>CM076397.1:18242970-18690682 GCA_038363315.1 Mugilogobius chulae | reverse complement strand
CTCCGGCACGTTTTTCAGAACAAAAAAAAGTATGACAAAGCATAATGGACGAGCAAAAACAAGAATAAAGTTGTACCATTTCTAGATAAAACTCATAATGTTACAGGAATAAAGCTGAAGGGGTCAACTTTTTGTAATTGTAAAGAAGAAAAAATTGTTTAGTAAGAATAAATTCATGTAAATACAAGAAAAAAATTGCAATTGCAAGCATTACAAATTTTAAATGTTAATTTTAATCAAGACAATAACATGTGTTACATGTGTGTATTAACATGTGTGACAACGTCATAAAGATCAAATTAGGTACTTTTAACACGCAAAATTAGGGCCTTTTTCTAGTAAAATTACAACTTTTTAAAGTTTCTCTTACTTTATAGCTAAATCTCGAAATGTTACCATTTTTTTTTCTCATCCCATATATTCCATTGTTAAAACGTGCTTGTAAAAATGAGAAATTGCTATGTTGGCACTCCGGTCCTTCATTTGTCTGGGTTGAATATGGCCCTCAGGAAAAAAGAATTGTCCACTCCTGATCTATAGTCTAATAACAAATATAAACAACCACAACCATACCAAATATTAAATTTGTATGATAATGCAAAAAAAATAAATAAAAATCATGTAAACAGTGGT
Organism: Mugilogobius chulae; assembly: GCA_038363315.1. Lineage (NCBI taxonomy): Eukaryota > Metazoa > Chordata > Actinopteri > Gobiiformes > Gobiidae > Mugilogobius > Mugilogobius chulae. The sequence goes on along the minus strand of CM076397.1, from coordinate 18,690,049 downwards.
AGAAAAGCAGATAAACAACAGGGACACTTGTGCTTCTTTCACATTTCTCACTGACACACACATTTAGGACTCATTATCTCTCGATCCTTTTAAAAGAAGTGTCTGCAATATAATATTATGACATCTTTAGATTCAACAAAAGTGCAATACCTGTTAATGTTGTCTATGCAGTCTCTGAGAGGAACCAGCAGCCCACTCGATATAGGCAGCTGAATTTCATCTGACTCAGTGAGGACCAGCATATGTGGGCGGGACAGGACGGGGCTGAGGTCATACAGGTGAACTCTGCTGTCGTACGTGATCAAACCCACCCGAGCATCCGCAACATTATCTTCATCCACACTGAAAGCAATTAATGAAGTTAAAAAATATTCAGAATTCAAATAGCTGTTCAAAAGACGGGCTTTGTTTTGCTAGTCTGATTGCTCAAAGTGCTCAAAGACACCACATGCATTTTAATTGTGAGAAGACTGTTCTCTCTACAGATCTGACTTGTTTGTCTGTATTGAAAGGCCAAAAAATATAATACAATGCTGGAAAAAGCAAGGCTAGAGCTGCACAAGAAAACACTAATATAACTTGTTTCATCATAATACATTTTAATGGCAACTATACTGTTTTAGGCAGCTGCCAAGGTCAACTAATGGTAAATATGGTTCTATTAACTCCATATAAAAAGCGCTGTCTGTGTGCAGTAAAGCTATGGAAACTCTACTAGCTTTACTGTATATCATCTACCTTTTGATAAAGACAGAAGAGGCCAATGGATTGCAGCAATAAATCGAAAGAACTAAGATCTCTCTAAGTTCTTACAGATTTGCAGTGAACCATTTATACAATACTGAACATGCACTTAGAGTTGTGCAATATATCAAATTCTAGATAATATTGTGAATGTGATTTTCAAGATATCCAAAAACTGAATATCGAGTATATTGTTTATAGTTAAAATAGCCACAAAAGAACCCTGTAAGAATAGAAAATAGGGAAAATGATGCGATTAACTTTCAACTTAGGATATAAATGTAATATGTCTGCACTTCTGTGATTTATTTGCAAACATTTTACATTGTTCACGTGACATCCCAGTATTTTCCAGACCAATAATACTTCACACTGATATTTGCACCTTGAAACAGTTTGAAATGATCTTTTAGATATTTCATGACAAAATTCATGTAAGCTGCGTTCATGCACTTTTGTCTTCCATCATGGCGCCTCCACATGATCATGTGACGTAGGTGTAAATGGTCAATATGCAGAACAGTGTTTGACACTAATGTATTACCTATTCAAAGAAGAAAGCAGAGAGCAAATTTGATGCGTTATGAACTCTAAATGACCTCCTCTTAGCGCCTGGACAGAAACATCTATGGCCAGCAACAGCACAGCAGCTTCACCCTGAAGATGAAAAATATGTAATTTAATTATGTTTTACTTTTCTATGTAGTCACAGTACAAAACCCAAAGCTCCTTGAGAAAACAATTTAAAAAGCAAACTGAACTAACCTTTTGAGAGTTGATGACCTCATATGAGCCCATACAAAGTTCAGGTCTTTTATCCTTGTCCACTCGAAAACCTTCAACTCCTTTGTTGGTTGGTAAAACTGCCACGGCACTAATACAAAAATAAACTGTAGTTGTTACAATTTTGCAGTGTCATCATAAAATATCATAAAATGTTGTCACTATGTAATTATCATATATGTATGTTTTATAGAGACTTTAACCTTTTATATCACATTTAAAGAAACCTATTGTGTTTTTTTCCTTGTATTTTATAATAAACTATGTAGATTTAATTTAGTTCATTGTAAAACACATCTAAAACAACTTAGAAATATAAATAAGTTCAGTGACTTCCTGTTCAAAACTGAAGAACTGATAAGCCCCGCCTTTTCATGTAAAATCAAACTGTAACAAGTGGCAGACTTTTAAATCATTATTTTTGTTGTTGTTGCTGTTGACTGTTTTGAATCCAGAAGTTGTTTTTTATTTTAGGTTTTCTAACCATCACAAGTGAGCAGGGATATATTGCAGCTGCAGGACAACAGTCAAACTTAAAATTCATTAATTTTCTACTGCTTGTTCCCGTTAGGGGTCGTGGGACTGAAGCTTATCCCAGTGACTTTGGGCCTTAGGCGGAGAACACCCTGGCCAACTCGCCGCAGGGTTAGAGACAAACAACCATTCACTCTCTCATTCATTCTCTAATTTACAATGACTAATTAAGCTAAACATGCATGTTTTGGGAGATGGGAGGAAGGTGAAGAAAACCAATGGTAACACAGTGAGAACATGCAAACTCCACCCAGGAAGATCAGAAGATGTTGACTTGGCTAGACCTGGGAGTCGAACCCACAAACTCCCTATACCCTGACACTCTAAGTATGCATGAGCCCATCCAAAAACAACTTTGAGTAAACTAATGATGAGAGAAAAATATTACAATAATACATGGTTATAAACTCACATACTTGCACATAATTGATCACCATAAATAAGTATCATTTTGCATATAGTATAGGAACCCTTTATACCTTCATTAAGTTTTCCACAAAATGGACAGGAGAACCTCTGACCACAGTCCTGCCAGCCCATAGCAGGACACATAAAGGCACCACATGAACCACAACCTGCAATGCACTCGGACTCTGTGCAGTCTGGTAGATTCATCTGAGGGAAGAAAACATACAATTTGTTTAGCTATTCAAACAAACAAACAAACAAACAAACAAAAGAAGACATTAATTTCTTCTGTTTAGGCATATAAACATTTTTACTTTTAGTTAAAGATGGGTAGCTAACTTTTTAGTTGTAAATTAGTAAACTTTGTATTCTCAACCAAAACGTTTATGATAAATGCAACACTTTGTGAACAAATTAGACCACTGAGTACTGTCTGAATTGCATAAAAAAAGTCAATTTAGTTCTCATCTGTTCTGCCTGGGTGGTTCTCTCCAGTTTCACTTTGTTGTTTGTAAAAAGAAGTTTATAAATTAATACATGTCGATATTAACCATGTGTGGAAGGATTTATGAGAAGAAAAGGTCAGATTTAAAACCTATATCGTGTTTGCAGTGTGAAATCAGTTACCCCACCTTTAACTTGAATCTAAAATGAAAAATATTAGAAATCTGTCATTGGTTTGGAGAACTGATTCTCTGCTCCTGGCCTGGTCTTTCATAGCGACATTGCTCTGCAGCATAGGTGATATTTTTAAACATTGTGTGTGACTTGTAGTCTAAATCGATCCAAGAATCGCAAGTACTGTATGTTGTGACTCGTGCAGTGTTTGCAAGAATACTTGGAAATGTATTTACTCTAGTTACACAATACTGTCTGCAAGTATTTTGCAGAGTACTGTAATCTGAATACTCATAATACGAATACTTTCAACCTGAACAGCTCTTGATTTGTAATGAAAAAACACGACATTAGATAAAATCTATATTGCAAAAAAAAAGCTATTTTTGACACTTTAGAGTTGTGTTTGCTCAAATATCAAAATGTATAATACAAGTAACTTCATACAAGTAATTGTATTATAAATACCATTAACCTAAAGAGTAACTAAATACAGTTACTATAAATAAGTTTGCGTTTATGTTTTTCAGTACATGTTTTCCGGCTATGTCCCAACAGTGGTCCTGTATGGCAGTGGTTCCCAAAGTGGGGTTGCGAAGCAAAATCTGGGGGTTCACGGTGATTTCAAATTGTATTTTTACAATATGACTTAGCATTTAATCCATTTTACACTATACACTATTTAAATAAACACAATTGAGCCTAATTTAAATGGTTTTGTAACATACAATTAATACAAAAGTATATATTTTTTGCTGTTGGGGTCCCAAGTTGGTTGCACGGTTATTTTGGGGGTCCAGGGCTGAAAAGTTTGAGGGGCCTCTGCTGTATGGGGATAGTAGAAGTACATGTTTGAGCAAACCTGACAATGACAAAAACTTCAAACCTTACTTAGTATTCTAAATGACTCCATAATAGTTGATTTGCATAATAGCTTTTCATTGTGATATGAATGTAAAAGTGTCAATGGCAACATACTTGTCCAAAGTTGACTCCAGCCAGTGGGGAGATAAGAGCCCCCAGTGGTAAATGGCTGAGCTGGGTTGTCTGACCATCACAAGGGAAGCAATATGAAGTGGCCCTGATGGAAAAAGGACTAGCACTACCTGTGTTCAGAGGAGAGAACTTCAACTTATAAGGTACATTAGTTGTGAATAAATAGATATACGTAACTAGAGACTTGTTTTACCTTATCCTCTACACAACAAGATGTAGTGGCCAACGGTGGAAGAGGAGAAGGAGGCTCAGAGACATAAACTTTTCCCTGCCATTGGGCCTGGTCCTGTGCCATGACCTTTACCTGTTCAACAGATACACGTTAATAAATATTTTATGACTGCTGATAAATAGTGCTGTTAATATACACGCAGAGACTAAACAATTTAAATATTTCTATCACAATTAGCAAACATTACTGGGAAAACAAAAAAAGAAGGAAAAGAATAAGAACAAAATGGTATCATGAGAACAAGTTACATTTCAGATCTGTAGAAAGACAAGCTCTTAGCACTATCTTCACAGAGATCAGAAAAGTTTCAGAGTGCACCTTTAAAGAACAAATATGATACATTATTTATGTTGTTCCGTCCTCCAAACAAGCTCTGTGAAATCAACAGAAGTCTGATAAAGCGCACACAAAAGTCATGGATTTCCCACATCAGGAATTGAGTTAGACTTCCAGTTACTGGTCGCAAAAGAAATCACACAGATGAAAAAAATCAAATCGATCATGAATGATATGCTAATGCAACAGATATGCTCAAAATGAGTCTGGATGATTTATGTGCAGCAGAAGATCTCAGATCTGTACCTATGACATCATGCATCTGAACATTCAGAACAGTGTTTTCTGAGGCTCCGAGGGAATTTTATAGACAAAACTTCAGTTGTGTTGTTTTGTTTTTTTAAATGAGGGAGCAATGTTAGAACCAGATTAAGTCTAAAAATGTATATTTAACTTATTGTTCTTTAAAGAAACTATTCAATATACTAGTTGTAGTTATTATGTTAAAAAATCTATCTAGACAATCTACAGAAGTTATGCAGGTAACAGCACAGGATTGTAAATGCTAGCACTGAATGTCAATGGAGAGAAAAGACATTTTCTCACTACAGTCTGAGAACAAATTCAACCCACAACAACTCTGCTGAGTACTGGGTTTGTAACTGACATGTAAAAAGAGAAAATCAGGTAAACAGAGGAAGAAAAGCAGATACATTTTTGTTTGCCACTCTAAATGTCAAATAAAAGAATGTCCACGAATAACCTCAATAGATAAACTTTAAGTATAAAGTACACTGAGCTTATAATTTGCCTGACCATCCAGTCCCTTTGATTCTGCTATGTGGTTTGGGCCCTACTAGGCTACTTGATATTGAAATTGAGTTTGTAATGTGATTATTCTGAAAAAAAAAAAAAACCCTACACTTGAAACAAACAAACAAACAAACAAATACTAATACTTACAGCACTAGGAAGAGACTCAGGATCAAGGCCATAACGGGACTCTGAGTTTGGTAATGATCCAGCTGCATCAGGAACAAAATGATTTACAGCTCCTGCAGGGAAATACAAAAGTATATGTACTGCCTTTATTAAGAAGACCTACTATGTAAAATCCACTTTTCTGAATTTTTAATAATGTTGTGAATAATAGTTTACTCAAAGTTTATTTGGATTGAGTCATATATTTTTGAGTAATCTGTACTGTTTTAGGGTTATCAAAGTATCGAAATGCAGATATTATTCAACACTTAAACTGGTGTCCATGGAAACTAGATTCTCATTTGAACAGTATTGATACTTAAAAAAATAACATTAACTTGACAAAGTTTGTCCTATTTGGAGGAGTTTTAGAATATTCCCGAGCTTTATCAAAACTAGTTTAAAACCAAAGTGTTTAAAAAGAAAGTATTTGTATTTTGTGCTGAAAATGCCAGACTATTGTACAGAAAGCATAAAGATATGTTTTAATTGCTGTATAGTTCTATATTTAGAATTAAGAATCAAGTTATTCCTTTATTTTGAAATTTAGTTTCATAACACTTGATGTAGGCAAACCAGATTTTACATCAACACAAATTTCTGTTTAATCGTAGGATGCTTGGAACGTAAATAAGACAAGTTAACGATTAATCGATTACTAAATTAGTTGACAATTATTTCATTAATCGATTAGTTGCAATTAATCAATTACTGTAATTTCTGCCCTATTAAGCGCACCTGAATATAAGCCGCACCCACTTGATTTAAGTAAGAAAAATTATAAAGTACATATATAGGCCACACTGTTAATAGTAAGTCTATGAGAATCTATAATTTGCTGCATTGCCTTATAAGCCGCAGTATTCAAAGCTTGTGAAAAAAGTAGCGGCTTATAATCCAGAAATTACAGTAACTTGTTGCAGCCCTAATGTTAATGCTTATCTTTATTAACTTGATAAATATTCCAATTAATTGTTTCAAACCAACCTGGAGCTGTCCACTGGGGCTGCTGTTGAACTGGAGATGTCGGTGATGAATAGTTACTGATGTACCCAGTCGACCCGACACATGTTGACTGCAAAGGACTGTGTAGCTGATTTTGATTTGTAATGTGTTCATTTGAGTATTGGTCACTAAAAGATTGATTCTGAAGGGGAGACTGGGGTCCGTTTAGTAACCTCTGGTCTGCATGCTGCTGCTGCTGCACGGGGCTGCACACTGACTGGTTGATTTGAGAAGAGTGAGGCAGTGATCCATTGGAAATTAAAGGAAGTGAGCAAGGTTTACCAGGATAAACGGAAGAATCGTGAGAAATACTAGGCCAGCTTGTGTTATTTAACTGTGAGGACGTCAAGCTCAGATGCTGAAAGGTCGAAATTGGGTTGTGATGGTGAGACTGAGGAGGTGAGACTGAGGACCAGCTGTTTTGTCCCGCCCACTGCTGAGGGAAAGCCGCGCTCTGATTGGCTGAGCTGTCCATCCTCCTTCACCACCACCATCCCTCACGGCTTTTCCTAGACGAGATCATACATAACATTTACTAAAAACTGTCTATGATATAATAACACACGACTGAAAAACGCGAACTACATATATGAGATTATGTTTTTAAAGAAGTGGCTAAATGCTCATTGGTGCACAGAAAGTAGCCTGAAATAAAGCTTGCACAGCAGAAAACACGGTGCTAGCATTGCACGAAATTAGCATAGACTGTCGCTTTAACTCACAGTTTGTTAATTGCAAAAGATTATAAATGTCAATTCCTATGCTGGAGTAGTATTACAATGGACGCTACAAACCTTGGTTTAGCGGAAACAGCGGGTTGAAACAGTGACATGAAGCTTGGACTCGATCGACAGCCTATACTGTATCTTTTACATCTCTAATACTCGGTTTTTTCACCCCTAAATTGACTTCAACCTGCCATAAAAGTCATTGCAATAAGAAAACGACTCCAACTCCGCATTTTCAGCTGTGCATCAAGCTCATACATCCACGATCAAGCTGCAGCACACAACTTCCGCTTTCCTTTCACATTAAAAGGACCACTTAGTAACTATTAGCCAAAAATGACCCTATAGATCAGGGGTGTCGAACTCATTTTGACAAAGGGCCACATTGGCATCTTGATTGTCCTCGAAGGCCAGTTGTAACTAAAATAAATTTTACTAATCTTTGACGCAAACAAATAATAGTTGTATTTGATTATTGTATATTTATTTGAAGGACAATTACTGATCCAACATTTGCATTAGTCTGAAAAATGACTTACTCTTTAAGTTTAGAAAAATCTTTACTTTAGGTTAAGACACCAAGATTACTTTGTTACTAATATAAAATTTAAGTGGACCTCATAAGACCTTGAGGCCGATAAAATGAGGTGGAGGGCCGCATCTGGCCCCCGGGCCTTGAGTTTGACACATGTGCTATAGATGAAACCATGTTTTTGCAGAGATGGCAAAAATACTGAGGTTCACTACTCAAGTAAAAGTACAGTTACTTGTATAAAAAACGACTCTGGTAAAAGTCAAAGTCCTGCTGGGCTTCTTTACTTGAGTAAAAGTATAAAAGTAAAGGTGTGTACATTTACTAAAGTAAAAAAAGTAAAAAGTACAATCACGCTGCCAATATTCTCTATAGGTTAAAAATACTTATACTAGAAATTTGGCATCATATTTTGCTTGTTGCAAGGCATTTTTTTTTCAAGATATTTGACTCATTTGTAAAAATGTCTTTAACTTCACCAGCAAATAATTTGACTTGAAAAAAAAAAAACGCATTTATTGAAAAAAACCCTTTACGGCGCTCTATAGTACTCACGAAAAAATAAACATTTATCTCGTAATTACGGGGTAATTTAAATGGCTTTTCCCACATTCTGTATACCCACACGCTTCGTATAGGCTAAGCTAGTGACTTTATCCACAACACGAGTAGTCTTTTCTGTGCTAGCTTGATGTTTCTAAATAGCTAAGATGTACTTGTGGATTTCGTTATGTTAAATTAAGTGCCTGTGGTCTTCACTGCAATGTTTAAGGTCTACAAAAAATCTTATCCCATTTCATGCAATGTGTAAAACTGCATTTTTGTAAATATATTATGAATGCCAGGTTTGGAAAAAAAGAGTTTATCAGTTTGTTTGATAACACATTATTGAAAATATTATTTTTACATAAGGCTAGATTAATAAAACATAAATAAGAATCAACATTTTGGCAACTAAAACAACAGCTTGTCTTGTATACAATGAGCAAAAAAAAAAAAACTTAAATAGAGAAACAAAGGTGTTGATAAGCCTCCAGAGGATTGACACAATTTGGCTACAACAGGTTCATAACTGATAAAAACCACTTGTATCTTGGGAAGGCCAGTTTGTTGGTGGCAAGTTTTTAAGGCGCTCCTGCTCTCCTCTCTTTTCAGGGCCGTGATCCGGTTCCTGACAAAGTCCTTCACACCCTTCCAGGAGCGTGACCTCAGAGCTTCCGGTTCAGCATCGAGACACTGCAGACAGTCCATCTTCTGAGGAACTTTATGTCCCAGAATGAAACGCATCATGTGCCTTTCCACAGCACGAACCTCCGTCTCATCCCATTTCTGTTTGCTGTTCTTCTGAGTTGCTGTGAGCAAAACAGTAAGAATATGATTACAGACTGTGTACAGAGAAACATCTGTCAACAAATAAACTGAATGTTTTGTTACCTCTCTGTGGTTTGTCAGTGGCAGCTCGCTTTGGGACAGAACTCTGGACTGGCGTATGTGGATGTTGACTCTGTTCAGGATAATAAGTAGCTGGTCGATCGTAGTCACAGGAAAATTGATTTTGTCCCCACTGTGCCGATGTTTGGGTCCCTATATCCTCAAAGGTTCCTTTGATAAAGCAGGCAAAAACATAAATTACCAATTGTTTTAGACTAAACTGCAGTGGCTAGATATACTCAATACTCACCGTGCTGTTCAATGGCATCGGTTTTAGTGTTTTGTAAAACCTGATAATTGGGTCCAAGAATCTGATTGGCCTCATTTTCATCAAGGTTTAACATCTGCAGCATTGCTGCAAAGTGCACCCTGATTTTAGCTGTGGTGAGTGTTTTTGGAGACTCAGCTCCACAGTCTTTGACATAGTTCTGTAAAATGGTGGAGCCACTGTAGGCGTCAGAGCAGTGGGTCGAGCAAATAGGAAAGGGTTCTCAGCAGGAACCCCACACGCCTCACGATTTTTCACCAGAAGCTCCAAACCAAACACAAAGGACTGCTTCAGCAGGACAGGAACTATTCGACCACAATTCCCTCTGATTTCAATACGAGTAAAAAAACGGCACATGGTTCTCTCCAAGTCTGACAAGGAGATTCCAGTGTAGTCAAAGGTGTCATACACTTTCCGGGACAGGAAATCTTCTAGCTTTAAACCAGCCACTTCTCCTGGCTTCCTTCGATTGAACAAAATAACACGGCCTAGTATCACCTTTGCCAATGCAGCATATGTTTCAGCTGAGACATGCTCTCGGAACTTGTTTTCAGCCACAGCATGGACATTGGCCACGTAGGAGTTCAGGCGTTTAACATCCTGGACAGAAGGCACACTCTCCTCTTTAAGACGCTTAGTCTCTCTGAGAGTGCTTAGTGCACTTGCTGATACAAGTGTATTCCATTTCTCCTTGTATACTTCAAGAAAGTTTTGAGCAGACTTGGCTCTGCTTTCATCACCACTCATAATAGCATTACTCTCAACAATAGTGCAGAGCTTTTGAAGCTGGTATCCTAGTTTAATTGCCAGAGAGGGGCTGCTGTAGGACTGACTCTTTGAATTATATCCTGCTACAGTATTGACAGCAGAAACGACATGTTTGAAGTTATCAGGAACAAAGAAGTCCTCCATCTCTTTAAGAGGCGTCTTCTTTTGGGCTTCCAGTACAAGTCTTGCTATTTGTCGAAGGTTCTGTCTAATGTTTTCATGCCGACTTGGATCAGCTCCTTGCTGCTTAAACATGCCCTCTCCAAATTGTAAAATAACCTTATGATTTAGAATGGCTTGTGTGACCGGGTCGTTGATCATCGGTGAAAGAAGCATTTTAAAGCCCTCACTGATGTCCGGCACCAATGTTTCAAGCACACATCTAAAAGCCAGGCGTCTTTTTCCTATTTTAGGTTCCTCCTCATTCTTGATCTTCTCTGGACATTTCTTCATGTGTCTAAACAAACCTTTGCTGATGTACAGTCCCTGACAATACAGACAGTGGACAAACTCATAGTCTTGGACGGGTAATTTTGGTCTTTTCACAGCCGCCAGAAATCCCTTTCCTGTTTTGAGCACATCCCTGTTGTGTGCAAAGTTTCCTTTATTTTTCAATCTATTCCAAATGTTTAGTCTCTCTTTGGAATGTTTGGGATGCTTTAAAGCAACTGCAACGTCCTCTTGATGAGTGTGAACCATTTCAAGATGTCGGGACAACTTACTGAACGGTTTGGAGCAAAACAAACAATAATTCTTCTTGTCATATACTCTTTTGCCTTTCTTGCTCACACACTGCAGTACCAAAACTGACGACTTGGGGGCGTACCTTTTCTTCAGAGTCCTTTTTTCTTTTTTTAACTGCTGAGTGAGTCTTTGATTTTGCTTTAAGTCTTGTATTGCATGAAGGCTTTTTAGGCGAAGATTCATCTGAGGAAATGTTGTCCATTGATTCAGAAATGTCATCCTCGCTGGGCACGAATCCAGGACTACCGTCATTCTCCGAAGGAACCTCTTCACACTGTGAATGCAAAAAAGAATAATAATAAGTGACATTTTCTCTGTACAGCGACACTCAGTTTCAATCTAATTATGTTTGACAGTCTCAATCTTTGGAAAAGTTGTCCAGACTTCAAGATGACAACTTTCTATGATGGATGAAGGAGGACTAAGGTAAAACAAGGTATTGTTTGGTTCCCCTAATATGCACCATTCCATAAAGCAGAATTATTAGATTACTAGTACATTAACAGCCAGAAGTTTGTTGATTTATCCCTCAATGCCACTATGAAATCCATCCGGAGTAGGAGAACCAGAGCCTGATATTAATATTGGTAAAAAAGGTTATACATTTTTAAATTTTCAGTAAAACATAGTGAGCAGCATTTATGATTTCACCAAGCATTAACCCTAACCCAACCTGACTACCACCAAGTGTTCCCTAACCTGCATGTTATTGGTGAGTGGAGAAACCGGAGGAAACCACCCACACACAGGGAGGAACATGCAAACTCCACACAGAAAGGCCCGGGCGGCGCAGGAATCAACCTTCTTGCCGCTCTGCCACCGTGCCGCCAATTAGTTACATCTAAAGACTACAACGCTGTACTAACCTCTGAAAGCTCACTGGATTCTTCAGGTAATTCTACAGGTGCGAGGTCACTGGAAACAGGAGTCTAAAATTGAAAAAGATGATTACTAATACATTTCTAGTACAAATGCACACCATACCAGGTCATACCGGGTCAGCAGCAGGTGATGCCTCCTCACTCTCATCTGGCGGCATTGTTTTCAGCTTGTGATGAAAATTATCCATGTTAGAGGCTTAGTAATGTGAAAAACTATGAATAAACAACATCAGTTTTGGATTAAACACTTACAAGGGCATCTAAATCAGACAATTTTTTAAGAAGTTCCTCTCGTTGCTGGATAAGTGCACTACGAGACTCGTTTGTCTGTAAGGCAAAAATCAAGTTATTGTAGGTTTGTGGTATGTAAATAAAATGTATTTCAAAATATATATATATATTAAAGATTTATTTACCAGGGGAACTGTGTCTGCTTTTGGTTCTGCCTGAGCTTCTGAAGATTTCCTCTTGCTTCCTGCAAAAAAATATTGTGGTTTTCACACTTACGGTTTTTTTGTCAAACTTTACCAACTACTAACTATGCATGTTCTTTTATTATTGTCATTAAATTATGTTTTTCTTTGCTTGTGTTTTTTATTCCCCTGCACATATTGGTAGATAAGCTGTTGCCACTAATGTGATTTCTGTAGCAACAATAGATCTATTTTTTTTCTCTGTCTGTATTTGTTGTATTGGCATATCCCACATTGTATAGCCTTTCTCTTAGACCAGGGGTGTCAAATTCAAATGAAGTTGGGGCCAAATTGATCGAGGTCAGAGTTGGTCAAGGGCTGCATTTTAAAATATAGGTCCTTCCTGTGATTTTTAATTAGGAATATGGTATAAAGCTAATATAAAAATTTAAAATGTTCAGATTAAATATGCGTGACATTAGGTTGCATCATTATATATCACACATACTGTCATTCCAAGAAAATTTTTGACAAATTGTTTGCAATTTGCTGCATGCCAGTGCACTTAAGGCTTATAGTCACATTTCAGCAATATTAGGCAATAGCCTTTATATTTCTAAAAGCTTATTGTTTATTCTGGCCTATGTGGCTCCTCTTTCAGCACTAAGCTGTAATGTTTTGTCAGGAAGCCACTACCAATAATAATGAGAAATCATCCTGGGATTCCATTTGTTTTGTTTTTCACCCTTGTCTTAGACTGTGGATTCAAGTTATAATTCCATACATTTACTAAGAACACATATAATAACTTTGATTCTCTCTCAGTTTGTACATGTTTAGTCATCAGACTATTTAATACAATACTACACAACGTTATAAAATTGCATATTGTTTTATTTTAACAGGCAGCTTACCTCTGCGTTTGGCCTCCACTCTGAGGGCATCTGGACTGAAACTGTTTGGTTTTGGCTGTGCACATTCTCACTAACAGGAGCAGAGTCTTCACTTGTCTCTTTGCTCTGGAGACCCTGGTCTTGTTGTGAGCATGACGGCAGACTGACAGGCAAGTCAGGCTGGAATGGACTTGGTAAACTCTGATTTGCTACCAAAGACTGGAACGAGGCCAGCTGTTGGCTTGTCTGGTAAGGCAAAGGCCGTGTTGTATTTTTGCCATGATTTGTAGTTTGCATTAAAGATGATTCACTGAGCTGAGCAAAAGAAAAAACATTTTGAGTATTTGCAAAAAGAGAGGCTGACGTGGAAGTGCTACACATCTGCGACGTTTTGAAGCGAGGAGTAGATTGAGTATTGACTCTACAGGGTAAATTATTCAGGCAGTTCAAACCAGATGTTTGTATCTGGTCATAGATTTGTCTCGAGTCTGAGGAGGAGCCGAGGCCAAGCTGCTGTTGCGTGGACAGAGGTATCAAGGGAGCGCCTTGAGAGGGGTCTGCAGCCCAATTGACCTGCCCTGGCCACACTGGACAGGACATGAGGTTCTTATTGGCAGCCGGGTCATCCATCCTCCTCCTTAACCATCAGATCTATACAGAAAAGATGAAATTACAACCAAATATTAGATGATACAATAGCAGCAGAAAAAGTCCTCTTCATCGTATCAGCTTGAAAATGACATGACACAGAAAATATAATAGTGTAATATAATAACAGAGCTGGGCAATAATGACAAAAACAAATAGCTCAATGTCTTTTAAAAATATTAGTTGAGGTTAAAAGTTAATGAATGGTTAATAAATAAGTAGTGTTTATCTAATTTTGACTGTCTAATTTGATTTTCCAATGGAACAATCATGAAATATCAAGTTTTAGTCTCATAAGACAATATATCTAAATTTAAATCAGAAAAAAAAAAACACTTACCTAAATCAGGATGACACTTAGCAATCAATAACAAAATACTTAATTCAAGCATTTTTAACGTATTAGCTCGTTTGTTTTGATTTTTTTCTAGTAATTATTAGATAAATGAGAAACGTACAGTATCTAAAATTAAATATATTGCCCAGCTCTAGTCGCATTTGTTCATAGATGTATTTGGACATTTTTTGTAGCATCCAAATAGCATGAATCAAGTTTAGGCCTGCGCATTTTCAACGCATTTTTCAGGAAGCTTCAAATATTGTCAACTAAAATCACACACAGCAACACGCACTGAAATCCCACAAACACTAGATAATTCTGCGTTTAATAAAAGCTGCATACCTGTGAAATTGAAGTAAATCCAGTGCGTTTTTGTTTAGATTGTGATGCACCGACAGTTGCTAGATCCAAGATGGCGGCTCAGTTTCTTGCGTGATTAGCACCACCTAGAGGCCCGGGGTGAAAACACGAAAATATTAGTTTGATGAGCTTGTACTTTAAAAAGGTATTTATTTATTTATTATTTTACTCTCTATTTTTTTTTTTTTTTTTTTTTTTTTTTTTTTTTTTTTTTTTTTTTTATTTAATTAAGTTACTTTAATAAAAAAAAAAAAAAAAAAAAAAAAAAAAAAAAAAAAAAAAAAAAAAAAAAAAAAAAAAAAAAAAAAAAAAAAAAAAAAAAAAAAAAAAAAAAAAAAAAAAATAAAACAACAATTGTCTAAAATATCCCTCAAATAAGCCAGTGTTTTAGCCTTGAACATTTTCACTTAAAGTTTTTTTTTTTTTTTTTTTTTTTTTTTTTTTTTTTTTTTTTTTTTTTTTTTTTTTTTTTTTTTTTTTTTTTGGGTAGCTAACTTTTTTAGTTAAGTACGTAAGTAAACTTTGTGTTTTCCACCAAAAAAGTCAATAGCACTTTGTGAGAAAATTAGACCCCAGGGTACACTCTGAATCGAATAAAAATAATAAAGATGTTAATGCAGCGTTCTGATTGGCTTGGATGGTCCTCTCTAGTTTCACTTTAAAGAGAAAAAAATAGGGTTTTAAGTAAAAATTGCAATCAAAACTTAATACATATTGATTTGAACAATGTGTTGAAGGATTTATAAAAAAAAAAAGTTGTCTGATTTAAAACTTAAATTGTGTTCGCAGTGTGAAAATCATCTACCTCTTCATTCTCTCAAAAATTGTGAAAAAGAAAATATGCAAGAACTGTCTACACATTGTGATGTGTAGAGCAGAAAAATGTACACTAAGCTAGTTCAAGTGCTGGTAACTTTAATGACATTAAGGTGAAACAGAACATTTTGAGCTTTGGAGATGTAGACACTTTTTTTTAGTCCCAGTCCCCCATTTTAGGTGCGATCACACAAAGCAGAAACTATAGACTGAGGCCACACTTTCAGGTACTACCTGTACTATCAGTCAGACCAGGAACCGTTTGGTGACACAAGCGCAACTTCGTTTGGAAACTTGCTACAATCTTACATTTAGACAAACTTTCCTTATCCTCACGAACAAACTACTTAAAAGCAGTAACTCCCAAAATGCAATTTAACTTTTTAAGGAGTCACTATCATTAGAAATAACATTGAATCATTGTTATCAGTTTTATGCAGTTGTATGCAAAATTGTGGGAAAAAAAAATTCTAAACTACCTATTTAAAAGTTCCAGACTATACAGATGGTAACGCTAAAGTTAGACCTGCTTTCAGACAAAGCAGGGATTGGACTTAGTTGGGACTTAGTTCTTGGTACTTTTCTAGTGAGATCAAGGTTCCTGTTGCAAGTTCTAAATTTTTGTGATTTGATTGACATCGACATATTTTTGATGATGATTTATTTTTATTTGATGGTAAATGATCTTTATTTATATAGCGCATTGCCACTTTTCAATGCACTCAAGGAGCTTTACAATCAAGAATTCACTCACCCAGTGTACGCAGACACTGAGGGACGTGGGTGAAGTGTCTTGCCCAAGGACACAACAACAGTCCACTCTTGTCTTCCCACTGTGGCACCTGGTTCCAGTGGTCTCCCATCCAAGCACTAACCAGTCCACAAGTTGCTTAGCTTCTGAATCTACGTATCAGGCTTTGACAAACAGGCAGTAGTTGATCTGAATAATGTTTAAGCATCTTCTAATGTAGTCAACATAAAATTATAAAAAAGTTCAATATCAATGGAAAGAAGAGTTTGTGTCTCTATCTGGAAGTATGACATCATCACATTCAAAAACCACCAATTGGAGAAAATTATTCATGAACAATTGCTGAAAGTGCTTAAGTGCAGTGTCAGATAAACCCTGAATGTCACATAAGCAGACCACAGACCTGACGCAGACACAGCTGAATGAATATTTGATTTGAACTGTCTCTGCCTCAGTGTCTTGTAATATTCATGTGATCCGAGGCCACGAGGACAAGTGCATGACGTTTTCCTGCTCGTAGTCTTTGTACTAACAGCACAGACAGCAAACATGTAATGAATATGTCCTATAAGTTTGAGTTAGAACTAAAAGAAGACATATTTATTTATATAAGCCTACTGTGAAACCCATCAGTAAAGGCAAAAGTTAATACTAAGTTACATTGTAATAAACATGCTTACTTTTGAAGAACACTGATTACTGTTTAAATTTGGTATATTTGTCAATCATATTTTCACTTTTATAACATCAGTTTACCAGTTTGGGGGCGCCATCTGTTGTTTATCAACACTAGATGGCAGTGTGGTCTGTTAATCAACGCAGACAGTGTTTCATTGATAATTTACTGTTTCCTGAAGAAAAAATGTTAACAAGAGAATAAAGGAGGATTATGGTGATTATTTCAAAGCTGAAAAGGGAGAAAGATCAGTGTATTAATTGTGAATAGCAAAGACATAAACGTGTTTGCTTAAAATTGTAGCTACATTCACCAAATCAGACTAATCCTCACTTTGACAAAAGCATTTTTGGACTAGTGCAGTGTTTCCCAACCCTTTTCGAGTCATTTCTTTTCCTCAGCACACCATCTACGCAATAAGGTCAAATTAAACTAAACAAATAATTATTTTGTAAATAAAGTATTGTCCATTGCACCTTAATGGGGCACTTTGAGACTTGACTTTTCAGGTGAAGGACCTGTGTGTCTAATTTTTGTGTTTCTGTGCTTGAATGTTGCTCTAAACTTATTAGCTGTCTGTGTGGACAGAAGCATGTGACACATCTAGCCAAATACTGGTTAGTTCTATGGAGAGGCAACTTTGCTCAAATCAGGATTGTGTTTTTTCATAAGCTTCATAATTTGACCTATAACTGAACAAATACATGTTAAATAGTTTAACAACCTTGGACAATCACATTATTTGATTTTCACCAGAACCTCTTGTGGAAATTACAAAATGCTTGTTTAAATAATTTTTAGTTCAATAAATGATTGTTTTGCCTTCATTCTTGGTGAAAGGTTTTTCCAAACACTTCAAAATGATTCCATTAGATCTGCTTTTTTTTTCATAAAGTAATTACTGAAAACTGCTACATTTTTAAAGTCACACCCAACAGCATCTAGAGAGAAAACAAGTGCAATACATGTTTATTAAAATAAAACAATGAAATCAGTAATTACATAACATGCCTGATGAAGTAACAACTATGGCCGACATCCGTCCTGTTTTCCAGTCAGACGCAGAGACCTTTGCCTTGTGTGTATGACATGTCACTGTCAATTAGTGTTTTATGACAACCTCCCAAACCTTGACCTGTGACCCTGAAGAAGAAAAAAACTCTTTTACATGAGTGAAGGCTCAGCTTTGGGTCATAATGCAATTGCCTTCTTAACTCCTCACCTCCTCAGCAGCTAGTCGAGTTTAATGAAACAAAAACACTATTACACTGTAAAAAAAAAAAAAAAATCTGTTAACTTTGTGTTGTTATAAGAGAGAGAGAGAGAGAGGAGAGAGAGAGAGAGAGAGAGAGAGAGAGAGAGAGAGAGAGAGAGAGAGAGAGAATGAAGGAGAGAGAGAGACGAGAGAGAGAAAGAAGAAAGAGAGAGGGAGAGAGAAAAAGAGAGAGAGAGAAGAGAGGGAGAGAGAGAATTAAAGAGAGAGCAAAGAGAGGTGAGAGCAAGAGAGAGGGAGCAAAAGAGGAGAAAGAGAGAAAGGCGAGAGGAGAAGCAGAGAGGAGAGAGAGAGAGAGAGAGAGAGGAAGGAGACAGAGCAAGCAAGAGAGATGAGAGAATGCAAAGAGAGGAGAGAGAGAGAGAGAGAGAGAGAGAGAGAGAGAAGAAAAGAGAGAGAGAAGTATGGAGAGAGAGAGAGTGGGTGAGAGAGGGGAACAAGACAAAGTAGAGGGAAGAGAGGAGGGAGAGAGACAGAGAAGAGAGCGAGAAAAACAGACCAATAATATAAATTAGTTTAATTGACATAAAACTATAAGGCAGGACTTGTACTTGTACTAAGCTGCACAATTTACAGAGATAGGAAACATCACAGGGTTTATTTGAAAGCTAATGCTAGGTTTTAGACGTGGCTTAGTATTATTTTTAAACAATTATAAGATCTAATTTAGGCCTCATGGTTCTTGGACAAGTATATTTAAGCAATTTGATGTGAAAGTTTTAAATCTCTCATTTCAGAAGCACAATTTTACTATCCCTTCATCTGGCAGAATAAAAAAGCTTCCATTTTCTGTGTATTTACTGTAGTTTTAAATCTGAAACTGTCAACTAAAAACACATAGGCCAATAATAATAATAATAATAATAATAATTAAAACCGCGCGCGGTGATATAGGCCCTCGCCCCCCTTGCGACCGCGGAGCATGAGCCACCGCGGTTACGAGCCACCGCGACGAGTAGCCTGTCGTCCACGTGCGTTTTCTGACAACAGCACTCCTCTATAAGCTACATTGTAGACTGCTCCATTCACTGAAAGGACAAATTATGACATTGTGACAGCTGCACGGTTGAAGATAGAGGTATGCTTTCATTGGCTTTTTGTTGGCATCCCGAAGGCAATAAGTGTGCCAATTTTCAAGTGTCTTTGACAAAGTAAGTTTTTCATCTAGTTTGAATTTTTGCTATGTATTTCAATGAGAAATGTTTACGTGCCACGGTAACACGGTTGCAAATAAAGATATACTTTCATTGGCTTTTTTGTTCAGCTTCCCATGGGCAGTAAGTGTGCCAAATTTCAAGTCTTTATGAAAAGTAAATTTTTTCTTACATTTAAATTTTTCCTATGTATTTCAATGGGAAATGTTTGACGTTGCCACGGTAACACGGTTGCAAATAAAGATATGCTTTCATTGGCTTTTTTGTTCAGTATTGGATGGAGAATGCGTGTGCCAAATTTCAGCTTTCTAGGACAAAGTAAAATTTCACCCTACCACTCACCCTACCCTCCACTCTGGCCAAATCTGTCAGTTCTCCATTGAATAACATGGGTTTTGCCTTTTTTCCTTTGCCATGGCCAAACGCTTGCAGATAAACATATAGTCCCATTGGGTTTTTTGTTCAGTGTGATGTGGAGAGTTAGTGTGGTGAATTTGATGCATTTTGGTGAAACTAAAAATTTTATCCCATTCAAAAGTAAGGGGGCGCTGTGGTAAAACGGTCAAGATAGAGGCGTGTCATGATTGACTTTTTTGTTCAGAATGTGAAGACAATGTGTGTACCAAATTTCAGCTTCCTAGAAAGGAAATATTTTTTCCCCATTCAAAAGTTTTGCGTCTCCATTGGATAACATGGGTTTTTGTCATTTTTACGTTGCCATGGCAACACGCTTGCAGATAAAGTATGCTCCCATTGGGTTTTTCGTTCAGACAGCTGAGAAGGATGTCTGTGCCAAATTTCATGTGTCTACGACAAACTAAATTTTTGGGTTCAATGCAATTTTCAAGGGGGCGCTGTGGAGCAATTATGACGTAGATTTTTTAAAGTATATCGTTAGATGCGGCTTGCGATTTAGAACAAAATGTATATTAATGCCGGAGAATAGAACTTTGCGTGTCAGAAATACGCATATTTGAACGCATTGGAAAATGTCACTTTTGATTTGTGGCGTGGCCACACCCACATTTTTAAGATATCAGAAATCTATGAAAAACCCAAAGGCACAAGGGTCTGTTGATGTCAGTTCCAAATTTTCATCCCATTTAACATAAAAACAAAAATGGAAAAAAATAAAACGTGAGATGAAAATTTCCAAAAAATCAGGTTCCGCCCACGATAGCCGACGCCCTGTAGGGTTTAGGGTGGGTCATAATGTAATTTTTTACTTGTCTTGACACAAGCTATGTTTCTGCCAAATTTCATTTGTCTGCGATAAAAAGCTCTGTCATTGCCGTAATGTTTTTTGATTTTTGAGGGGGCGCTAGCGAGTCATTTTGCACATTAATTTTTTTGCTGTATAAAAAACAAAATTTTTCGCCGACCTTTAATTTTGGGTCAAATAAAATGACTTTTCGTTAACGTTCAGGGGGTCAAAATTGAGTTTAAACGGCAGAATAATAATAATAATAATAATAATAATAATAACGGAAATTTTTTTTCTCCTATTATTTTTCTCCTAAACTACAAAGCTAGAATCCTGAAACTTTCTCACATTGTGCCCCATCACAAATGAGCCCTCTGTGAATTTTTTCACAGTCTACGTCAAACGGTTTGTCTTGTACGAATTTTTGAAAATAAAATTAAAGGGGGCGCTATTGGGCCATTTTATGACATACCTCTTGATATGCATATCGTCGCGTTCAGTTTCAAATGTGCACAAACGCTCTATTTTCATTTTCCCATAAAAAAATCTAGCAAAAAGAAAGATTTTTTCCAAATTTCAAAATTTTTACAATTTTGTTAAAAATCACCGTGACCATACCAAACATGATATCAAATTTCAAACCATTGATTTCATTTCACATGGGTTTACTGTGTTTTGGCCAAGTTTGACGTGTTTTCGACCAAAATTGTGGACGTGCTGGTCCAAAGTATGAGGTAATGCGCTTTTGCCGTGACGCGTTTGATCCAAGATGGCCGACTTCCTGTTCACTTGAGGGCGGGGCCACAATATGATTTTTTTCATGTTCGGACATGAACTATTTTTCGGGCCGGTTTCATATTTTTACTGCGACTTTTTTCGGCGTCGGGCTCCCATTGGCCCAATGTTATTTGATTTTCGAGGGGGCGCTACCGAGTCGTCTTTCATTATTTTTTCACGCGGTCTTCACTCAAAATTAGAGCTCACTGAGTTCTAATTTTCGACACCACTCCCGGGCACGTGCGTCGTCGTTTACTCGTCGTTTCGCGATTTTCCCCCCCGATCCAATTCCAATTAGTCCCTCGCCGGGACTTCGTCTCTCGGCTCGGGCCTAATTAAAACCGCGCGCGGTGATATAGGCCCTCGCCCCCCCTTGCGACCGCGGAGCATGAGCCACCGCGGGCTACGAGCCACCGCGAGGCCCGCCTCGTCCTCGTGCGTTTTCTGCCAACAGCACTCCTCCCTATAGCTACATCTCTCCATTCACTGAAAGGACAAATTATGACATTGTCACAGCTGCACGGTTGAAGATAGAGGTATGCTTTCATTGGCTTTTTTGTTCGCATCCCGAAGGCAATAAGTGTGCCAATTTCAAGTCTCTATGACAAAGTAATTTTTTTCATTCAATTGAATTTTTCTATGTATTTCAATGGGAAATGTTTGACGTTGCCACGGTAACACGGTTGCAAATAAAGATATGCTTCATTGGCTTTTTTGTTCAGTATTGGATGGAGAATGTGTGTGCCAAATTTCAGCTTTCTAGGACAAAGTAAAATTTCCACCCTACCACTCACCCTACCCTCCACTCTGGCCAAATCTGTCAGTTCTCCATTGAATAACATGGGTTTTGCCTTTTTTCCTTTGCCATGGCCAAACGCTTGCAGATAAACATATAGTCCCATTGGGTTTTTTGTTCAGTGTGATGTGGAGAGTTAGTGTGGTGAATTTGATGCATTTTGGTGAAACTAAAAATTTTATCCCATTCAAAAGTAAGGGGGCGCTGTGGTAAAACGGTCAAGATAGAGGCGTGTCATGATTGACTTTTTTGTTCAGAATGTAAGATAATGTGTGTACCAATTTCAGCTTCCTATGAAAGGAAATATTTTTTTCCCCATTCAAAAGTTTTGCGTCTCCATTGGATAACATGGGTTTTTGTCATTTTTACGTTGCCATGGCAACACGCTTGCAGATAAAGGTATGCTCCCATTGGGTTTTTCGTTCAGACAGCTGAGAAGGATGTCTGTGCCAAATTTCATGTGTCTACGACAAACTAAATTTTTGGGTCAATGCAATTTTCAAGGGGGCGCTGTGGAGCAATTATTGACGTAGATTTTTTAAAGTATATCGTTAGATGCGGCTTGCGATTTGAACAAAAGTATATTAATGCCGGAGAATAGAACTTTGCGTGTCAGAAATACGCATATTTGAACGCATTGGAAAATGTCACTTTTGATTTGTGGCGTGGCCACACCCACATTTTTAAGGTATCAGAAATCTATGAAAAACCCAAAGGCACAAGGGTCTGTTGATGTCAGTTCCAAATTTTCATCCATTTAACATAAAAACAAAAATGGAAAAAAATAAAACGTGAGATGAAAAATTTCCCAAAAATCAGGTTCCGCCCACGATAGCCGACGCCCTGTAGGGTTTAGGGTGGGTCATAATGTAATTTTTACTTGTCTTGACACAGCTATGTTTCTGCCAAATTTCATTTGTCTGCGATAAAAAAGCTCTGTCATTGCCGTAATGTTTTTGATTTTTGAGGGGGCGCTAGCGAGTCATTTTGCACATTAATTTTTTTGCTGTATAAAAAACAAAATTTTTCGCCGACCTTAATTTTGGGTCAAATAAAATGACTTTTCGTTAACGTTCAGGGGGTCAAAATTGAGTTTAAAGGCAGAATAATAATAATAATAATAATTAAAACCGCGCGCGGTGATATAGGCCCTCGCCCCCCTTGCGACCGCGGAGCATGAGCCACCGCGGACGAGCCCGCCTCTCGTCCTCGTGCGTTTTCTGCCAACAGCACTCCTCCCTATTGCTACATCTCTATTCACTGAAAGGACAAATTATGACATTGTGACAGCTGCACGGTTGAAGATAGAGGTATGCTTTCATTGGCTTTTTTGTTCGCATCCCGAAGGCAATAAGTGTGCCAATTTTCAAGTCTCTATGACAAAGTAATTTTTTTCATTCAATTGAATTTTTCTATGTATTTCAATGGGAAATGTTTGACGTTGCCACGGTAACACGGTTGCAAATAAAGATATGCTTCATTGGCTTTTTTGTTCAGTATTGGATGGAGAATGTGTGTGCCAAATTTCAGCTTTCTAGGACAAAGTAAAATTTCCACCCTACCACTCACCCTACCCTCCACTCTGGCCAAATCTGTCAGTTCTCCATTGAATAACATGGGTTTTGCCTTTTTTCCTTTGCCATGGCCAAACGCTTGCAGATAAACATATAGTCCCATTGGGTTTTTTGTTCAGTGTGATGTGGAGAGTTAGTGTGGTGAATTTGATGCATTTTGGTGAAACTAAAAATTTTATCCCATTCAAAAGTAAGGGGGCGCTGTGGTAAAACGGTCAAGATAGAGGCGTGTCATGATTGACTTTTTTGTTCAGAATGTAAGCATAATGTGTGTACCAAATTTCAGCTTCCTATGAAAGGAAATATTTTTTCCCCATTCAAAAGTTTTGCGTCTCCATTGGATAACATGGGTTTTTGTCATTTTTACGTTGCCATGGCAACACGCTTGCAGATAAAGTATGCTCCCATTGGGTTTTTCGTTCAGACAGCTGAGAAGGATGTCTGTGCCAAATTTCATGTGTCTACGACAAACTAAATTTTTGGGTCAATGCAATTTTCAAGGGGGCGCTGTGGAGCAATTATTGACGTAGATGTTTTTAAAGTATATCGTTAGATGCGGCTTGCGATTTGAACAAAAGTATATTAATGCCGGAGAATAGAACTTTGCGTGTCAGAAATACGCATATTTGAACGCATTGGAAAATGTCACTTTTGATTTGTGGCGTGGCCACACCCACATTTTTAAGGTATCAGAAATCTATGAAAAACCCAAAGGCACAAGGGTCTGTTGATGTCAGTTCCAAATTTTCATCCATTTAACATAAAAACAAAAATGGAAAAAAATAAAACGTGAGATGAAAAATTTCCAAAAATCAGGTTCCGCCCACGATAGCCGACGCCCTGTAGGGTTTAGGGTGGGTCATAATGTAATTTTTTACTTGTCTTGACACAAGCTATGTTTCTGCCAAATTTCATTTGTCTGCGATAAAAAAGCTCTGTCATTGCCGTAATGTTTTTTGATTTTTGAGGGGGCGCTAGCGAGTCATTTTGCACATTAATTTTTTTGCTGTATAAAAAACAAAATTTTTCGCCGACCTTAATTTTGGGTCAAATAAATGACTTTTCGTTAACGTTCAGGGGGTCAAAATTGAGTTTAACGGCAGAAAATAATAATAATAATAATAATAATAATAACGGAAACTTTTTTTTCCTATTATTTTTCTCCTAAACTACAAAGCTAGATCTGAAACTTTCTCACATTGTGCCCCATCACAAATGAGCCCTCTGTGAATTTTTTCACAGTCTACGTCAAACGGTTTGTCTGTACGAATTTTTGAAAATAAATTAAAGGGGGCGCTATTGGGCCATTTTATGACATACCTCTTGATATGCATATCGTCGCGTTCAGTTTCAAATGTGCACAAACGCTCTATTTCATTTTCCCATAAAAAATCTAGCAAAAGAAAGATTTTTTCAAATTTCAAAATTTTACAATTTTGTTAAAAAATCACCGTGACCATACCAAACATGATATCAAATTTCAAACCATTGATTTCATTCACATGGGTTTACTGTGTTTGGCCAAGTTTGACGTGTTTTCGACCAAAATTGTGGACGTGCTGGTCCAAAGTATGAGGTAATGCGCTTTTGCCGTGACGGTTTGATCCAAGATGGCCGACTTCCTGTTCACTTGAGGGCGGGGCCACAATATGATTTTTTTCATGTTCGGACATGAACTATTTTTCGGGCCAGGTTTCATATTTTTACTGCGACTTTTTTCGGCGTCGGGCTCCCATTGGCCCAATGTTATTTGATTTTCGAGGGGGCGCTACCGAGTCGTCTTTCATTATTTTTTCACGCGGTCTTCACTCAAAATTAGAGCTCACTGAGTTCTAATTTTCGACACCACTCCCGGGCACGTGCGTCGTCGTTTACTGCGTCGTTTTCGCGATTTTCCCCTCCCGACGCAATTCCAATTAGTCCCTCGCCGGGACTTCGTCTCTCGGCTCGGGCCTAATAATAATAATAACAGTGACAATTTTGATTTTAACGATTACAAACCAAGATGTGTCTGCATTTCACACTTTTGTAATCGTCTGACTATTTTCAATATCTGGGAGAATCAGAATGAGAACATTGTCAGCTAAAAATGTATCATAATTGTCTTTTGATAATTGTAATTAATAGCAGGACAACAATAACAGGTAATCTTTGCTATAGAAAGACATTTTTACAGCGAAGACTACCAAATTAATAAAACAAAACATTAAAAAAATAGCAATTTTTTAGCAACCAAAACTTTTTTTTTGTGAATATTCCCAAACTACAAGCATTGTGGCATCATTGTGGTCTTCATTTGTCCAAAAATATATTTAAAAGTTTCATACACAATAGAAATTATAGTTTGTCTTCAATATTCAACTTTGGATCTGCTTCAGCATTGTAAACTCACTACTTTTTCATTAGATGTTTGTGGAGAAAATAAAATACAAGAGACATCTGGTCATTGATAGATCTACAAGACTATATTAAGACTAACTCAGGTTTAAGCAGTACAAAACAAATACTAGTTTCAAGTATTTGGAAGATAATTTGTAGGCCAGATTTAATAGGTTGGAGGGCCTTATGTTGAATAGCCCTGATTTAAAGAATGATTTGTGGTGCAGCTACAGGGCAAAGATAGAGAAGAGCACAAGGCCACGACTAAAGCGGACGCATTTCTCATGTCAGGACTTAACCTTGCACTTTCCGTTAGCTCATTTCCCCTACATCCTATTTTAAGTATATAATCACTCATCTTTTATTCTCCCGTCCTTCTCTCTTGAGTGTGTATTTAGTTCAAAGTCTGATAATATTCTATGAGGGTTGTGTGGGTGATAGAACTAAAATAGATCTTTAAAATGACATAAAACACAAAGATATTCACACATTTAAGAATGATGCTACCCCTAACCCATTTTAGCCCCTAACTCTAAAGAATAATGGTGCTATTATTAGCATTGTTCTTGCCTTGTAAACTTGACTTTTGTTACTTTCCACAACCGGAGCTACGTCAATACTTTTGTCCCTCTGGTGTTGACTATCCAACACTTATTTCCACTGGGTTCTCTGAGTTAGATTCACATAGGGTTTTATTGCACACATATGATCACGCTTAGTCTTAAATGCAATCATTGAGTTTCTAATCTTAATTCCTTACTCAGTTCTGTCTGTTAGATACTATTCTTTCCCCTCTGAGCCTCAGAAAACACTGTTCTAAAATGGCCTTCTGCACTATTTCAAAACCATTAATCATCCAGACTCGTTTTGAGCTTTTTCTGCAGCATCAGGTGAGATTATAGTCTGATTATATCTTGCCTGGAAAATCCAGACGGTATATATAAAATATATCGTCTGGCCACCGTTTCTCTCTTTCGGATTTCTGTATTCGTGATTGACAGATTATTTAGCCAATCAGAGGCATGCATCTTCTGCCGTCTGAAAACCAATATGGCTGCTCTCGACAAAAAAAAAAAATACATGAAAAAAAATATTACGTGGAACAGAGAAAAGCAAAAAAACGACTGTAATGTGAGGTGAGGGAAGTTGACCAATTCAGCTTCTTTGTTTTATTTGCGTCATGCAAATAAACCAGTCTGATTGCCCAGTACGATGTAGATTGAAACTCAGAGGGGGCGTGGTGACCAGACCCACTCTTCGCTGTTTGCTGAAGCGTGGGTTCTGTATCCCAGGCAAGATTTTATCCGCTATAATTTCCTTTGCAGCCAGTAGAAGGAGCCCTAACTCAATTCCAGGCGTGCAGCACCTGTGCTTGATTAAATTTCTTTAAATAATTCTAAAATGCAAGACGTCAAACTAGGGCTGGGGATATGGCAAAAAATATTTTTGGAGGCAGATCACCATTTCGATTTCATCACGATTCTTGTAGATAGTTTATTTTCCATAGTCTTTGAGGCAACACAATTCACTATCAACAGCTAAATCCAGCTGTCAAAATGCGACCAGTGTTGCCAGATTTTCTAAGAGAAACAAGCAAACTCAGCCGCTTCAATATACAGTTATATTAATAGAATCGAACAATTAGAACATTGTGTGTTGATACAAAACAAGTGTATTTTCTTACATTCACAGCGACGTTTAGACATGAAAACATGCTAAAAATCCTTGTTTCAGTCAATATAAATTGATATATTTCAAAAATCAAACCTGAAAATTGCTAAGATGTGTTTTTTTAGGAAATAAAAAGTGCAGTCCAAAAGAGATTTCAAAAAAGCCCAAAGTAGCTATAAGAGTTGGATTTGGCAACTCTGAGACTAAGAGTAAATAGGTTGGAAAAAATAATCTATGTATTGGAACATACAAATAGAAAAAAAAGACAATCACGATATGAGAATTCACCAAAAAGCAGATTGTCACAGAGATGAGCTCATGATTCGATTTTTAACACAATATTGCCCAACCCCTACGTCAAACTTATAATTCAGAATAAATATAAATATCTTGTCTCTCTGATATTGTTTTTAATGAATGTCTCCTTTATCTTCCCTGTGTCCTTCCTCCTCACTTCCTCCCTCCTCGTGCCCCTCTCGTGGCCTCAGAGGCTCTTATCGGCGTCATAGTGGAGCGTCTCTAGGCTCAGGGCGCAGACACCAGCTCTCTCCAAACACTCCTGTGGGAAGTGAAGAACCTGTCGCACAGAATTAACAATGAGCAACATTAACAACAATAGCAGAAGCACAACTACATCATCCTCTCTTAAGTGTGCTAGCCTAACCTGAATGATAACAAGTAGCCTACAACAACACTAATGATAGTCCACATTTGGTGATAAGATTCAATTTAATCTAGAATTTATTTAAACACAGAGTTGGCAAAAGCGCAGTATTCAAGTAAAAATACAGTGGCTTGTCTCAAAAAATGACTCTAGAAAAAGTATTGTCAATTTATTTAAAGGTGCTATAGAGGTTATGCAGGTGACATGACAGCATTCTAAATGTGAGTGCTGAGTGGCAACGATGCATGAGAGTCAATGTAGAGAAGAGTAAGAGTTCAATAAACAGCTAAAACAGGAAAAACAAACTACAGTTTGATAACAAATTCAACCCCAACAAGTCTACTGAGCACTGGGTTTGTAACTGACATGTAAAAAGANCATCTCCACATTTGCTGTTGTAGTTGTTAAGCAGTGAGTGATAAAAGTGTGGTTCTGATTCACTCTCAATGTAAACTTTCCCACACTTAGGTCTGTTTGTGGGCGTGGCCTCTGATGCCGACTGTATCTACGACGGATTTGAATCTATTTTTTTAATTCAAGATCCCCAAAGGATGTTTTTTTAGACTACATGCAGCTTGTGAAATGTCTTATTCCTACTTGATTATTTGACCCTAGTTCAACTGAAGGCTTGTCCACATTTTGTAAATTTGCATGTGTCGGCGCGTATTCAAATAGTTTCCTTCTCTCTTTTGCAGAATATGGAAAGACTTTGGAGGACGCGATCATCAACGACACATCCGGTCACTTCCGCAGACTCCTGGTGTCTCTGAGTCAGGTACAAACTCAGATTAACTTTAGTGAAAACAGAACTCTATATCTGGATGACTGATGCACATTTATCAGAACTGTCTGTCACATTTTGTAGTCAGGAAGTAACACTGCTAGATTTTATCTGAAACACATTTTACACATCTTAGTTCTTGAAGTTTGTATGACGGGTTAAGCTACATTTTACAGGATTATATTAAAGATTGTACTAAACATTTTTAGGGATGCACCTATCCAGCTTTTCTGTTCCGATATCGATCCGATATTTGTCTTTGACTATCTGCCGATACCGATATCAACCGATGCCAGTGAAAGGATTGAAATTGCTTCTTTTTCTAACAAAAACTTAATACATTTGGTCATATTGTGTTATGTAACTGTTGTTTATAGTGTAAGTCACAACTTAACAACTTAATCTGAAAAAATGCCCAATATTATGAAATGTTTGGATCAACACCAGGGTGTAAAATAGTCTCATTATGTCCAATTAAAGACACAACTAAGATATCGGCTGAAACGATATCATGGGGTCTATACCCGATCCAGCAAATGGTCCTGGATCGGCACCGATATCCGATCCAGATATTGGATCGGTGCATCCCTAAACATTTTGTCTGTTTTTCACCCAGTTTGACTGTTTTGATGAGTTTGATGATTTCTTTTGGTCCACATTTACATTTTTGTTGCTTGGTAAAAGTTGTGGAAATATTACCTACATAACCCTAACCCTGTATGTCGTGTTTACTGGACAAAGACAAATAGAACCTCATCAAAACAACTGGGCCAAAACAAGCAAAAGGTTTAGTGAAATCATCAGGCCTGTGGTCAACTAAAGACACGTCCCATCGAGACCGATTAATCTACTAAAAAGGGGCGTGACAAAAATACTGTAAACTGGTATCAAAACTAGATTTTATTTTTCATTTAAACAAATGCCAATAGTATAGAACAAAATATTTGGACCAAATCTGAAATGATCTATAAATAAATAATAATAAATGTTTGATCATATACTTGCATTTTGTGTTCTAAATGTTGGGCAACTGCATAAAAACTTGGCATTCTTAAAAAGGCATTTTAATTCTCATTGTCAATGAGAATTAAAAGTTTTGGTATTGTTTCTTGTATAGCTCTACTGGGAAAATGAGTAGGAAACTCTGGTGTTTATATAAAAAGGCGGATCAGGCCAATGATTCTGTTGTCGTTAAATATAAACCTTTATAATCTAAATAAAAGAATTAGTCAACTAATACAATTTTGATCGACCAAGACTCCATTGACCGATTAATCGACTAAATGACAAAAGGACTACAGCACTACAATTTTGGTCCACATTTACAATTTTGTCGCTTGGTAACAGTTGTGGAATTACCTCTATATTACTGTATGTCATGTTACGGACAAAAAACATATATTAATCTCATCAAAACAACCAAACTGGGTGAAACGAGCAAGAAGTTTAGTAAAATTATAAATACAGTATAATTATGTTCACTATGTTTTACTGACAAATGTAGTCTATCTAACCTGTCGTAGGCATTTTGTACAGGCCATTTTGGACCTCAATTGTATGTTGTGTCCTCTTAAGATATATTTCAAGATGATTATAATTCCTTGGAAATATTTACTGAGATTATTGTGTGGATGGAGCCTTAAGCATCAATAAATGCCAACAAGTGGGACGGTTTTTCAGTGGAATCAGTGGAAGCTTGCCAGGGCTTCAGGCCATATAGTTTTTGACTGTGTTTTGTGTTATAAAATATGGTTTATTGTGGATGCCTGTGGAAGGAAGAGAAGCTTAAACAGGCTTATTGTTAACGTAATGACGTAATGAAGATATTTGCACGAACTATGTTGGCTATTTCATACATTTTAAGAACCGTCACTTGACTGTTGTTTTTTTGTGCAACATAGGAACCTCACAATGATGCAGTCTTGTAAAATAGTTGTTGTGTTCCCAAAACTAGCAAGTAGAAGACTTTAGAGCAGGCGTTTTAAGGAAAGTAGGCTGGATGTACTGTAAAAGTGATGGAGGGTTGGAGTACAATCATTGGTGTAACTGGTTCTCATTATTGCAAGCACATTTTCATAAAAAATGACAATTTAATCAATTATTTCAGAGCAACACTTACTCAAAGTAGTTCCACATTGAGTGAAACCAAATTAAAAAAAATTGTATTCAATGCCACTTAAGTCAAATTTAATGATATTGTCAGCAAAAATAAAAATCTCTTTTGCGGTAGCAATGAAAAAGTGCTTTATTCCAAAAAACACTGGATCATTTGACAATTACTGTAATTTCTGCCCTATTGAGCGCACCTGCATATAAGCTCCACCCACTAGATTTAAGTAAGAAAAATGATCAAGTAATATATAGGCGCACTTGTTAATAGTAAGTCTATGAGAATCTATCATTTTGCTGCATTGCCTTATAAGCCGCATAGTTTCAAAGCTTGTGAAAAAGTAGCGGCTTATAATCCAGAAATTACGGTATACCAATTCATTTAAATGTTTGGATAAGCTGTCTTAAACTGTTCTGTTATCAGACTTTTTGTCAATTTGTCTCATATTTTACTGTTTATGATTGAATATATTTGCCACATTATAACAAATGCAAGGAAAAATTCATGCTTTTTTTGTAGATTTCTAAGGCAGTGGTTCTCAAACTGCTGGGTCGTGATCAAGTTTACTGATATGTGAAAAATTTAACATTAAAGGTGTGGTAGTTAATTTTCACACTGCAAACACAATTTAGGTTTTAACTCTAACAACTTCCTCTCCTAAATCCTTTACACATGGTTAATATCAACATTTATTCATTTTGGTGGCAGTTATGGCTTAAAAACACTTTATACAAACACTGGAGAGGAACACCCAAGCACAGCCAATCAGAACGCTGCATTCGGCTCCTGATGAGAACAAAAATTCTTTATTATTCAATTCAGACAGAATGCAGTGATTTCCCTTTTTTCACCATAGTGCTTACCAGAGACATTTTAGTAAAAAACACAAAAGTAACTAATTTATTACATAAAAAGTTAGTTACTCCATCTTAAACAGGGTTTAACAGCTTCAATTACAGTGATAGGTGTACAGTACATTCCTTTTTTGCCGAACTTCAAGATTAATTTATCTAGCTTATGTCTTCAAATTAAAATCAATCATGAGACTAAAATCTACTTTGCCACTTTGCAGGCAGCCTACTGTTTGTGTTTCAGGGTCGCATATGGCTTTACGATTGTTATTTAGGACAGTGGTTCCTAAAGTGGGGGTCGCGAAACAAATTCTGGGGGTCGCAAGATGATTTTAAGATGTCATTTTAACAAATATTATTATGCATTTAATCAAATATTTACATTGAAAACGGTATGTTATACATTTCAATCAAATAACACAACAAATTACAAAAAATAATTTGGATTAAACCCTTTTTTGACCAGATTAATTGAAATCATTAGAAAGGTTTATTTGATTTTGAAGTGGGGTTCATGAGTTGCTGACATTGTTGTTTTGGTCTGAAAATTTTGGGAACCCCTGATTTAGAGGGTCGTGATTCAAAAAGAAACATGCTCTAAGGTTTTAAGGCCTTAATTTTGGCCCTAAGTTATATTAAAACAACCAGAAGTCCAGATCTGGCCCCCAGGCTGCAGGTTTGCCCAGGTCTGGTATAAGGGGCTTTAAGAGAAGCATTTTCACAAGAACTGCTACCATAGAACATAACGAAGCTGTCTACAATGACTTATAAACTAAACGTAATCATTTTACAGGAAATCGTGACGAGAGGGAGACTGTGGACGTCTCTATGGCCAAACAGGACGCTCAGGTAACTTCTGTGTAAACCACCTTTTATTATTCATGTCAGTTACTTTATGTCATCTAACTTTATATCTGTCTTTGCCTCAGAAACTTTACGCTGCAGGAGAGAACAAAGTCGGCACAGATGAGTCACAGTTCAACGCCATTCTGTGCGCCCGCAGCAAAACTCACCTCCGAGCAGGTACGCACAGTTAGAATGTGGACTCTGTTGCCGTGGCAGCTGCGACGGCCATCTTACGACTGGAGCAGAAGCATAGTTCAAATTGGAAATAATGTAGAAACAAAACCATTGACATTCCTAGATTAAACAACTAGGAGCAATATTTATGAAAGTTGTTTAAAGGCGCTGTCCACTATATGGCCGCCACACAAACTTTATTTTAATTCATTGGTTGTGACTCAAAAACTACTTTCTGCGACTAGTTTGTGTTTCAAAATTGGACATGATTGTTCAGACTGCATTTTGAGAACATTATTTTTGGTCCAAATTAAACTAAAAGGGGCCAACTTGTATATGTTGTGGTTGAGATTAACTAAAAGGTAATTAAATCGGATGATAAAAGCCATAGGAGAGCGGATATTCATTAGAGGTAAGAGGCTTATTATGGGCGCAGTGACATAAATATAAATTGCATGGATTGCGTTTCTATTTCATACATTTTGAAAGCCATCACTTGGCTGTTGTGAAGTTTTAGGCGAATTTAACCACTAAAATGCAAAAAAAAAACATATTTTGATCATGCTGTTGTATGAAAGATTCTGTAACAAGTTTCATTTACTTTATATTTTTAACTCTAGACATTACATTCTGTGGATTCTGTTTAGAGTATTTATTGTTGGTGTAATGTTAAAAGATTTTAAATGGCTAAATACTAAAAATAGCTTTATTCCAGCACTACAGAGTGATAAATCAATTGACCAACAAAGGTTATGCACAGACTTTCTTTTATTTGAAAAATGTTCCTAAACATTTAGAACGAGTGGCAAAACTTAAGCCAAAACTATTGACCCTATTTTGTCCCGCCCACTTTTCTAAGAAGTGTACTTCCTGTTTAGCTACATTGAAGACTGAAGAATTCAGTCCATGAGTTTTGTCCCATCCACTTTTCTTCCAGAAAAATGGGCAGGACAAAATATGGTCAATAGAAAAAAAAAATACTGTTCTGTTGTCATGGCAACAGCTTGTTTGCTAACGACAGTGATTTAGGACATTTAACTGCAAGAAACATATTTTTTCAAGAAGAAAAAGGTAATTTTTTCTGCAGGCCATATTTGAACTCGAACATGTGGTGAAAAGCCAGACTGCGATGATTGTTGTAACAAATTATTACATCATTAGTGCATGCACATTTTAGTAAATCATAGGCTTTTTGATCTACTATATTGACCATTTAGAGACCATTTAGTGGGACATGCTCCATAGTCAAGTTAAAGAAATAGAGTAACATAGATTCTCAAAAATGCTCCAAGGGCTAGACTGAAACAGTTTGAGGGCGGCGTCTGGCCCCCGGGCCGCTGTTAGTCCAGGCCTAGTCTTGTTATTTATCTGCTTTTCTACAGTCATTTTTGGCCACTTAGTTCTAACATTTACAATGATGTGATGTCTTCTGCAAATGCTTTATTCAGACCCAGCTGTTTATCGGCTGCTTTGTTTACTTTTTATATTGTTTTGGCAGATTTATTCCTATGAAAGTTTATCAAACCTGCAACAAACAAGCGTATTTGCCATTATTTTCATGACAAACATTGATTTTTTTATGTCACTTCTCGAGCTCAATAATTTCAATTCTAGTCGTCGTTAAACGCAGGTGTGTTCTGTAATGTATTTAACATTTGGTGTCCTTAGGCATAAAAATACTGTAGTAAAATCATTCTCATTGTAATCGTAACACAAAAATGTATGTTATATTATTTTAATGACCATGTGTGTGTGTGTCTTTATTTGCCAGTGTTTCACGAGTACCAGCAGATGTGCGGCAGAGACATCGAGAAGAGCATCTGTCGAGAGATGTCCGGGAACGTGGAGGACGGCATGGGGCCGTGGGTCAGTATCTGCCGGGTTTTATAATAGTTTAAGTTACACCTGAGTTTTTACTGGGGCTGGGCGATATTGACAAAAATGTATATCTCTCACTAACGGTATTTGGACGATATTCGGTCAGCTCAACATAAATGTGTTAAAATCTGTGTTCAAATTAGTTACACTGGAAAAAAATGACAACCTTAAATATTCTAATCAGTTTGAAATTGCTTTGACTGATGTTATTTGAGTGAATTTTTCTTTGAGTAAAATGAGACTTGTTCTGTCGGCAATAAGATTCAAACCAATCAAAATCTACTCAAAACATGTAAAATCTTACTAATTCTAGGCACACAGTCTTTAGTTTTATAATTGAAGATGAAATATTTGTCAAATTAATCACAAAACTGCAGCAATCTCCCATTATAAACCAATTTTCTTGTATTTTAAAATTTTTTGAATTGTTTAATGTACAAATTCTGATTTCAAACTTGCCTTGTCTTTAGGAAAGTACAGCATCACTTTATTGTAAATTAACTCTTTTGTAGCATGTTTTTACGGAACGATATACTCGATAATCTTAAAAACAACATTCACGATATTATCTAAAATTCGATATATTGCCCTGCTCTAGTTTATACAGTTCTGAATATATATATAAAAAAGGATAAATGTGTCATACTATCTAAGGAGTGAGTCTATACAGTAATATATAGTTATTTGACTTGGAGCTCAGCAAGCAAAGATGCTAAAAGCTGAAATTTAATTGTCCCACAGACATCTTTATGGACCATTTGCACCTACGTCACATTGTTGTTTTGATGTGCAATGACGGAGAGCAAAAGTGTGTGCATATAGTCTTATTTTTGGTAAAGAAAGCAATGGATACTTCTAGTGCATGTTCAGTACAGTTGTTTGTGGAAGTAGGACATCTTTTAGGCAGCACACAAAGCAAGGTATTTGGAAGAGTTAATGAATGCTAGCCGATCCATACCTTCTTCCTCCTGCTATGTCAATTTAATAAAAGTTGTGGTGAACAGTGTTTCCTCTTACACTGGGCAGATTTAAAACCACACAAGTCTAGTTTTCAGTAACTATATGTGGCTAGCGCTGAAATGGAGGTTGTTTCAGATAGTCATTGCGTTTTTTTCGAACGTCATACATTTTTGTTGTCACTAACATGCAAATCACTACAAAAGCTACAGTATATATCTAGACTTGCTTAAATGTAATTGCTCGTGTAATGTAGAATATTTCACTGGTTTCAAGACATTTTTAACTGGTTATAAGATCATTTGGCTTTAAACAGACACATTATTTGGCTTGAAATATGAAGCAATGTCCTGAAATCAGCTTGAAACAATCTAGGTCTCTACAATAAATCAATGTTAAATTAGTCAAAATGCTTGAAACCTCGAATCAAGCAACTTTAACTCGTCTTGAAATTCATTTTTGTAGTGTAGGGATGCCAGTTGTTTTGATTTATTGCTTCCACCCAATGATGTCTTCTGTCTTCATCAAAAGTATTACAATACAGCTATGTTAGGCTTAAACATTTTTCCTGTTAGTACAGTCAATCGCACAAGAAGATGTAACTGTTTTATTAAAATGAACTTAGAAACAGGCAGGTTGCTGGTTGTTACGCACACAAACAGCGTTTTTGCCCTCCATAGCGTAACAAGTGCAAAGGGTCAGTTTGGTTAATTAATGGTCTCCAACCTTTTCTCCTACAGAGCTACTTTTGCAAAACAAAAACTGCAGTGAGCTACTATGTTTTGGCAGTCGTAATAATTCGAGAATATGTGGAGTGCAGTTAGGTGCCTGGACTAAACATTGGCTTTTAATTTTCTATAATCTAGCACACAATTGGACGTCTAAAGAAAACTGAATTACAAAAGCAATCATTTCAACTAGTAGCTCTCAAGTGACAAGTTGAAGACCACCGCGGTAAATATTAATACTAGATCAAGTTAGCATTAACAATGAACAAGACAATCATTTTAATCAGAATACAGAAAACATACATTCTCGTACCTGATACACTAAATATTCAATAGTCATTCATCTCAGCAAACACTGCTTTGGCACGCACCGTGCTTGATTTAAATTTCTATTAAAGTAATTTCTTGAAAAAGCAAGGAACGTCAAACTAGGGCTGGATATGGCCAAAAAATAATTTTTTGGAGGCAGATCACCATTTCGATTTCATCACGATCTTGTAGATAGTTTATTTTCCAATAGTCTTTGAGGCAAACACAATTCACTATCAACAGCTAAATCCAGCTGTCAAAATCCGACCAGTGTTGCCAGATTTTCTAAGAGAAACAAGCAAACTCAGCGCTTCAATATACAGTATATTAATAGAATCGAACAATTAGAACATTGTGTGTTGATACAAAACAAGTGTATTTTCTTACATTCACAGCGACGTTTAGACATGAAAACATGCTAAAATCCTTGTTTCAGTCATATAAATTGATATATTTCAAAAATCAAACCTGAAAATTGCTAAGATTGTTTCTTTAGGAAATAAAAGTGCAGTCCAAAAGAGATTTCAAAAAAGCCCAAAGTAGCTATAAAGAGTTGGATTTGGCAACTCTGAGACAAGAGTAATAGGTTGGAAAAAATAATCTATGTATTGGAACAGACAGATGCAGCAAATATAGAAAAGGAAATCACGATATGACGAATTCACCAAAAAGCAGATTGTCACAGAGATGAACTCACGATTCGATTTTTAACACAATATTGCCCAGCCCTACGTCAAACTAATAATTCAGAATAAATATAAATATCTTGTCTCTCTGATATTGTTTTTAATGAATGTCTCCTTTACTTCCTGTGTCCTTCCTCCTCACTTCCTCCCTCCTCGTGCCCCTCTCGTGGCCTCAGAGGCTCTTATCGGCGTCATAGTGGAGCGTCTCTAGGCTCAGGGCGCAGACACCAGCCTCTCCAAACACTCCTGTGGGAAGTGAAGAACCTGTCGCACAGAATTAACAATGAGCAACATTAACAACAATAGCAGAAGCACAACTACATCATCCTCTCTTAAGTGTGCTAGCCTAACCTGAATTGATAACAAGTAGCCTACAACAAACACAAATGATAGTCCACATTTGGTGATAAGATTCATTTTAATCTAGAATTTATTTAAACACAGAGTTGGCAAAAGCGCAGTATTCAAGTAAAAATACAGTGGCTTGTCTCAAAAAATGACTCTAGAAAAAGTATTGTCAATTTATTTAAAGGTGCTATAGAGGTTATGCAGGTGACATGACAGCATTCTAAATGTGAGTGCTGAGTGGCAACGATGCATGAGAGTCAATGTAGAGAAGAGTAAGAGTTCAATAAACAGCTAAAACAGGAAAAACAAACTACAGTTTGATAACAAATTCAACCCCAACAAGTCTACTGAGCACTGGGTTTGTAACTGACATGTAAAAGAGAAAATCAAGTCGTAGCAAAGCAGATAAACAACAAGACTTTAGCTTCTCACATTTGAAATCACAAACAGTTGAACTTATTACCTTTTTATTCTTAAAAAATATGTTTTTGAGTCCGTTTGTTGCAGTTAAAATGTCCTAAATCATCAACTGTTGTTAGCAGACAAGCAGTGGCAATACCAGCCAAAGCCTGATCCCTTCAGATCTCAGAAGCTAAGCAGGGTTGGACCTGGGCAGTACTCAGATGGGAGACCTCGGAGGAACCTCAGGTGCCACAGTGGGACGAACAGAGGAGAAACTCATTGTTGTGTCCTTAGGCAAGACACTTCACCCACATTGCCTAGTATGGTTCTGGTTGGTGGTGGTTGAAGGGCCGATGGTGCAAAATGGTAGCCTCGCTTCCATCAGTCTGCCCCAGGGCAGCTGTGGCTACAATAGAAGCTTACCACCACCCAGTGTGGAATGAATGAATAATGCAGAATGTAAAGCGTCTTTGGGTGCCTTGAAAAGCAGTAATTAAATATAATGCATTATTATTATTTGTAGCAGACAAGCCGTTGCCAACAACAACAAAAAAACACATTGAAGAAATGCCACGCATTCTAATTTTTGGAATAAAATGTCAGTGCATAACCTCTATATGCAGTTTGTACGTAATTTTTGTGCATTTTAAAACTCTAAATTGTTCATCACAATGTGCTTTTTTCACAGCTGTTAGGAGTGAGACGATATGCTAACGGCAGTTTAGAGACGTGTCGGTATGCTAATGGAAGTTAGCCACAATGATAACAACAGGCAAACTTATTGAAGTTTGGTGAACAATAGAACATTATTAGATGTAGACTGGACAGCGCAGACTAACTTCCACCTAAATAAATACATTAACAAGAGATCTGTGCTTTGGGAAAATTTGATTTGAAGTTATTTTATTGTAAAAATATATAAATAATACATAAATATTATAAAATCTCAAGCTTTGCTAGATATTTTTGCAGTGTGTCTGTGTAATATTTTTTTAATGTGAGTTTAGACCTATACAACCTGAATGTAATATAGATAATTTTCCCTGAAAAGAAGCGCGAGCTGAGCAATCCATCTGCAGCAGTGTGAGAAAACTCCAACGACAACCGGATAATGAGGATCTCCCACCACTTCTTTGTGTCTTTATCTGCTCGTCACAACCACAAGGCTAAAAAAACGCAGAGCCAAAATAAAAGGCTGCAAGTTTGAAGTAAATTACCCATGCTTATTTATTCAGAGATGTGGCCACGTACAGCACCCACCCCCTGGATCTGTTCACAGGCCCCAGGGAACGCCAAAGCTCTGTTTCAGCCGGAGAACCGCGCTGATCCGAAGAGCCAAAGACAAAGACGTGATTGTACGAGATCCTGGAGGTCAAGAGCGTAGAAGATTAACAAAATAAGAGGTGAAAGGAGAGGTTTTAGGGATGAAGTGACGCTGGAAGCACGGAAAACATGCTTGAATTGGACATTTTTAGATGTGAATTCTAAGGACTTGTTTTAATATAGATGGATGGATGAAAGAATGGATAGATTTATTGATCTTGAGGGAAATTCAGTTTTTCAGCTGCTAGTACTTCAGACACATTCAAAGACACACAGAAATTTAAAATACAGTCAGAAATACTTAGTAAAAACGTAAATAGCTTTAATTATTTGAAAAATGAAGACACCAAGTAATACATGTGTCCCGACCTGAACTGGCCTTGCAGTCAGTGTACACTAGGGCAGTAATTAAACTTGATTCTCGATACTACAATGAGAATTTGAATGTTCTTTCAAGAAAGTCAGATTTTTATTCAGTAGACTGACATTTTCAACACAAAATCCAAGCAGATGATCAAACGTTTTAGTTTCAAACCAGTTTTGATGAAACTCAAGATTATTATAAAACTTTTCAGAAAGTTTGCAATGTCCGTCCATTGCAAATTAACCAAGGCTATAAATGTTGTAGTATCTAATGTGCGTACTTGTCCCTATCAAATAAAATAAATAAATAAATAAACGTGATTTTCTTTTTCTTTGCAGAAAATATCAGATTTTTGTCCTGTTATGTTATCGGTATTTGTTCAAATGAGCATCTAATTTCGACATTATTTTTTGCATTGACTTGCAATATTTTTGAAAACTCTATTTTTAGCTTTAGAGCCTTTGCCACGCCCCCTTTTTAGTCAATTAATCGGTCGATGGGACATGTCTTTAGTCGACCAAGAATTTCTTTGGTCGACTACCGCCGTTACTAACAGGCATTTGGTCGTGATGCATTGACCAAAATTCATTCCACTTCATCATTTAACCCATCGCTACTTTTGGTCGTTCTGTTGTCCAGGAAGTAAAGCATGAACATGTGTGTCAGTGACAGTTTCAGTAAGATTAACTTTTATATTAAAAGAAACAATATCATATTTTAAGTTAATACTTGACACAAAGAGGAGAATGTGTACAGTCTCTTATTTCAGCTCAAGTTGGTTCTGGCCAACACCCCACACACTCCTGTTCTCTGATTGAACTGATGAACACTTCCTGCTTTTTGGGAACCATCCACAGTCCTGCGATACTTAACATTTTGCAATTTTAGTGTCTGTTTGAGACACTAAGAATCACAATGTTAGGTGGTGCATATTGGTTTTGTGGAAGATTTCTATGTGCATTTTCAACTAGTAAATTCAGTGCAAAATGCTCAAAAAAAAGCACATGCATTTTTTTCCATTTGCACTTACACAAGGCTTTATAAACAAAGTCCGAAGCTAGAGATTCAGGGCTCCAAAATGTGACACACCAACAACTGCAAATTCAAATTCTAATCTAATATTTCTTCAATATGATGAGGCACAATTAGCTCTGCAGTTTCTTAATATTTTTGCGACTAGTATTGCAACAAACTAAATGTAAAATGGTTATCTTACAGGCAGTTGAAATGTATGTACTGGATTAAAACATGAAACTTCGTCCCTTCTCTTATTTTATCCTCAGTGCTCTTGACCTACAACTTCTTTCAGACAGTAGAAAGACCCGAGGTGGGGAGGGGTTAGGGAGAGGAAGAGGAGGAGGGGGGTGCTGGTGGAGTCTCCCAAGGGTCTCAGAGGGAGAGGAAGATGGCACCCCCGCGCGCTAAACTCCACAGGGGGTCGGCTTTTTGTTTTGCTCAGAGAAAAGCTTCGCTCTGCAGGCATAACAGACACACACTCCACAAATGAGCTTTGTTTGAGGCAGCGCTGTCTAATTTAAGCATAGAAACAACAAACAATTCAAATTACAGAATATATTTGTTGAGGCACAAAAACATGTAATACACTGGATTCCAGTTTCGATATATTACTTAATTTGCAGTGAAGTAACAAAAGAATGCTATACACTGTGCATGGAGGATCTGTCTCCTTCTACCTGTGCATTAGCAGAAGTACAGAGTTGGGCTGGGGCTGGAGGGTGGGGTCAAGAGAACTGAGACAAGACATGTTGTTAAGCAGGGCAACATAGGTAGAGGCTTCTAGGTAACTGGAGGTGTGGCTAGACATAGACCGATATATCGACCGGCCGATATTTGGATTTTTATTTATTTATATATATATATATTTTTGCATATCGCCACGTCGGCCATCAGCTTCATTTTGGACGATATTTGATGAGGCAGTTGTTTGAACGGTCGTCCACACGTAGAGCTGCACATTGATCAGCTGAGCTCAAAGTTAGTTTTGGAGAGAAATTATATGGTTTATTTATCTCCATTTTGCTGTGTTTTGAAAAGGAGCACTTTCTGGAATAACTCTTTAAAATATTCTGTAATGTGCATTTCATGTTGTTTTCTCTTGACAATGAGACAAAATAGTAGCATAGATTGAACTTTTTCTTTTTTGGATAGACTATCTTATCTTAGTTATGTCTTTTAAAAACTAAAATAAGAAAATTGGCCTCAGAAATTGGCCATTGATATCGGCATCGGCTGACAAACTTATAAAAATTGGCCTGTAGGTGTGGTTGAGCAACACAGTCTCACAAGAAAGCGTACATTTACCACGACACAAAAAGAGCGTATTATGAACACGATTTTACAGCTTTTTTGCAAAAAAAAAAAAGCTGTAAAAATGACAAGAGTGTAACGGATAAGTTTAGGCATCAAGTTAGTAAAATGGATAAGTTTAGGTCTAGAGCTTTGATCAGGATTTCGTTAATATTCATAAATAACAACACGCCTTAACAACCACTATAGAAATTAACTGGGACTGCGAAGCATTCATGCAAAACAGCCAGGAACTCGTGCTAATCATACGTAATTTACATGTCTTGTAATGTTTGGTAAATGTACGCTTTCTTGTGAGATTGGGCTCGGCCAAGGGGCGAGTGAGGCGTGGTTTCTGATGAGAAGGTTAATATGGCTCTTCTCCTGAACTTTAGTAACCATTAGCCTAGTAGTTCCATTTTCCACAAAACTGACCCGTGTGCTTTTAGTCATGTTGGTAGCGCTGTACTTGCCTGACCAGCCAGTGCTACACCTTTACAAACCGTGAGGGACTGGGATCAGAGCGCGGGTTTAATTTTCGAGGGGAGGCTTTCCAAGCGCTGGGTCAACCAATCACAGAAAACCTGAAATTGCACCAAAACAGTGACACGCTAAGCCGAATGTTTTCGTAAAATACTATGTAGTGCAAGGATTTTTTTCAGTGTGAAGCCCCTCAACACGGTTTGCTGCTCAGGTTTTAAGGAGTTGATACATTTATTGTTTCAAAACCGAAGTAAGAGCCGAATCAGCTACGTTCACCATCTTGAATGTTTTGCAATGGGGCTTGAAAGCAATTTCCGTCTTTTTAGTGTGATGTGTCAAAATTGCCGTCCTTGATTGGATCTAAAATTTGACGAGGAAGGCAAGCGCTGTACATCATTATAAACATAGAGTTGTGTTGTGGCACTAAGTAATAGTCTAAATCTTCAAATCTCTAATGCTCTGTTCCATCTTGTGATGTCATTAAAGACAGACTACTACACCTGATTTTTTATTTACGTTTTGGGTGTAGGCTACTACAATATTGAAACGTCTTGCCGAATTTTAAGATTTGCACGTGTTTCTTTGAACTAAAAACAACCACTTTATGGTTATGAGTTAGCACATAGCTAGCTAGCTGCACGACATGCCTTTAAAGTCTTAATATTTGAACTGGGAGGTTTTGAAATTGTTGTTTCAAATAAAACAAAACATATCAATAATGATTCTGAGAAATTAATAAATACAGTATACACTAATCATTTGATGAAGATGTCAGATCAAATTAATTTCTCACAGAAAAAGTTCAACAACAATTAATGTAGTTACCAAGTGAATTCCTCTGACAAAGTCTGTTTTGCATGTACTTTCTATTTTCCCTCCACAGACGATGTAGGTACAAGGACACTAATTATTATCCCTCCAGTGAGCGGGGCTTGATGTCCCGAGGACTGCTTTAATGCGATGTGAAGCAGATTAGCAGATATACATTCTGCATTCACTGTCAGCAGCTTAACCCGGACTGAGAGAAAACCAGGGGGGGCTTCTCAAGGTTAAACTGACTGCTGTCATCACCCATCA
Source organism: Mugilogobius chulae (assembly GCA_038363315.1). NCBI lineage: Eukaryota > Metazoa > Chordata > Actinopteri > Gobiiformes > Gobiidae > Mugilogobius > Mugilogobius chulae. The sequence goes on along the minus strand of CM076397.1, from coordinate 18,646,107 downwards.
GCTCTTCAGGACTATTCAAGCGGAATACCATTTATAAGTAGGGCTGGTATTAGTGAGATATGGACAGAGCTAAACCGTACAACGGGGTGTCACTATAACAAATTTGAAATGACAACTAGAGAGAGAATTTAAAATATATATACAGTATATCTTTTGAAGGATTATTCAACAAAAATGTGGAATTCATTTCAGAATCTGTACTGTTCTTCGTGTAGGCATAAACAGCTTCATGAAGTTAGACAATCTGATGGACCTAAAAATCAAATGAGACATCCAGCAGCTTAACTTAAAAATGCAAGTTCAATGTCTGCCTTAAAGCTTTATGTCAATAAACTCGTGTGGAGGTTCTCTGTTATCCTCTTTCTCTCTTTTTTCCTTTCTATTGCTTTCTCTATCTTCTCTTTCCCCTCTCAAGTCTCTCTATCCTCTCTTGTTCATTCTGTCTCTCTTTCTGTCCTTTCTCTTTGACTCTATTTCTCCCTCTCACTTTCCTTTCAATCCCTCTCTCTATCATGCTCTTTAGAACTTAAAAGTCAAATTTGAAAATCTTTGACTCACACCGTCAAGTTGTATCAACACAAACATTTAAGTTAACTTAACTTTTTGCAGTGTGTGAATGTAACAAAAAACAACTCTAAACATTAATATAGATAACAACATTTGTAATATTGACCTTTAAAGTTGGTATTTTTCAGAGATGCTTTAGCGGTGTTCAGAAAGAGGCGTGGCAAAACTGAGGAGAGAGGTGCAAAGACAGACAGGGGCAAGACTGTAGGGAGGTTCCCGCAGGCAGGGCTGCGCGTGTGTGTGTGTGTGTGAGCTTATCTAACGCACACACATTCAGCAGACACAGACGTACCAGCCTCTCGCGCAGTCATTCAGGCAGTGGCTCTGGTGCGCTCGGTAAGGACACCCTCCCTCCCTTCTCTGTCTCTCCTCTCCCACCACGAAATCAGCCGACAAGACGCGTGGAGAGCAGACCAGCTAGGAAACAGAAAATAGAGGTAAGACACTTAATTTACTTCATATTTGTGAAGTTTCTGGTCTGTGTCTGGAAGTTTACAATATTGTATGCACGCTGGAAGTTTATCATCAGCATTTGATGGAGTTGCATGCTGCAGAACTGAAAAACATAGTATAGGCTATTTAAATCTGTCCTTTGGCAAAGATAAAAGCCATGTGCGTTTATTTTTTGTCTGATTATTATTTTACTGCACAAGTAAAGTGGAACTAGAAAGGATCAATCAATCAATCAGAGGTCAACTTTGTGGTCATTTTTATTCCACATCTAGTAGTTTTATACTTTGTAAAGTTATTTATATCGTATTTTTTTTTTTTGTTTCTTTTTCCCTCGCATTAAACTTGCAATGCATTATTAAAGCATTCATTTACACATGCATACATACTCATTCATACATGTCCTTAGATGAGTTTATTGTTGATGTCAAATTAAAGGAGACCTATTGAAATCATTTTTTTTTACCTTGTTATAACTGCCTTCTCTCATCATTAGTTTACTCAAAGTTTTATTAAGAATGACTCCTGCATGTTGAGTAATCTTGTTTTGTTCTGCAGCTGATGATTGAGTGCTCAGAAAAGCCCTGTCCTCACCTACCACCTATCTCCACCCACTTGTCTGTATTTACTTGTGATTATTCAAAGAAATTCAGATGCATGTGTGGTTCAAAATAGTCACAGAACCACTTTACGACAAGAAAAATGACAAATTTTAAATCTTAGAGTGAAGAAGGCTTATCAGTTCAATTGACATGTTAATACTAAATGCACGGGGGAAAACACAATATAAAACAATATCATAGTCTTCTTTAAGTTTTAGTCATGAACAGAACTACATTATGAACTTCTGAACCCTCATAGTTTCTGGTGTAAAGTATGTAACCTGCTCCATGGAGATGTTATTGCTTATCATCTGTAATGCATGGATAATCAGATACATTTTGCATTTGTTTGATTTATAGAGGGCGCTTGCTAAATTTGACTTTTTAAAGAAAATTAGGGAAGCTGCCGTGTCTGAAAAACACTGATCATCCTTGTAAATTCACTTAGTTGTAAATCCAAATGGGGCTTAGTTCAACATTAAGCTAATCGCTGAGGAAACCTGTAATGAACTTCCCCACTTGATTATTAGTCAGTCTGAAAGGTCTAAGCTGATAACACTGGTGGTAAGCATTAATAATGATGACAGAGGCTGGATTGAGCTGAGAGCATGTGGCACTCACAGGAGCAGACGAGAGTTAGAAAGAGAGAGGCTTTAACGACAAAAAACATGACAATCGATAATATGCAATTGCGATAATTAAGGGCCGCAATAAATAATCATGGTTTTTTATAATTGATAATCATACGTGACGATAATCGCAATTATAGCAAAAGCGTCCTGTGGCTATAAAACATCTAAAATCTGACGGTGAGCCAGTGAAAGCTGTGTTATGAAAAAGAAAGGTTCATGTGTTAAATTAATGACTCTGAGACGTTGTATTTTTGCTCAACATTGTAAATGTTCATTTGAAAATACTGATTGTATGTACATAAAATACACAAGTAGTCAAAACATACATATTGCGCTAATAAGATTTTAGGTGTATTTTTACGTAGTAAATTATCTGATAATAGTAATCGCGATTATTTTGGTCACAATAATGTGAGTGCAAATTTTAATATCGTCCATCTCTATTCAAGTATTGAACTAAATACATGATAAGTTAAGTATCTATAGGGCATTACATTTATATAAATCCACTAACAATAATCAAGAGATCGAGTGGAAATGTAATATAAAATGCCTATAAGACACTGTGCAAATTATTATAAAAACTAACCATTTTTAAGTGCATGTATGCTATACCCTTAACTTCTAAATAAAAAATATTTTAATGCTTTAGTACAGTGTTCCCAACCAGGAGTACTGGACCCAGGGGGCACTTGGGATGATTGCAGATTTAAAAGAAAGGTAGAAATGCAAGTATTGTAATGTGAAAAAAGTGTTTGCAGCACATTTTACACGTTAAGAGGCAACATTTTGACATGGAATAAATTAAAACAATCAAATGCAATTGCAATGAATTAAAATACAAGTAGAGTAAAGATAAAATACATCTAAAAAATCATGACATGTGAGGTACCCGTGTGTGAGATCATGGTTAGGAGGTACTCAAGACGAAAAAGGTTGGGAACCACTGCTTTTTGATTTTTATTTCAATATCACCTTATTCTGCCCCGCTCACTTTTCTTGGCATGACATTTTCTTAACTTTCAGAGTATAAATATATATTTTTTGTTTTATATTTACTTAAGGGACTACACTAATTTTTTCCAATAAAAAACTAAAATAAGCAAGATATCTATGTATCTATTAGACTGGGGGCAGACTGGCACAGAGTTCTTGACCTTCAGATGAGGAGAGAGAGAGAGAGAGGAGAGAGAGAGGAGAGGAGAGGAGAGAGAGAGAGAGAGAGAGAGAGAGAGAGTAGAGAGAGAAGAGAAGAGAGAGAGAGAGTGAGAGAGAAATGAGCAAAGTGAGGAAAAAATGAAATAGAGCAAGAAGGCAAAAAGAGGGAGAGCAGAATGACAAAGTGAGAGAGATAAAGAGACAAAGAAAGAAGAGAGACAGAAAGAAGAGAGGAGAGAAAGACAAAGAGAGATGGAGAGAGAGAGAAAGAGAGGAAGGAGTGTGAGAGAGAGAAACAAAGATAGGGAGAGAAAGAGAAAGGAGAGAGAGGGGGTGTTTGTGTGAATGGATTCATTGTGGCACTGTTTTTTGGGCAAGGGGGCGTGGTCTGTGCCTCTCAAAAACAAGCCGTGTGTACAATACCAGAGTTATGCCAAAGGTGAAGGCAACATTAAGATAAAACTGACAGACACAATACTGTAACTTAGTGGTTCTCTTGATACATAGAAGGCCCTCTGCAAAACTGTTTTAAAGTGAAGCTCTGCCCTATCCTCCACCCACAAACACATTTTAAACACAGCAAACTCATTGAAAAGCATTGGGGAAAGGGCAAATGCTGCATTCATGGCTCTGGGAAGCTCTGAGGTACCTACGTAACGATCGGACTTCCCAAAATCAGAGCGTTCATGACAGCAGCTTGTACAACACACGTGGACCAGTGACACTAACAAACATTTGCATTCAGCTTGATTTTCTTTGCACATTGTGAAAAGTCTTATTGTTGTAACTCATGAACTTATAAAAGCTAATAAGAAAATGGTTTTGAATATTTACCTGTAAAGTTGCATTGATGTAAATTCATTTAGTCTGCGTTAAGGTTTTAAATGTGTTTTACTGGTGAAGCAGAACTCTCAGGGTGATATAAAACTAAATCCCTGTCAGTTTGAGTCAGTCTCTGCTCCAATTCATGCGGTCCTGCCGTGGGTCCTGCCGTGGGTCCTGCCGTGGGTCCTCTTGGTCAGCCAGGTCTTGTCATTGACGTAAACTCGGGAAACTCGGCCGCCAACACTTTCACATAAGTTTCCGAGCAGAAATTCCGACTCGAGCAGTGTTCAAACACGTTTTTCCCAGTCGGAGCTCGTAACTTCCCAGTTTCCGAGAGCACATGAATGCAGCATTAGAGTGGAGAGCAGCATATGGCTCCTTCCGAATTCATCAAATGTCCCATAGTACTAACCACTTAAGCCAAAACCAGATGTGCGTCACCACATGCCATGTTAAGAGCTGTTCGAATTGAGCAATTGGGAGGTCGGAGCTAGGAGCCTCTATGCTAATTATCTTAGTTCCTTTAGCATAGGAACCTCTGATGCTAACTTACTGCCGGTAAGGAACTAGTAGACATCCCACAATGCACTGCACAGATCATTCCGCAAATGAATAAAAATTGCAATGTATGATATGTGAATGATGAGTTTGTAATGAATGAAAAGTTTTACTGCCTCAGACTTTAAACACACAAAACAATTCTCTGCATAAAACAAACTTTATAAACTTTAAAAGTATAAGATTTTAGAGAGAGGACGCTGCTGCTGCGGCAGCAGCGGCAGGCAAAGAAGGATTTACTGGAATATATTTGTCTTTTCTCACACAGACTGATGATGGTGAGTCTGTTATAGTCTGACCTGTCCTGTGGATGTATAGGCCTACTTTATGTGCTGAAAAGTGTTGTTGTTGAAGCTTCGTGTTTAAACTTTTCACAAAGATGGCTCAGTCTGAGGTTTATTACAGTATTTTTATCAAACAGCAGCAGATTCATGAACAAACGCGTTGTTTGTGTAACTCTCGTGTCACTCAGATAAGTGCAGTGGTGCGTGTTCTGTAGTCCGCTGTAGAGTTGTTTTCCCACTGCTGGTTGGATGTTCAGTTCACCCAGAGCTAAGGCTTCTTCTTCAGCTGTCTAGTGCTTATTGACCTTGTGATGACCTCCTCAGATAAGGAGCTAGAGGCTAGTAACCAGGAGCTAGGGGTTACAAATTAGGGTTATTCGGAACCAGGGGGTGTCTGCAATTAGTGCTCTTTTTTTAGTGGAAAATACAAGCTGACGTCACAAAGTGTAGCGCGACACAGGCACAGCCAGTTTGTGACTATTTTGACCTTAAATTAGCTAATTTGCTCAGTTTGGACTAAAACTGCCCAAAAATGACTAAAAACCGTAGGCAACACTATTTAAACACCATATACACAGAAAATAGTTTTATGACTTAGTTTCTCTTTATGTTTTCTTATCAGGCCTGTACTTTTGCAGAGGAAGTAAATGAATGTCTTTCTTTTTCTTAACTGTTTTATGTAGGTTTTGTGTTTTCAAAATAACAAAATGTGAGAAAAATGCAACTGTTCACCTTTAAAAATGTTTGCTTGTTACTGATAAATTCAAAAAATCAGTAGACCTGTTTATATTTATAAGCCTTTTTAAATCAGTTTTGTCTTTAAATGAACATAATGGGATTATTGATCTACTTATGTTCTAGTTTAGGGCTGCGCGATATTGACAAAATAAATATCTCGACAATTTTTTGCAAATCTCTGACGATATTTGGACGATTCAACATAAATGTGTTAAAATCTGTGTTCTAATTAGTTACACTGGAAAAACGACAACCTTAAATATTCTTTAAAAAGTTGATTGAATGACGTCATGTTTATCGTAATTGGAGCACGTTTGATTGTCTTAAATAATAATTATCTTAAGAACCCAATTTTTTTTTTTCATATTTTTTTTTTTTTCTTAAGCAAAATTAGATATATTTATACTTATTCTGTTTGCAATCAGGTTCAAATAGTAATTCTTGGCCCACATAGTCCCCTGTTTTCTCATTTTAGATGGTCATTTTTTCTAGTGTGTTTAAATATCAAACAACTATTTAATTACAAAAGTGCAGCAATCTGCCATTAAAAACTAATTTTCCTGCTTTATAAAGCTCTTTGAATTGATTATGTACAAATTATGACACAGTATTTAAACTGGCCTTGTCTTTAAGAAAGTACAGCATCACTATGTATTATTTTATTTTTTGTAAAGAGCTCTTTTTATCAAGTTTTTACTGCACGATAACTCGATATAAATTTTTATATCCTCAAAGCAACATTCACGATATAATATAAAATTCGATATATTGCATAGCTCTATTCTAGTTTATTACTAAATACATAAAAAAACATAATTCATCTCTTTAACAGCCAGCCTTTCATTCTCATTCTGAATAAACTGACTAAGATACTAAATAACCACTAAACGTACAAAAAAACACATACATTTGACAACATATGTGTATAGGGCGACTAAGTATTTTCCTTTTGCATCAGACCACGTTGTTTGGAAAGTGCTTGCAGTCTTTGGGGATTTGATTCTATCTGAAACACCATCTTATCACCTCAGCAGACAGACACAGTAACGTTGAGTTAGTGAACATCAAAAATGTTAAAGTGCTTAATGTAAACCAGAGCACACAAGAAGCAGATGCAGCCAATCACGACAGCCCGAGGAAAAGTCAATTACAGAGCAACATAAAAAAAAGAGCGACCATCAATACAAACAACCAACTTAAACCTATTTTAAGTTTTAGAGGAATCTTAAATCTGAAGCTTTATTGCACGACATACAAATCTATCTCAGAGACCACACCAGCTTACCAAAGTCAGATCTGAGAAGTTAAGCAAAAATATTACGCTTGAAGGTGCTCAAACAAAGAAAGTGAACAGACAGGCTACAAGCGTGTTTACATGCGCACGAATAACCCGGTTATGACCAGTTTCCTGGTTATGACAATATTCTGGGGATAGCGTTTACATGCGCTCAGAGAAACCTGGATATTCATGTTCCTGTTTACATGTGCACTCAGAGTATCCTGGATATTCAGACTGGAAACTATGGCAACAATGTCACAGATATGGTAGAGAATTGAGCATGTATGAAACTCTGATAAATTATGGGTTTTTAACATGTTTGCAGCAACAAATTGACAAATACAACTAAAATACAACCAAATAAGACATCAGACTGTAGAACACAGTCAGAGTTTTGGGAAAAGTGATTTTAACAGTGAAAAAATTTGTCTGAATTCTGAAGAGTCGGTTCAGATTATAGCTGTGTTGTGTTACAAGTCACTTTATAGTTTTATAATGATGACATATTACTAATAAAAATAGATAAGTGTCATTGGTATAGGCTTCGACCATAAACAAGAATAAGTGCTATAAAATGAATGTAAGAAAACGAAAATAATTTGATCATTTTGTGATGAGCGCTTCTGCCAGATCAGTTTCTTAGTTTGCACAGCTCAGTTTGGCTCCAGCCGTGAGAAGTCAGGTTATGGTGTTTACATGGCACAATATTCTGGTTTTTATCAGAATATTCTAGTGAGAATAGCCTGGTTTGTCATAACCAGGTTATTGGAATAACCAGGTTATTGAAATCAGGCTATGGTGTTTACATGACACACACAAAACCAGAATATTTAAAAACCCTGATAATAACCGGGTTTTTCGTGCACTTGTAAACGCCCTCACTGATAATGAGAACCAAAGGGTATATTTTTGATTCGCTCAACAGCATTCAGAGCATATTTTTGCAGTCCATCGAAAGGTGCTAATGTGTTTGGGCAAAAGTCCTTGTAGTTCAAGCACCACAAAAGTGAAAAGACTGTAGAGTTAGACGCAGAAATGTCACCAATTATAAAACTACATTCTATTACAGAAAATAGTTGTATAATTGCCTTAAAAGTTTTCATTTTCACACGTTTTTGTAGACTATTCAAAGTGGGGCGGACTGATCTCTCTCTCTCAAACCTACACAAGCACAAACAGCTCTAATTTGCTGTTTAGAAGTCTCCCATCCATGTAACCAAGATCAGGGATTATGTTAATGAAATATCAATATAACATGATAAATAACCTGAATAAAAAGATAAGCAGGTCAATTTGAATACATAAATAAGAGGTATTCCTGCAATATATATTCACAATTGACAACTTTTTTGAACATTTCTGATGATTCAAGGTTCAGTAATTATATTTTGTTGTAAAAACAAAAAACAAACAAAATTAAATTGGATTATTTTTGAATATTTACTAAATCCTAATCTTATACCCCAAGCTTAGCCTAAACTTACCCAAATGTCCTCACATGGCTTAACCAAACTCTATTTGACAATTAAAATACCAAATATTGTGTCTATTTTATGGTTTTTCACGTCGTGGAATATATAGGGCGCAGGGACAGATGGTATCAATGGCTAGGTGGGCTTTAAATGTATTACTGTTAGTTCAAATCAAATCAATTCATTTTTGTATAGCCCAAAACACAACAACAGTCGTCTCTGAGGACTTCCCAAGATTATTAATTTTAGCAAATATGAATAATAGGAACAAATAAAACAATACATATTCAATAAAACAATCAATGACATTGATCAAGCATGTCAAGCAGATTATTAGTAGAGCAAATGAATGATTGTCCAGAGCATCCCCTGTCCTTAGACCCTCCTTCTCGGCAAGGAAAAACTCAAAAAAAAAACCTAAGGGAAAAAGAGAAACCTCGAGGAGAACCACAGTGAAGAAGGATCCACTCCCATGGACGGACAGGCTGTAGATGTAACTAAGGCAAAGTTATAGAGTTTATGTTTGTGAGCCAGAGACCATAAGCAGAGGGAAACGACTCGTCTAGCAGGACCAGGACAGGCCAATCCTGGAGAGGGAGGTGGGGCGGAGGTCCAGAAAGAGGGAGTCCTTGATGTGTTGCTTTTATAGTTTGCAGTTTGAATTATGTAATTTTCTATGGAGGATGCCAGCAGTTTATGGAGGATGATTGACAGGTGCTTGGCCCGCCTTGTCTCTGCACATAGTAAAAGTTCTGAAGCAGGGCTAGTTCTATTTAGCCCAAAACACATCATTGGCTACTAAAAGAAAACGACAGTTAGTTTGACCAATCACAAGCAGCACTGGGCGGTCTAAGATTTCTATTGGTTCTAATCGTTATCGGCTGTACAGGTCTTCCCACAACATGAACGCGGAGAATATAACAAACGAGTCAATTTTAGGAATACATTTTTTTTTATTGAGTTTTTGTGATGGAAGCAAAAACAAATGGCAGCAGAAGAAATGGCACGCGAGTTTAGAGTTTACAGAGCTACGAAAAACATGAGTTAGGGGAGTTTGGTGAATGCAGATGACAACTTTAACTTCTCATGTGAGTGCAGCTATTTTAATACTGTATTTTTGACTATATAGGTGCCATTATGTAGCATTCACAAGTTTGTACTGTCTAAGTAACTGTATGAGTTTGGTAAATGTGTTGTTTGACTCATGTCTGGTGCACAAAGGTGACACTTGCCTGTGTTGTTGTGAAAAACACATCTGTGTTGGATGTTTTGGTGCTTTTGAGCTGTTTGAGGAGAAAGGTCTTTTACTAACGCTGATTACTGACTGTATTTCTCAATTTGTAGAAGAATAGTAAATAGTGTATGTGCTCATCATACACTATTTACATGCGTGGTTAATATTATTTATTGGTTTATTTGAATAGGGACAGATACAAAAAACATTGACTGTAGCACATCAGTGCCTGCATCATAGTGCTTATAGTCAAAGCTAATTCGCAGCACTTGTCCCTAGAAAGCTTTTAACAAAGAGAAAAATACAGAAAAGAAAAATACATGAAAACACAGAGAGAACATACATTAATCATGAGTGCACTGCTGTTGCTGACACATCCAAAATCTAGTTTGTTTTTTAAAAAGCGTTGTACGATTTTAAATAACAGGGAGCATGTTTCATAGACCTGCACCTCTCACAGAAAAGGCTGTTTGGGCAAAAGATGTTTTGCGAAAAAGCACTTTACAATTCCAGAAGAGGCTGCTCTTGTCAACCTGCCACAGCTTTGTAATCTAGTTATAAAACTACTCAAAGGCATTGGCGGTAACCATTAACACATAAAGAAACTGTTTAAGAAAGCAAAAATTAATAAAATTTGAAAATGATAAAAAGTTGAGCTTCGATAAAATTTTACAATGATGGAACCTGACTGGTTTTTGATCAAACACCTTTATGACTCGATTGTAGAGGCTTTCAACTGGCCTGAGCGACTGGTCTGAGACCAGACTGTGGCCCCATAGGACAAATCAGACAGAATCGTAGAATTTGGAAAAACATATGCACACTCCAGAGTCAGACATTTTCTTATTATTTTAAAACAATTGATGTTGGATCTGACGGTTTTACAATTGTTTTTTACGTTGCTTTTAAAGTTCAACTGTGAGTCTAAAATTAATCCTAGATATTTTCTTTCTTGTGAATCATCATCGGGAAAATGTGTGAAAATGATTTCATGACCATCAATTCTATTGTCAATAAAGCAATCCGTGTTTTTGTAGACACTTTCCCCACCTCTTTTGAGTGGATCCAAACCAAAAAAACCAGCTAAATGAAGCTAAATGACTGACAGGGGACGTTTTGAGCGTCAGATTAGAGACAGCGAGTGTCCTGGACAAAGGCGGGCTGCGTGTGTGAGCCACCCCGCATGGCGCACACTACATTATGGCTGTTGGGCACATTAAGGGGCATTAGTTGAAGGAGCAGCACTGAATAATGCATGGCTTTTATCTATGAGCGTAGTGCATATGAAGCCCACTGACGCATGAACACTTGCACACATAGAAGAGGTCTTAATTTGACCCGCTAAAATCAGGCATATGTTCCTTCTCCTGTGGGTTATGGCTTATTAGTGTAATCGTGTGGCCTGGGAGTCTTTATTCCACACCTCAAGTCCGACTGGTGGAGTGAACAGTGAGAGAGAATTGAGCAGTGACGCCATTAACCCTAAAAACTGCATTTATATTCAACGACTGCCCATTACTGAAACTTTCACATGTCACTTTTGATGCATGACTTATTCAGGTTACTTCATGAAAAGAAACTGTACACGGATCATGGATCATTCAAATAGTACTTTTATACAATTTATAAGGACGTTGTAGCTTTTTTGTCGCTAATGTGATCTTCTGCGAGTTCAGACTTGTCCTGTCACTCAAAACATATAAAGATTGAAGCCTATAAAGCTGTATTAATCAGAAAAAACTCTGTATTACATGACAATATCTCTAATAAGGCCCCAAAAAGTGCTTTTTGTCCGTCTGAGCTCTTTTCACAAACATAACATTCTGTCTCCAGACTGAAAGTACATTACAACATCCTAGCATGGCAATACACAGGCCAAAGCGCAGGGCGATCTACTCTTTTCACTGGCCTCAGACTGGCTAAAGTGGTCGTGAGCACTAACCTTAAAAATACACTGGAAACTGGCACAACTAAAATCATGAAATACACATAAATTTTTAACTTTTGAGATTATGAGCTTTGTTTAGGGTGACCAGACGTCCTATTTACCTGGACAGTCCCTATTTTGAGCCCTGCGTCCCATGTCCCAGCAAATGTATCCAAATTCACTTTTTTTTTGCCCCAGTTTTAATCAAGACATGTCCCAGGTGTCCTCATTTTTGACCACTCTACACTTTCCAACAGTGAGGGAAGGACTATATATTGCTATTTCTTTTGTCAAAATAGAGAAAACTGTGCTTGGAAATGACCAAAACACAAGAAAAATGCATCAATTGCACTGACAGACATTTCAGGGAATATACATGAGAGTGAAAGAGCCATGAGTTGACTAAGTGCATAAGAATATACTTATTTACCTGCTATTTTCACCAAATTGTTTATTACCCTCTGGAAAAACTTGAGTGTTTTAATTTTGAAAATATGTTCATCTTAGCTCTGTACTTGATTTTTGCAAAGTTCATAAAGTTTGCTTGCTCTGAGCCTCATAGGTTTTTAGCACAACGAGCTTAGAAGTCTTTTTGCAACTTTCAGGAGACAGTTTTGTCATCCAACTAACCTAAACCTTCCAGGAATATGAAGAACTAAAAAGCGTTACTCGGTTTTTGCCTCATTACAAATGTCAATATTTCAACTTTCTATATTCCTCTTCATACTTTGCTCACTTAACTATAGCATTCTGAGCATGTTTTAGGCTTTTTTTATTTAACAGCTGTAGGAGACATGTTGTTATGGTAATAGTAGTTAGCCACAATGCTAACAACAACAACTTTGTGAATTTTGGTGAACAAGACATTGCATATCTGTTCGCCTGAAGAGATACATTAGTATATTCGGCCCTCCAGGCGGTTAAATTTGGCCTGCGAAGAGGTGCTGAGTTCATATTTTAAGTTGAAAAGAATGTCAAAGTATATGAAATCTGTGCAAAAGCATGTTAATAAAAGAGAATTTAATCACTATCTTATGCAAAACTAACTTTTTAAAAGATAAATTAGGTTTGGCCCTCCCATGTTACAAATGTATTTGTATTGGCACTTTGAAGAAAAATAATATTAATTTTGGCCTGCTGAGGAAAAAAGTTTGGGCCCCCTGGTATTATACTTATCTCTGTTGAGGGGAATTGATTTTAAGTTATTTAACTGTAAAAATTTGGTATAGCACTTTTAATGCTCTAATATTAGATAGACGGGACACCAAGAACTAATTTTACCCTATATTTTTTGCAATATATATTTCCTGATAAGCTGATTATGTTTAAGTTACTTAGTCCTCTGCACAAATTATACTTATTGTTGAGTTTTATGTTTCTTGAAGATGTTGAGCGTACCTATTGTTGAAATAACCTATTGTTTCACGAAGGCAACAGCATTTAGTTTAGAATCTGATTAAAAGAAAAGAAAATCAAATCATCTTTCAGTTAGTCACATTTTATAACAGTTAGACAACAACACGTTTGTGTGAGAACTATCATGTCTGAAAGCTGTTAAGTTCACTGTTTGTTTCATTCTTCTGTTAAAAAGTTTTGCTCAGAGAGTTGATGTTGTTTACCTGTTGGGATATTTGCCGATGTCACATGTTTTTAGACTGCTTACATGTCTGTTAAAAGGTATAAGGCAAATTAATTTTAAACAGGTAAAATATACTCATTGGCTATAAGCAATGAGAAAACTTCTACAAACTAGGACAAGGGACAATTTCCTTAGGACGAGGTACAAGATTGAGTCCTTGAAACAAGATTTAGAGGTGATCACATTTTCGGCCACAAACTTTTGTCCAATTCAAATTCAAATGCAAACATAAACAAAGCAAAATCTCACAAAACATTTTCTTGTGTGTGAACAATCTTGTGACAATTCACCTAAAAAAAAAATCTATCAAGTTTGTTGCAAGTCTGTTAAAGATTCCTACTGTTCCATTAGCCTGAACAAAGTAAATGTGGCACGGCGGGTGGCAGAAATGCACTCTTGTCTGGGCCTCTCTGTGTGGAGTTTGATTCTCATGTGTGGGTTTTTCGCTCCAACCAAAACATGCATGTTAAGAATACCCTCCAGCGACGGTAGCCTGGTACGAACATCTGGAGCTGGGTCCCTAAGTGAACACAGCACTGTGGCACTCACTGTTCCCCAAAAGGCATTGAAGGATGGGTCACATGCAGAGGGCAGTTTTCCCTATGGGGACATTAAAGTGTATCTTAACCTTAATCTTAAGGCAGGGGTGGCCAATTATTTTTACTTGAGGTTCATGTTTAAACCCAGAGTGGACCGCCAACATTGCTATAACAATTTGATTGGGGCAAAACTTTGAAATCATAGTGACATAGTTCCGCATAATAAGCTTGAAACATTTCTAGATTAAGATAGTTTTATGAAAATGAAGTCGAAGTTTGTTAAAGTTATGATTTTACTAGAAAAAACTCATTGATATGAGAAAAAAAGCCAAAAAAGTCGCTGTTTCATGGATTAAATTTGAAGTTTTATGAGATAAAAATCCTAATTTTATGGGAAAAAACTAAACTAAATAATGGACTTGGATAAGTCAAATGTTTGCATAAAAACACACAATAGATTTTTATATTTGTAAGAATGTTCCATGATCTAAGTACAAATTCATCTTGAAAAGCTCAAGTTTAATATTAAATAATTGTTTTTTGTGGCTTTGACTTCATTCTAATATATTGTGAATTTATTCTTTAAATGTTACAAGTTTATTGTTGTTTTTCTCACTTAAGCTACGTCATGCCAGGAGCCTGATTAAAACAGGTCGCGGGCCGCATTTGGCCCCCGGGCTGCAGTTTGCCCAGGTCTGCCTTAAGGTGTTTGTTTTGGCCCAGATAATTAAACAGCCATAGATCATAAATATGTGTTTGCGGGTTCTTCGTCATTTACCTATTCTGTAGCCTTGTATAATTTAATCAGATAATTCAGATGAAGACCTTGTAGTCCTGTTTTAGTCTCATTTCAGATTTGTGATTTAGTCTTGTATCAAAATAAAGGCTAAGTTTAGACTTTGTTTCGGTCTAGTGACACTGCAGCTGTGACCTGCTCTAAGTCAAATCTGATTGTTGTTGAACGCCGGGTTTGTGTTGGCTTTGTCCTGTTTTAACTTGTTTAAATGTGACATAAGTCAGTTTGCCTTAATCTCAGTGAAAATAGTGCATCTTATGAATGAATGCTGGTTAGTATTCTTTTTTTTTCAGCTTTATTGGATTACAATTATAAGTTGCCTTGTCAGCTCATATATCTAACCAATTGCAATTCATCCGTCCAATTCCATTAATCGACTACTTCCACTCCAGTGATAGAGAGGAAAAACACTGGCACCCCACTGAGCCAAAATCTAGAGCAAGGTCATGGAGCGTCGGAGGCAGAAGTGTGTTTTGGACTGAGCACTAACCTTGTTGCTACGCAGGCAGAGTTGGGGCGCAGGCAGGGTGCGAGTATGGAGGCAACATGTTACGGATGGCTCTCATTAATGTGCTGTGTTGTGGTGAGGCTGGAAGGAAGCGGATGTTGTGTAGGAGTTCAATATGGAAGAAGTTAGAGTCGACAACCAAGCCTGCTGCTAGACATTTATAAGTAATGTGACATATAGGGCTGAGGCTGGACGTTAAAGCAAAAACATGATAACGTGCACAATATAACTTTTTCTAGAGGAGAGTCCCCATTCTAAGGAAATGATAATCGTTTGTCTGGAAAGTTTCAAAGTAATGTTTCAGTAACAAACATATACACTACTCAAAAACAACACAATGAAATCCCAAATCAGTCACACATCTGGGAAATCAGTCATTATAGAAAGCTGCGATTGAGAATCAACCTCAATCTATGTTTTGAAAATTAATAGATAGCACATCTCTAAAATGGAATTGTTTTGCTATAGGGCTGATCATACCCTGTTTTGGTAAAGTCCTTTTCTTGGGAAGTCCTCAGAGACGACTGTTGTTGTGATTTTGGGCTATACAAAAATAAATTGATTTGATTTGATTTGTTGTTTCTGGGTTTTTAGTACTGTTGCATTTTTCCAGTGATGTAGGCTCTAAAGCTCATGTAAGTTTCATCTTATCCAAGATGGTACTTCAATCCACACAGTGACAAAAAGGTTTGCTGTCTCATAAACCGTCTAAGAGTAGAGACAATATATCAAGAGACCTGAGAGGGCAGAAGTAACCTCCTTTATGCCCTGGAGGAGGACTGCCTGGCTGAGCCCTACAAAGACCTCCAGCAGGACAATAATGTGCATGTCTGCCAAAAACTGCCAGAAACTGACTCTAAAAGGGTGGTCTCCTGACTGCCATTAGGTACCAAAATGAGATCCTCAGACCCATGGAAAGCCCATATGCTTGTGCGGTTCCTTCTGATGAATGGCAATGCTTGACTTTTGGTGGTGTGTGTCAGTAGTTCCCTGGACCTGAAATCAAATGAGCACACCAGGGCCATCATCACGGTTCATTCACCATTTTCACTCAACCTGCCTAGCTGATGGATGTTCTGACCCAGGTTTGGGAGGAGATAATGCAGATAAGAACAGTTTCATGAGGAGCATTTCCAGGTGTAAAGAGTGGCAAGCCACTGTGGAGGCTAAAGACACTACAGAAGCTCATCAGTCAAGTGAACAGATTTGATTTTGAGCATAATTCAGAATTCAAACTCACATGGGATTGTGATTAACCATTCCTGTTTTGTTTATTTAATTAGTAAAATTTTTGGTCAAAATATCTTGTTGAGATCTGGGTAGTTTTGAGCAGCCTACATCTCAATGAAAACAGTTTTTCAACATTCACATTTTAGAATCTAAAGACGCCCAGCTCTTTTGCCAGAACAGGGCAGTGGTTGTTCATTTTATTTTGTCTGGTAGGAGTCTGCTTGTGCACTGAGGGGGGACACAAGCCAGATTGTGGAGTCAGTGGGAGGTGAAAAATTAGAAAATTATGCCAAATAGCTTCACATGGGCATCGATAATTTGGCAGTAGTTGGTTAGCCAAGACAAGCTAGGAAACAGTCAATACTCAAAATGAAGTATATGGTTAAAACTGTGGCTATCAGTTCTGTAGCTTTGAACAGGAAGTCAATAGCGCTGATTCATATATATTTGCAGCTTACTATGAGTTCTGTTTTTGGCTGTGTAACCTGTATGTCAGTGAATATACTCACACGACAATGACAATGAATGTAAAATTACTTTTGAAATGTAAATTAAGTTATTATGATGACTTAATAAGTAATACTTCACCCCAAACCTTTTAGAGCATTTCTTTCTATGTTATCTTATATATCTTAATGTTATCTTTAAATGATTGTATATGTACACTGGAATGAAAATAATCAGTGTCTGGAACTATCCCTGTTCAGTTGCTGGAAAAAAAGAAATCAATCAATAAATAATATAACAATGTAAGTTATGTTTATGCTTTTCTATTATGGTTAAGTCAATGGACCGCCTTGTGTCACCAAATAAACTAAAGTGTCAAGATATTGTGAATATTTACCTCAAGAGTCAAAGGCAGGGGCGTAGCACCAAATTCCGGGCCCCAGGTACAAACTTTATTCATGGGCCCCTAATACTGTACATACTCTTGAGTTTTAATTATTTAGTCCATAACCACCTCGTTATTTTTCCCATTCATTTTGGTTTTATTTCCTCCTAGAATATGCTATTTAGTTTCCACATTCCACACACAATTTGACAAGTGTTTGAAAACTTGACAACGCAAATTTAAGATTTTTATCACTATAACCGACTACAAAACTAGACATTTGTGGGGGATTTTGTGTCAAAACTATTGAGTTGGAACCACTGCATTCACTTACATTATAGTTAACTTGTTTTAAGCTATAAACTTGTCTAAATTATGCCATACATAACTTTATAGGAGTGATGGAACTCTCTGATATCACAAATAATTGCATTTAGAGGAACAATCAATCTCACAAGGAAAAATGACATGCTTTGGGGGCCCCTTCCGTCCTGGGCCCTGGGAAACTAGTACCATTTACCCCCCCAGTCTGACACCCCTGGTCAAAGGCTAGACCAGCCAGCCTAACCACAAATCCATCAGATTTCACTCTGGTTTATTACCGCCGCCGCAGGGCATCGTTTGGCCAAAACATAGACCAACTGTGGCTCAGCTGTAGCGCCCTGTCTGACTGCATGTCTTTCCTCACTTTCTTTCATTTCCTCTCTCATTTCAAGCCTCACGTCTTCAGTAATCTCTGCGGAGAACCGTCAGGTGAGTGAACAGATGTTGCCATGGTGATCTGCCAGCGGGCGTCCAAACACACCTGGTGAGACAGGTACACCCAATGACTAGAGATAAGCACGGGGCCTGTTTCCGTGGCAGCTGCGGTGGCCATCTTGTGAGGGGAGAGGCAGCAAAATTGTAATTGAAAGCAATGTAAAAACAAGGTCAGATAATTCTTTTAATAAAGGGGGTAATTGAGCAAATAATTATTTCTGGTCCAAATAATACAGAGGACTGCTTTCTGTCTGTGCCTGGTCATTTTTTTCTGAATTGTGAATATAAATATTTAGCCTTAAAACACTGCACTGGGCAGGATTTGATGCACAATTAAAGCTTTTTTGTGTGTAATTATGCGATATGAACAGAAATGTTCATATTTATTGTGTTGGCTTCAATGGTGTGACTATAAAAGATTTTAATAGCCTCTTATTGGTCAGTCTATGCACAGGTCGGAGTGAGCAACAATGAGATTTATTGTTGAATTGTTGATAAAACCAGACCAGTTAACCAGATCTTCTATTGCTTTTTTGCCATGTGGCCCACCTCTTTTCAAAATCATTATTTACTGAGATGTATCTGCAGCAAAAGGCTATATCACTAACAATTTATACTTTCTTCACTACATATTTTACACACTATTCTTGTCAATATTGCCCAGCCCTGTTCACGCCTGGACACTTAACCCAGACAAAACTCAGGGCCCACATGATATTTGGACTCAGTGGCCCGTGAGGTTATTGACCAGACACCATGAGCTCGCTCCATCTGTCCACTTTCCCTGAGCGCAGATGCCCAAACATACAAAAGTGTGTCGCTCGCACGTGCGGGACGCTCTGCTCACCCCAATAACAACACCACGCGACCCCAGGACAGATTAAGTGACGCCCTCCGAGTGTGGGATTGGTCACAGTGGGGTTAAGTCCATTTTGACAGGTCAGACTCATCTCACTGTTGAGCCAAGCTGTTAGTCACTGAGCAGGCGTACAGACACCTCATGACGAAATGGTTTCACAAAGTCGCATATCAAGTACACTTTTGCACTAGTCCGGAGCGTTCTACTGTTTATTTTCCTATAGCCGTTAGCATTAGTCCGCCAAAAAACGCAAGTTATGAAAGATCCAGAGCGTGTCAGCTGGAACAAACCTACCGACCACATTTAGCAAAGGTCAGAGCCTTCTTACAAATTATTGTTGAGTTTACAAACCTTTTAGTATTTTATTGTAGATAAAAATGTGTATAAACGGTTAGAGAACTTATGCATCTTTTAAGGCTCTAGTGACCACCAAACGTCCGCTTTTACATGTTACTAGTGAGAACAGCAGACAAATTACATAAATAACACCAAACAAAGTTATAGCTTCACTTATCTGTGGAGGAGCGTCTGTCGTATCGACAGGTGATTGAGCATTTCTAGTCTAAGAATACAATAGTTTGAGAAATATAATCTCACATTGCCAAAGTTGTTTAAAAAAGCCTCTTAAGACACAAATCAGTCCATTTTGCTCACGGTTTTGCTGAAATCGCTTGTTTAAGCTCGTTTTATCCATAAAAGTGCAACTTCTGCCATTGTGTTCAATGGATTTGCGTCATCACCTTTACCGGAGGAATATGGCGTCGCGCTGTTCGAGTTGTAGCAACAGAGCAGAGCTGCTGATTGTGCGTCTACTAATTATATGTCTATGAGTAGAGTGATTAGAGTGCTTTAAGGACAATGGGCCCCATTCATGATACGTTCTTACAAACATTTTTGGCATTCACACTGAGGAGCACTCGTAAGAACAAAAAATCAGCTGTTTCAGGATTTTATATTTCTTATATAGATCAGTCAAAAAATGTAATTCCTACATGATTGTAGATTATGTATTTTTGCAAATTATTGTATATAAAATAATTTTAGAAAAAAAAAATTTAGTTATGCAAAAAAAAAAAAAGAATCCTTTAATAAACCTGCAGCAGCCTGTCCCAGCCTCAGAGCCTCTGAGTTCTGACCCCCATAGGACATTTTTGCCATATAAGGAAGTATGCATTATTCATTTTTATGTAAATAACCGTTCGTAGCTGGAGTTTGGTGAATTTGGCGTAAAGGCTGTTAGGAAGGAATTTGTCTTGTTACGAACCCGTCGTGAATCACACGTAGAGTTTTCGCAGCAGCTTCTTAAAGTGGAAGTTACGCACAGATTTTACAAAGACTTTCATGAATGAGGCCCAATGTACTTAATTAGCTTACAGCTAATTTCCATCTGTAGTCCTGGAGGGGAGGCACATTGAGCATGTTTTTTTTTTATTATTGCTGTAATCATTTACAAAAATTGTGTAATCGAGTAATCGTGATTATTAAACTCATAAATGAGTTTGTAAGCGCTCAGTTCTTTCCTTGAGTTGCAAAAGTAGGTCTCAGACTGTTTCTTTACAAGTGTAGAAAACATTTACATTTACCATTTTTTAAGATATCTCACCTATGTCATTTGATCTCTTCACTCTCTGCATTTAAGGAGCGCTAATGCTCTGCACTCTTTCCAGGCAAACAATCGTTTGAACAATCGTGATTTAAATTATTCTTTAAACAATCGTTATTATTATATTCATCATAATCGAGCAGCGCTACTAGATATGAATATAAAAGGAGATCAAGTAACGTAAAGTCAGTATGGACATAGATTTCTGTATCTGATTTAATAAAACTGGTCACATACAAAAGACTTGACAGTTGTTTGGTCGTGGTAATGATAAAAGTTTATTTAAGTCTATTTTTTAGTCTATTTAGGTCTGGGAACGCCTGCTGTGGCATAGGTTACCATGGAAACAAACTCAGTGGCTTTAACCGTTCTGAAAGAAAGTGTTGCCGTGACAACCAAACCTCAGAATTCCGTTGTCATAGTGACCGGCCTTTGTGCTTTGTGACGTCATCAGAACACGAACCAGTTCATTTGTCTTCTGGCCACAGGCCGGGTCAGACGTGACTTCACAGCTGCAGCTAAAATACTTTCACTCACACAGGACAGTGAGCTCAGGTAGTTAGGATTAGTTTACACATTTCCTCGTTAAACCCGCGTAATTTATGTAATTGAAACATGTTCAAGTTTTTCTCTAAGAGGCCCAGTAAGGCCACAGTCATCCAGGAACTAAAAGAGACTCTCGTATTTCAAGATCTGAAATACAGAGCTCTGATTAGGGAAAAGGATGAGCTTATACAAGAGCAAGAGAGAACTATCGTCTCTCTTCAAGAGAAACTTAACGCGAAAGATAATATAAATGAGTCGCTCACGCCAGAACAAAGTTTAACGAAAGACGTCAGTGAATCAAGGACCATACAGGAGCAACAAAGATCGGATAATATGAACCTGCTTCAAGACTTGAAACTGAAATCAGATCAGATCACAAGTCTGACGATTGAGGTGGACAGACTTAGAAGAGAACTGGAAGACAGGAACGAAGAGTCTGAAGGACGAGACCGATCCACTGAGGAGAACGATGGAGCTACAAAAAATACTCTAGGAACGCAGACTAAGACAGACGAAGGTAAGAACAGGACTAAACGACTGGGGGAAAAGCTCAGAGCTCAGAGCAATAAGAAGCAGGAGCTGAAGAAGGAGCTCGCACAGACAAATGAAATCATCAGGTCTTTGGTTGAAACGATTAAGAAAACTAAAAGGAGCATTCAGACCCTGATGAGAAATGCTGCTCACGCCGAAGACAGAAAGATGCTTAAAGACGTCTATAAAAATCTGTCTGACTCTTTTAAAGTAATGGTAGATGAGCTCAGAACTTCAAAAGAGAAGAAAGAAGATGAGCAGAGTCGGCACAGAAATGATAAAACCAAGACGAAAAAGCTTAGCTATAAAGAAGCAGAGGATAGATTTAGAGCAGAGCAGGAGAATCTGGAGCAGCTCGAACATGAGGTCGTATTTAAGACAGAGACTCTCGTTTATTTTGCTAAGGTCCTTAAAGACACTAAAGGCTATTTAAACTACATAGCAACAAGTTCTAGCCATGTAGAAGACAGAGAGAAAGTTAAATTAATCCAAAAATCTCTGTCGGATTCTCTAAAGGCGACTAAAGTAGATCTCAAGCCTTAACAAGTAGATGTACAGAAGAGAAAGAAGATGAGCCAAGACCTTCCTGTAGTAAAGATTTTTGGAAGGAACAGATTAAAACCGAGACGTTCTCAGAGCAGGAAGACAATCCAAACAATGTCCTGCCAGAACTAGTACAAGAATCTGAGACGACTGACATGGAAGACGACGACCATCTTCATCAAGAGCTGGAGCGAAGGATAAAGAGGAACGCAGCTCTAAAGGATTTGCTGGAAAAACGGCGGAAAGATTTAGAGGACATAAGGACACTTAACGGAAACTTAATGGAGAAAGACTGCGAATTAACTGAACAAAATAAAACGCTATCGGATTCCCTCAAGGCCGCGAGGAAACAGCTGCAAGAAGCCAAAGCTAAAATGCAGGAAGGATCCAAAGACGAGAAAGGAGACGAAGAGCAAAGTTCAGCCAAAACTGTGGAGGAACAGTTCAAGAACAAAGATGCGATGCAGCAGATGATGGAAGAGTTTTTAGAGCAGCAGAAGACTCATAAATTAGACTTCCTACGTGACCTGGAACCCGTTACGGCTGTAGTAGAAATACTAGTCGAAGGGAAGGAGAGAAGGAAGAGAAGAAGAGGAGAAGAGGAGGAAGAGGAGGAAGAAGAGAAGAAAGAGGAGGAAAAGAAGGAAGAGGAGAAAAGAAGGAAGAGGAGGAAGAGCCGAGCACTTCTAAAGCTGAAAATGAAGAAGTAGCTCAGGTTAAGCTAAAATCCAAAACTCCTCCTCAAAGTAGTCTGTCTAAATTATTAATACCAAAATATAAGAACCGCAAACGTGCTAAACCCACACCTTTGAAAACAAATTTTTTATTCCCGAATGCGCTCCAATACGCATACACATCGAAGGAACACCCGACAATAGCTGACCCCAAAAAACCTTGGAGGTATTAACTGCTAACATAGACCTCCAAGAGCGCATGTTGTTGGTTCAATAAACCAACAAAATGTGCCAAAAAGCCAAAATGCGTCTCTTTCTTCTAAGCCCCTCTCGCTTAGCTCCGCCCCATTGCCAACGCTAGTTTCTTACCCAACACAGCAAAAAGGAAATCCTACATTACAGAGAATGCAGGAGTTTCTTAAATTGCCGTGAAACAAACAAAAAATAGTAAGACAAGCCCCACTCTCCCCCTCTTCTCCTCAAGCCCCTCCTCCTCCTCTAACTCCTCCCACTGAGCTCCTCCCCCAACGCTGGGCGACACGGAGGCGCAACGGTTAGCGCTCTGGCCTCATAGCAAGAAGGTCCTGGGTTCGACTCCCGGGCCGCCCGGGGCCTTTCTATGTGGAGTTTGCATGTTCTCCCCGTGTCTGCGTAGGTTTCCTCCGGGTACTCCGGTTTCCTCCTACAACTAAAAACATGTCCATTAATGCCCTCCTCCTCCTCCTGCATTTTCTGTAATCCTACATTACAGAAAATGCAGCAGTTCCTTAAATTGCCGTGAAACAAACAAAAAATATTAAGACAAGCCCCTCCTCCTCCTCTAACTCCTCACACTGAGCTCCTCTCCCAACGCTAATGTCTTACCCAACACAGCAAAAAGGAGATCCTACATTAAAGAAAATGCAGGAGTTTCTTAAATTGCTGTCAACAAAATAAATAAAATAAAAATTAAAACCTGTCATTCCATTGTTTTTATATATTTTTTCATTTTTTTTTTTATAAGATGTATTTGTTACGCTAAAACAGGGCTATTCAAAAGGCGGCCCGGGGGCTAAATGTGGCTCACTAAGCAGTATGTTTTGGCCCTGCATGATGATTGGTCAAACCTTATTGTATCATATGTTGTAGGGCTATCAGACTAGTCGACTAGAAAGGTCACTACTGTGAGACATAGTCGGTCAGTTAAAGAATATTTCAAGCCCTTTTAAACTTGTGTCTCTACAACACATAAATGTCAGTAACGTGTTCAATATTTCTCTGGCCCGTTCAATATCTCTCCCTGCGCTGTTCTTCTGCCTCTGGGTGCTTTGTCCCGCCGCCTCGGCACACTGTGTCAGTCCGGGAGCGCGCTGATCGTTACCCCAGCCTGGCATAGCGCACGAACACACTGTGCCCCCACTACCGAGCGCGACCCCGGCTCGACTCCAACAGTGCACGGACTGTCCATCCCAAAACGCTTTGTCTAGTCAAGCACACAGACACCTGGAGCGCGCTGTTTACCCCGGCTCAAAGCGCTCGGACCGTTCGCTCCAACACGCTTTGGCCAGCCGTCTCCAATTCTCCGCATGGATCCAACTCTGTGCATCCACACTGTTCTTTGGTCTTAAAAAGTTTACAGCACAGTTTGTGAGAGAAGGAGACGAGAGGAAAAGACTGGTCTGTGAGCAGGGCTCAACGATTGATGTGTTTGGAACCAGGGCTTGGATGGTCTTGTGTTTCAAACATCTCACAGCTCCGTGTGTGAATGAGCAGACTTATTTCAGCTGTATTCAAGCCGCTGTCAGAGCAAGAGCCTCCGCCCTTCGCACACAATTAGGCTTACTTAGCTATTTTTGTTTTATGTAAAATCAAAGAGCCTATGTTCAGCTTTATTACAGAGCATAAGTCTAATGTTTTCAGATCGTATGGTCAGTATTAGTAAACTGTTTATAACAATCGCCCAAGCAAAATGATCGCACCTTTAGATCTTTGTTTTTGTTAGTGACGTCATCGACTAGTCGAAGTCGACGAGACTAACGCTCTCGACTAGTCCATAAAATTCAGTAGTCGTGCAACCCCTAATATGTCGTTGCCTGTGTCGGTGCACCTCTTACACACTCTCTCTTACACACACAGATAAAATAATAGTTGTGATGTTGTTCTGTACCCTGTCCTATACCTCGATCCTCCTGCGAGCTGTCGTTGTAGTTGACTGGTTTTCGCCTCAGTTTACCCTTGCCCAGGTTTCGGGCCAGATCCTCCTGCTGCTGCTCGTAGTGATGACGCAGAAGCTTCTCCCAGTAGTCCGGGTCCAGGCTCTCCTCCTGCTTTATCACCTCACGCTCCACCTCCTCCTCCTGACAACAGAACGACACAGATTCAGACATTTGTTTGGGTTTTGAAATGTGAGGAGCCACACTTAAACAGATGCACACAGGAAGTAGAATATTGACATTTATAAAAAGATGTGTTTGTCAATGCTAACACTAAAGTCTGACAATTTGAAAATAAACAGCTGCTGTGCTCAGGGTCACTTTTTATTGTCTCTGCGGCCTTTTTTACCTTCAAATTTGAACTGAATTGTTATTACTATTTGTCACGCAGTCTGCTAGCATCGTAGCAATCATTAGCATTGTTGGAAGTATTAACATAATTGGACTTATAGTAGAAGTCTTCAAAGCAGTCATCTGGACAGTGTTTCCGAAGATCCTGAATGAATGAGGGATTACACCACATGATTGGACTTAACTATATTCATCTTCATGTCTTTGTATCTGTATTTGACACATACTTTCTTTAAGTCCACATTTGCTCTTGCAGTTGTTGAGCAGTGAGTGATAAAGCTGTTGTTCTGATGCACTTTCTATGTTAAGTTTCCCCCACAAAGGTCTGAAAAGCCACGTTTCCATTGGCCCGGGTCCCTCAGACCGGTTCTCTTTGGAGCGGTTTGGGGTGCTTATGTTAATGAGGGTTAGCGTTTCCACTGCAGGTCCAGGCTCCAGAGGGTCTGCTACGTGAGCAGCTGACGTCACTTACACATTACACATGCTTTCTTAAATAAATTAAATAGAAAATGTAACTGGATTATACTTTTTCTACCTGGCATCAATCTGAGCGATTCACAAAAAGACGTATAATAATTTGAAGTTTGTGGTGCATAGGGCTGGGCGATATTGCAAAAGAATTTTATCACGATTTTCTTGGAGCCACATCTCGATTTCAATTTTATCAAGATTCATGTCTCTCTCTCTGTTTATATATATATTTTTGCTTTGAGGTACAAAGAAGTATCTGATTTTTTCAGAAAGTTTGGTGAGGAACATTATTTCATGTTTCTATTTGCTCTTTTCCGTCTAGTTTTGGCCTGAGCCTGTGTTTTTCTCTTGTCCAATCATCGAGCCTCAAGGGGGGACCGCTGTAAGGTCTGCTCCAGGGTCCAGGCTAAACGCTAAAGCCCTGTTTCCATAGGCTCAGGTCGGGTCGGTACGGTACGGTCCTATACTGTTTCCACTGCGCAAAGCGACCCGTTCCGCCACGTTTGCTGGGTCCATAGCGAGCCGCTTTTGGCCCTGCCTTTAGCCTGGACCCTGGAGCAGACCTCGGAGCGGTCCACCTTTAGGCTTGATGATTGGACAAGAGAAAACACAGGCTCAGGCCAAAACAAGACGGAAAAGAGCAGACAGATACACGAAATAATGTTCCTCACCTAACGCCTAAACTTTATTTGTTGCTCCGATAGACTTAGCAAAGCAAAGCTAGCGCATTAGCATCAGCTGTTTCCTGTTTGCTGAGGCAAAACACTGTAAAAAATTGTAAAGTCTGTGCGTGATGTGTCGACATAATCCAGCCTCAAAGCATTATATAAAATGCATTTAATAAGTATCATATAGTCGCAGAGACTTTGAAAAAAAGTTTTAAAAATTATATAAAAGTGACGGTAAACCGGAAGTAGTTTACACCAGCGTGACCTTCATGTCACAGGCCTAACGTTACATTTTTGTGAATCGCTGAGATTGACGCCGGGAAGAAAAAGTCTATTTCAGGTACATTTTCTTTTTTATTTATTTAAAAAAGTTTGTGTAATCTGTGAGTGACATCAACTGCTCACGTGGCAGACCCTCGGGAACCTGGATCTGCAGTGGAAACGCTAACCCTCATTAACATAAGCGACCCAAACCGCTCCAAAGTGAACCGGTCTGGGGGACCCAGGCCAATGGAAACGTGGCTTAAAGGACCTTACCGTACCACCCCGACCCGAGCCTATAGAAACAGGGCTATAGTGGGTGTGCCTGTGATAAACAATAAAGCAGGCTGGCTGTAATTGTAAATACAGTACAGTGTATGTTTAAATATTTATATCTTGACACAACCTAATCCTAACCCTCCTATGCAGTCTTCTAGTACATCTCTGTTGAAATTTTTGCCCTTTACTTAACTCGGGGAACCTCTCTATTTTACTAGGACGCTCTACAATATTCATGACACATTTAACCCCCCTCCCATCATGCACCATCCACTTAAGCTTATAGGCACAGCAAACCCACCACACATGTTTTGGTGTTTAATGGTTGACCCAGATCTAGAGTGCGACTGAAGACGTGAGGATGAGGAGACAAAAGGGGGAGGGGGAGTCTGATAGAGAAGTGTTTTGTGTCAGTGACGAGGGGTGAAAGGATGGTGGGCGCTAAAGGGTCTAATTTGAAAAGAGGCAGGGAGCTGTTAGGTAATCGACAGACAGAGCTTAGCGCGGGTCAGGCTGTGATGTGTGAGGGAAGAAATGAAAGGAGAGACATTCACTAACTTGCCCTGAAAATATAGCACTTTTACACAACTGAATAGTAAAGTTAACAGCAGGTTTGTCGTCAAGTTTTTGACTTATCTTATAACTAAAATGTGTTTTTGAATATAGTTTTAAGTGGCTGTTTATTTGCACAGCTAATGGGACAGGAAAAGTAACAAACTTGGGAATAATCAACACTAGGATTGTGTCAGAATGAATGAGTGCAACTGTGTTTGTTATCAGTGCGAATGCAGAAAAAATAGAGATTATTAAAAGACATTAAATTTGTTTCTGACACAATATTTCTATAAGTTAAAAAACTGAATTTCGCGTCCTAAAATCAACATTTACTAAGGTTAAACCAATACTGATATCTGTATTTATCCTCCTAATAGTGTGGCAATAGTCAATATTTGGAAATGTATCTCTATAACAAGGCAAAATCAGAAATTTACTTTCACTGTAGTGAAAATAAAGTAAAAACATTGTATTTATCTTTAGATAACACGACTTAGTCTGAAACTGGAACTGATATTTTGCTCATGTTTCATTAAAATAAACTAAAAAAATAAATTCTAAAATTGTCACGATTATTATTCTTTTGTTCTTGTCATACTAAAGCTTGGGTTTATTCACATTGTGTCAAACGATTTAGTAATCTGCCCAATTATATCAATGTAAATTTCATTGCATACAATGGTTGGGTTAGGCTAACTAGAATCCTTCAAGTGAATGACCTAGCACATGCCAGATGGATCTGTGTTGAACTCTGATTTTAGTTCTTCCACAGTATCCATCTGGAACTTTACTCGTGAAAGGCGTTTGGGAAAATGTCGGATGTTCAATGAAATACTTTGAGCTGATTGGGTGAGCAGCCGACCTTATTTATGCTTAAACAATCACAGCAACAAATTGTAATGGGATAAAACAAGTCTCACACACTCCGTATTTCTAATAAAACAGAATTAAACGCAGCAGAAACGTGTACATCCACAGGAGCCGAAATCTTTTGTTTTGTTTGAATCAAGAGATACTTCCTGCCGTCGTTGCAACCAACCCCCCTCAAACCCCCCTGCTGTGATATGATTGGGCTGGTGAGAATTAGCTTATATCATATACAAAAGCTTCACATTAGTCAGAGCATGTTTTCACCATTGTTTCAAGATCAAGTCAATGTTATATGGGCTTTATAATCACAAAAACATCATCAGGGAAGAATTTTAAAGATATAAGAAGGTAGAAAGTGAATCAGATGTCCAGAAATTACAGTGTCAGAGTGCGATTTATGCTATTTAAACTCGTGAAAAGCAAGCCACAAATGCAAAAGACAAGATGCCAAAAACAAACTACATACAGTAAATTTCAGGCTTCTTTCTATAAGATAAAATGGTTTCTTTGCTTCTGTAATAGCGACTGCAGCTGTTTGCACATTCCAGAAGGTAAACCACACACTAAACAGCAAAAGCAGGAGACGACCAGTGAAAAAGTGCTAGACGAAGGGACAGAAGTGAAGAAAAGGGACATGACTAGTTTATCTGACTCCTGCAGCCTCTGCCATTTCACAAGCTTGGCAAAATCTTCAGGCTTTCTTCACACCACCCCCCACCAGGGACAATCTTCCTCTTAGCCTCGTGCACATGTTCCCTCTGTACCTTAGGCTGCCTCCTGCTACGACGCCGCTCCCGAGACATAATCCTCTCTTCCCCGCCCCCCAAAATACCATTGCTTTAGACTGATATTTGTGAAGGGCTGCACACACAAAGACAGCAGAGAGATCGCGCCTATGGAAGAAGTGAAGGACTAATGAAACTGGGATTACACTAAACACAAACACAATATTTTGCTTGTGATATTGCTCACTGTTGATTCATATTGGTAACACTTTAGCTTACAATTTATAGCAGGGGTATCAAACTCAAATGGAGCTGGGGCCAAATCGTTCGGAGTCAGAGTGAGAACACACTTATTGTATGTCCAGGCTAATACTGTAACACACATTACGTTGCAGTTATTAAATTGTACATATGTTATTCCATGAAGATTTTGACAAATACAGTTTGCTGAATTCCAGTGCATTTGAGGTTAGTCACATCTCAGCAATATTAGCCTTTATATTTCTTAGTTGTCAAACCGCATTAATCGAGACCAAGACTTTTCCAAACACAAAGTCCCAAGTAGGGATGTCAAGATTATTAGGTTAATGGATAATCATGAATATTCAATTCCAATATAATCGCAAGAACAAAAGAATAATAATCGTGACAATTTTAGACGCAAAATTACACGTTTACACGGTTCGATTCCCGCACGGGCCAGGCCTTTCTGTGTGGAGTTTGCATGTTTCTCCCCGTGTCTGGATGGTTTCCCCACCAACCAATAACATGCATGTTAGGGTAATAACCTCAAGCTACTGTAGTCCTGACCAAGCCTAGCAAGAACATCTGGAGATGGGTCCCGAGCGCTGCACCTGAGGAGATGCCCCAGAGGCATTGAAGGATGGGTCAAATGCAGAGGACAAATTTCCCTACGGGGACAATAAAGTATACCTTACCTTACTTACCTTACCTTACCTTATCTTACAAACCTTTTTAGTTTATTTTAATGAAACATGAGCAAAATATCAGTTCCAGTTTCAGACTAGGTCGTGTTATCTAAAGATAAATACAATGTTTTTACTTTATTTTCACTACAGTGAAAGTAAATTTGTGATTTTCCTTGTTATAGAGATAAATTTCCAAATATTGACTATTGCCACAGGTGGAGGATAAATACAGATATCAGTATTGGTTTAACCTTAGTAAATGTTGACATTTAGGAAGCTAAATTCATTTTTTAACTTATAGAAATATTGTGTCAGAAACAAATTTATGTAATTTAATAATCTCTCTTAAACAAAGGCATCTAAATGTTTCTGTCACATTGACATTTTTTTTTTTGCATTCAGAAGATTAATTTTATTAAACTGGTCAAAATCTTAGGAGGAGGAAAGTGAAGAAATTTTAAAATCCTTTGGTAAGTCGTAATGTGAATAATGTCATATCGTGATACGTATTTTGTCTACAATAATCGCACTAATACAATTTATATCGTGACATTTCTAGTCCCAAGACCAAGACCATAGAGCAGGGTTATTCAACTAACTTTTCCGAGGGAGCTAAGGCCATGGCCACTGGGCCTTAAAGTTCCACAGCACGTAACCAATGTTGACAAAATTTAGGATTGTACAAAATATCCATTGTTTAAGTAATGTTAGTCACTACTAATGTTACAAAATGTCCAAATCAGCATTGAACCAGAGTTAAAGGTGGGGTAGCTGATTTTCACACTGCAAACACGGTTTAGGTTTTAAATCTGACTACTTCCTATTATAAACCCTTCGACACATGGTTATTATAGACATGTATTCATTTTGGCTGCAATTATGGCTTAAAAACTTCTTTTACCCATTATAACTGAAAATCAGAATATATGTTTAGTTTAAATATTTGAAAGACAGATTGAGAGTCGGGTCAGGTCTTTGGAGGGCCAAGTTTGCCCTCAGGCTTTAAGTTGAATAGGCCTGCCATAGAGGGTCAAGATCAAGACTTTTAGGTCGAGACTGAGACAAGACCAAGACCCAAAACCACTGTCCATGTTTGTCATTTCCTACACTTATCACTGCCTACAAAATCTTATTGTGTAGTACTTTCCTTCTGGCCTATGCCGCCACTCAGTGCTAGGCTGCAGTTTATTCTGGGACCTGTAGTTTAAATTGCTGCGTGCTTTTATCATAGGCCACTATCAATAATAATCAAAAATTGTCCTGGGGGCCACATGAAATCATCTGCCAGTTTGATTTGTGCAGCTAAAAGTGAGTCAAGCTTGTTCATTAGGCTGCAGATGTATTGATTAGTATTTTAATCTGGTTAATAATTTAACTATCCGCTTAAAACAATTCAAAATCTTTATTTCAATAGTATTGGCGATCCCATTTAGCTTCTGTCACGCACTAAAGCTTCATAAGATGGAGCACATGTTTTCACTTTATGGATGAGAATGTTTAAATCATCCGTATGAGTAAACGTTTTATGTCCAGGGCTTTTTAGTAAAATAGATTTCACACAAACATCATCAGAAAAGCGTTTTAATGATATAGGAAGGTGAAAAGTAAATCAGATGCACATATGGCAGATTCAGAGTGTGATTTATGCTTCAAAACTTGTGTAAAGTATAAAGTTGGGCCACAAAATGGTCGCTAATGTTTATTTGCGTTGTGTTTTAGACGTACGGATATTTACGGCCTAATTTAATGCCACAGATGAGCCACAAAAGCTAAATTGCTGGCGTCTTCCCATTAGATAAAACAAGCTTAATGAAGGACGTGGCAAATCTGGTAATGATATCATCACATCACAAACAACAAATAAAAAGAGCTATGTAGCATATGTACTTCATACTGAATTGTACCTCGTGATTCTCAGCCCGACAGGACTAAACAGCATCTGCCTTTCACAGATAATTGCACTTCGCCGCTCTGATTCCAGTCTTCTCCCATTCGCCTGTTTTCTCCGGTGTTTGTCAATATGGAAACTTCATGCATCATTGACATCTCTGGCTTTGTTCTGGTTTTTTTTTCCTCACTTTGTCCGTGAAAGCTAATGGGAAACACAAGGAGCAATCAGAGGGGACAAAGACATCTCAGAACAAATGCTGAACAAAAGCCACTTGATTTGGCGAAATGGTTTGCGCAAATTCAGTCAGACAGGGATTTCTAACTTTTTTTTTGTCTTGTTCCAAATTTTATCCTTTGTCTCTGGGCCAAAGATGCATAACTGGACACCTTTTTTATTTATTTGCCTAAACTATTTCAAACATTAGATCTGTTATTTTTGTAAGCTACTGCTATGTTAGATGTTTGTGTGAAAAGACATTTGGATACTGAAAAAGAACAAGACTAGATAAGACGACCCCAGAATAAAACAGTAATTAGGAACCTATATATTTTCTACTGTTTCGATGATTGGTCATGGGCCAGATTTAATTGGCTGCAAGACTTTATGCTGAAAAGCTGCACTAGCCTCTAAACTAGTGGTACCCAAAGTTATGCCCGCGAGTTAAACTCAGCTTGCAAGGGGGTAGGTCTGGGCAATATTGTGATAAAAATTGAACCGTGAGCTCATCCCTGTGACAATCTGCTTTTTGATGAAATCGTCATATACGGAGTTCCTATTTCTCTATTTAACTCATCTGTACAAATACAAACTTTTTTTTCAACCTACTTTCCTCAGCCTCAGAGATTGCTAGTTTATAGCAACATTGGGATGTTTTGTTTTTCAAACTCTTATGAATTTTGAAGGTTGTGTTTTTATGAGCTGCACTTTCAAGTCATAAAAGAGGTGATTTTCAGGAGTTTTAGCATATTTTCATGTCTAAAAGACATTAATAATGATAAAAATGGACAGAAACCTGCGTGGTGGACAAACACATCATTCTATATACATTCATTTTTCATTCATTTTCTACCGCTTGATCCCGTTAGGGGTTGCGGGTGACTGGAGCCTATCCCAGTGACTTTGGGCCTTAGGCGGGGTAAAACCCTGGACAGTGGCCAACTCGTCGCAGGGTTAGACAGACAACCATTCACTCTCTCATTCACTCACTGAGGAAATTTACAGTGATGCCCAATTAACCTAAACATGCATGTCTTTGGAGGTGGGAGGAAACCGGAGTACCCGGAGAAAACCCACGGTGACACGGGGAGAACATGCAAACTCCACCAGAGAGATCGTGAGATGTGATATGGTCCGACCGGGAGTCGAACCCACGAACTCCTTATTGGGAAGCCAGAGCTCTAACCACTCTGCTACCGTGCACCCCTATTCTATATCTCTATATCTATGAAAATATGTATTCTATATACATATTTAGAATACTATAATATTTATATTTTTTGAAAGGTTGAGGTCACTTGTTTTGGGATTGGTTAGTCTCTTGTTTTTCTGGCAACATTGATCAGTATATAACTCTGACCGTGAAGAAATAACTTTATAACTAGGCAGATGATTGTATTTATCTCAAAAGCTATTTTAAAATAGATAGTTTACAAGAATCGTGATAAAATTGAAATCAAGATCTAGCTTCAGGAACATTGTGATATAAATGTTTTGCCATATCGCCCAGCCCTACAAGGGGCTCCAAGTTGGCCCGCAAATGGGTGTTCAGGCTTGTAAGAACTATCTTTTGATGAACACAACATTAAGCCATAATTGCTTCCTGAAATGAATGTGTGTGAATACTAACTATGTGCCAAAGGATTGGTGAGAGCTCAGAACTATTTGGCAAAACTTCATGTTTTGCTGTATGAAAAAATCTGGTAAATCAGCTCTAAGCTGTATGTCAGTGTCAGTCCAGTATTTGTGAGCAGTCGGACAGTCTCAAAATACCTGATAATGGTGGACAACTTAACAACCACAAACCAGTATTTCTCTATGATAAGTGAGGACTGCGTTATATAATAGCAAAACACATTTATTCATTTGCTTTTTCAATCTAACATCCCAGTAGTAGAAAACGTTTGAGGGTATGTCTATCCTTCTTGGGCTGTCTTCTTTCCCATTGACATTAAAAGTTCATTTAATGGAAATAGTTCGAGTCAGAAAGGTGTGCAGAGCTAGTGTTTTATTTATAAGCAGCTGAGAGGTTGCTGCAGGCCATCCCCATTAGCCTGAGGTTTGTTACAGCCTGGGACGTATTCAAACACTGGAGCAGAGTGAGGGAGTTTTGGGGTAAACAAAACAGGACGTGGAGGTGAGAAAGAGAGGGTAAAGAGAGAGGGTAAGGGCAAAGGGGCAAGGTCAGGATGCGAAAATTAGAGGAATTGACATGAAATAGTCTAAGCACAAACACACACAAACGCACAAAACATCAGCAATGGTTTTGATCAGAAGTTGCCACAAACACTTCGCTTCAACTTGTGTATTAGATAAAGAAACTGTTGACCTATTACCTGTTTCATATCTCCAGCGCAGTCTAAAATATCTAACTTAAAATCCGGCAAAACGTCCTAAAAAACATACTTTATAAATCTCCAGAAACTGATAAAAATGAAGATCTTACACTTGTTCACTTGCCACATAGCTGATCCTGATTCCCAACAATGGCATTGGCAATAGACAATAAAATAAAACAGGTCAAATTGTTCATGACAGTCATCAGTGCAGAAGTTTGTCTAAAGGATTTGTTAAGTTGCTCCACAGTGAGGATTTGAATTCTTCGACTGATGCAGAGTTCCACAGTTTTGGGGTTTATAGTTTAATAATTTGATTGCAAAAAGAAAAGTACGTGACGTATATCGGTTCAGGCAATTCCAACCTTTGTTTGCGCAGGTTTATGGTGGATGTATGAAGCTTAGGACAGAACTGAAAAAGAGTTCTTTGCGCTAAGGAGTAAAGCAATTTATAACCATAGCAAGCAAGTGAGACGTTTCTATGATGTTTGAGTGGCACAAGTCTTTATCCTGCATAGTCTGAATCATTTAAAGTTTTTGTATAATATATTGTATCCCAAAATGATGCGTGTAGCCCGTCTCTGCAGCTTTTCCAGTACTTCAGTTTGAGAGAGTCAGAGATGACCATGATGGAGCAGCATATTAAAAATGTGGACGTATGTATGATTGTAGATTTTAACCAGCAACTATTTGTCTTGAACATAAAGAGAGTTCAAAAACAAATAACAGTTGGCAAAATTACATATATATTTTTTTCCTATGTTGACTTGATGCTGACGCCACCATCACCAGGTCAGGGGATAGTGCAGGAGGCGGTGCATGTTCTCTCCCTAAAGGTGCAATTAGAGCATCGCTTTAAGAACAGATACACTTCTGTTCTCAAGCAGCACAACACTGTTACGCTAATTAATAAGTTGGTCATGTGAGGGCTGCATCGGCGACAACAATGGGTTTTGGAACACACCTAACTCTAGAGGTTACGCAGATGACATCACGGCATAATGTTAGCAGCATGTGGCAAAAATGCATGAGAGGCCATGTAAGAGCAGAGAACGAAAACATAAAGACAAGTGTAATAAATATAGTTTGTGTCTGACATGTAAAAGGAGAAAAAGGAGCAGCAGAAAAAAAATACAGGTACACTAAGGTTTCTCTTATAGTAAACAGATTAGATAAGCTCTGCACTGTCGCCGTGACAATAGAAAAACTACTTAATTTCTGTGAAACAAAAGCTTGCTTCAGTCATTATGTTTAGAAGCAGTTGTTGTTGTCGGTGCATAACCTCCATGATGAATGAAAAATCTAATTCATAATTGTTTAATGATGCATGGTTGAGTGTTTTTTCCATTCATGTATTTAAGTATTTATGTGTTGGTTGACTGATTGTTCATTGACCTCCTTGGCCACTTTTCTTGACATCGTAGTTCCTGATTAGCTCTGTTAAGGTAGCTAACATGTTAGATTGTCTATCTTGCTGATTGAGCTAGATATGACAAGAGTTAACCCCTAAAGACACCAAGGGGACATGTGCGGTACTTCCTACCTTTTTCTATATTTTCAATTTTGTTAGTTATCTCATAAAAATGTGGTGTGGTGGTGAAAGGTCAGACCTTTGGTGTAACAAATTCTCAATATTGCAAGTACATTTTTGTAAAACACATTTTACATGAAGTCGCTAGGTAAATATTAGGCCGTGCGAATAGGACTATAGGCTTTGTAGACCAATGGATCCCAAAGTGGGGGTCGGGACACTCCGGGGCAAATTCTGGGGGTTGCGAGATGATTTTAAGATGTAGTTTTATAAATATTATTCTGGATTTAATCAATTATTTACATTGGAAACAGTATGTTGTTGTGAATTTCTGTCAACTAACACAACAAACTACTAAAAAAATTAAGATTAAACTATTTTTTGAAAGGATCTACAACTTGAAATCATTAGAAAGATCTATTCTATTTCGAAGTGGGGGTTGCGAGTTGCTTGCATTATTGTTTTGGGTGTCCCGGTCTGACAAATTTGGGAACCCCTGTTTTAGACTACTGATTTGACCATTAATTGCAATAATATTAGGACAACAAGCTTAAGGGCCAAATCAATCAAATAAAATAAATAGAAAGAGGAACACTTATTCTCAAAAATGGGCCGTCAGTCTAAAGAGCATATCCGTAACTTAAATTCAGCAAAATGTCCTAATAACGTAGTTTATAAAGCTTCATATATATATATATTTTATTTTTTTATTAATGGAGCCAGTACTTGTGGAACTAGTCAGCGGTCACTGTTGAGCTGCATAAGACGTCCTAGAGGGTGATAGGCTCCACTGATGTCCTGTTCCTCTTGACATCAATCACCAGTTTCTTTATTTTTGAAACACTGGAGACGGCCTTGTATACTGTATGTTTAATTCTGCAAAAACAGCTCTTCTCAGATGGGGGTTGGTGCTCTTTGGGGACATTCTCAGCATCGTAACAGCGTTAATTTCACAAGCACTGTATCCCTGTCTGCTGAAATTCTAGCTGGGAATTAATATTTAAATATGTTCTGGCAATAATCACACAGTGGGCTTATAGTTTGAGCTACAGCCAGCAGTGCTTTGACTGGCACTTTGTAGATGGCACATTTGTACAGAGCATCTCACATATGGAGTCATGAAACAGCTGCTGCTTCCTTTGCATCCTCCTTGCCACTACGAAACATTTGATTCTATTTACTTCAGTAGTTTTATTGACAATACACAGGTTTCAGACATGCGTAGCAGAAAATATTAATTCCTCACTCTAAATCTTTGTGGTTTGAGTCTTATTATTTATACAATGTGAATAGATATGCTTGTGGTTTGATGTGAAAATGCTATTTCAGTCAAGCTGCAAACCTCACTTTGTCTCAATAAAGAAGACCACTACAGTCACCAAATACTCGGTTAATGACTGGGAAGCATGGCACACTCATTTTCTTACTTTTGGTGCTGCTGAGCATGGAGCATGGGTTGTTAAAGCAACCTATTGCATTACACAAAGAACCCCATTTCCACATGCCCACTAGCGATGGGACGATTCACCCAAGTCACGATTCGATTCAGTTTTCGATTTTGCAGCAACAATTTTCGATATTGTTCGATTGTGTTAGTTTATCTATATTCACTTTTTTATCTTAAGACACAAAATAAACCATAATACACCTTTTAAAACAAAGCCACTGTTGTTAGTGCTTAGTGTTTTTGTCAACATTCAAACAGTAAACAGTCATACTTAGTGTCCATATTTAGAGGTTCGTCCTATCAGTTGTTACTGCTACATAAAAATGCACTCAGTCAGGTCTTGCACAAGTTCACACTTTGTTTCTTCAAACATTGTGACTATTCTTGTATTGTGTGTATGATACAACTACAGAGTGTGTGTGTAAGTCAGTGGCTTTATGAGCAAAACTGATCGATTCTGGCCTTTCGAATAGATTGCTGCATCAATCAATTTTTCATCCCTAATGCCCACCATTGGTGACTTCTTCTAATTTTTAGACATTAGGCTGACAATAGAACTTGACTTTCTAGAATTTCATGATCTAGATAGGCAGAAGCATAGACTGTATCAATAATTGATATGGAGACAATTTATAAAATTTGCAGTTTCCCTCTGCTTATGGACTCTAGCTCCACAAACATAAACTCTATAACTTTGCCTTAGTTACATCTACAGCCTGTCCGTCCATGGGAGTGGATCCCTTCTTCACTGTGGTTCTCCTCGAGCTTTCTCTTTTCCCTTAGGTTTTTTTTTAGTTTTTCCTTGCCGAGAAGGAGGGTCTAAGGACAGGGGATGCTATGGACAATCATTCATTAGCTCTACTAATAATCAGCTTTGACATGCTTGATCAAATGTTTCATTGAATATGTATTGTTTTATTTTGATTTCCTATTATTCATATTTGCTAAAATTAATAATCTTGGGAAGTCCTCAGAGACGACTGTTGTTGTGATTTTGGGCTATACAAAAATAAATTGATTTGATGATTTGATGATAAAATTGTACTTTGTCATGAAATATCTAGGGCTGCTATCGAGCAAATAAATTCATGGTATGTCCCATCGACCGATTAATGGACTAAAAAGGGGCTAAAGCTTTGAATCTAAATATCATGTTTTGTTCTACTTATCAGCCCCAAACGAAAATACTAAAAATCCAATGGAGATCATGCAAAAACAACAATTTATACACAAAATGAATAGAAAACATGGTATGTTGGTCTACAATGGCAGATCAGACCAATGATTCAGTCCCAAATCCTCAACTAAATCACTACCTTTTGTCACTGTTGAATATAAAACCTTATAATCTTTCTAAAAACATTTGTCGACTAATACAAATTTTGGTGAACTAAGATGCCATCGACCAATTAATCGACTAAAGGACTAAAGGACTACAGCTCTAGAAATATCTAAATTGTTTCACAAATTTAAAGTCTGGTGATTTCTATTAGTGACTACTGACTTGTAATACAAAAACAACAACAACAACAACAACAACAACAACAAAAAACTAAATATATACTATATTTATATTAGCTGCCCTCCAACATTATTGATTTAAACATTATTGATTTGTAGAATGTGATGTCATGTGAACAGATGTAACCGGTTAATTTATATTATGATTACACAAAATTGCTGTTTCGGTTCTACATACCTGGTGTCTGGTCTGTGTTGTGGTGGTTCGCCAACTCTTTTTTGTGAATTCTCAACTGGTATAAATTGGAGCGTTGTCACCTCTTGTCAAATCCCTGTAATGGAGAAGATTACATTTGAGAGCAGTTCCAAACCAAACTTTTGTGATGTCCATGGTTGATTCCTGCACAAATAATCATAATTCAATACACACACAACGCAGAGGGAACAACTCTGGTCACAAAGAAGATACTGTATGATGATTAGATATAGGGCTGGACAATATTGTGATAAATATCAAATCGTGACAATCTGCTTTTTTGATGAAATCGTCTTATCGTGATTTCTTTTTCCTCTATTTGATGAATCTGTCTGTTCAAATATAGATTATTTTTGCCAACCTATTACTCTTTGTCTCAGAGTTTCAAAGTCCAAGTCTTTTTAGCAACTTTGGGCTTCTTTTTTTAAAGTCTCTCTTGGACTGCGCTTTTAAGTCATAAAAGGAATGAAGCTTAGCAATTTTTCAGGTTTGATTTATTAAAATATATCAATATACAGTATATGACTGAAACTTGAATTTTAACATGTCTAAAAGTCATTATTAAAGCAAGAAAAACACATGATATGGCAAACACACTTGTTTTTCAGCAGCACACAATGTTATAATTAATCGATTCTTTTATTAACATTTTATTGGAGGGTTTAGACAGCTTTTGACAGCTGGGTTTAGCTGTTGATTGTGAATTGTGTTTACCTCAAAGACAATAGGAAAATAAACGATCTACAAGAATAGTGCCAAAATCAAAATTGTGATCTGCCTTGTGATTTTAATTTTTTGTTGCCATATCGCCCAGCCCTACAAAGATATCATTATCATTACATATGTTTTTAGTATCGCAAATCTTATTTTAAGATCAATAGTTCTCAGGAGTAATAACATGTTTTCTCACAGGTGGTCCAGTCGAGGTGCCTCCTTTTTTGGCTCCCCACGGACAGACAACGGTCTGACAGCTTCATGAGTGTGTGCTGAGAGGCTCATTCAGAGTGTGAGAGGCACCATGCTGTGGACAGTGCTCCTCGCGCTGCTGGTGCTGGTGCTGCTGCAGACTCAGCTGTCGGTGTGCCTGAGGGAGTTACGCTCCGGGAACTCCAGCCCTCACACCTCCTCTTCATCCTCCTCCTCCTCCTCTTCTGCCTCGTACAATGGCACCCAACAGCGCCTGCCTGGGGCCATCATCATCGGTGTTAGAAAAGGGGGCACCAGGGCTCTGCTGGAGATGCTCAACCTGCATCCTGACATCGAGGTGGCAAAGGCTGAGGTAAAACTACTTCATACATCAGAATAAGCATAAAGATGTGAGTGACCTGTAATGAGAAAAATATATACAGTATAATTAGGAAGCGCAATAAAAGAACAGTACAGTAATGTGCCAATGAGTGAACAGTGGGTTTTTAAGTTGAAAGGAAGTTGTTATAAATATATTTTCGTAGCGTTCATTTTTATATCTAAAAAGGCAAAAATCTCGATAAAAACAGTTCAACAATCAGAACTGAATCAAGGTTGCCAAAAAGCTGTAATATAGACCTACTTGGAGACACATCAGAAGTTATTAATCAAGAAACTTAGCCCATCGCAGAAACTTTTTCTGACTGAAGGCTACTTTAAACACAAGTCAAGCCTGATGTTTGTCACCTGTTCCTGTTTGAAAATAATATAAAATAAAAAAACAAAATTAAAGGTGATCGTTGCAGGCAATATTCTGCTTTCTTTTTAGTAGCTTGAAAACCAAAGCACAATATCTCCTATACAGAGATCAACAGTGGAAGTTTGCCCTGGTTCCAGACAGAGCTAGCAAGTATTTTTACTCAAGTACTATACAGTTTTCTTGAGTATCTGTACTTTACTTGAGTATTACAAAATCTGGTGACTTTATATTTTTACTTCTGGCATTTTTCAAGAAGTATCTGTACTTTCTACTGCTTACAGTTTAAAATAGGTGAGTTACTTTATAAGCCCACAAACATTTGTTAATCCTTTTAAAACCAGGTCAATGGTCAAACCTGTTGTGCTGTTGTGTATCTGCACTTTGTGAATAAATTAGCCATTTCTAGAGAATTTCTAACAAAAATGACATTCTTATCACATGATACGTCAGATGAAATATAATTAATTTACTGTAAAGCCCATCTCACACACCACAGCATTACAAACCAACTTTGTGCTTTGCAAAAATGCATTTTGAGATTGTTTTTTTCTGGTTTGGGTGGTTTATTTTGATGTACTTAGATTATATGACTTGTTTTGATGTTTTTTCTGCCTCATTTCAATTTGTTTTTCTTATTTCAAGCCATTTTTTTTAATGAAGTAAAACGTTTTTACTCACCTCATTGACAAATTTGATTCAAGCTCAAATCACTTGAAAACCATTAGAAAAGTTTTAAAACAAGTGAAATAAACTGATAATTATCTAGTTTTAACCTAGACTAGAGCAGTGGTTCTCAACCTTTTTCAGTCGCGACCCCCAAAATAATAACCGTAGGCATTCGCCACCCCAAGCACAAAATGTAGGCGACCTGTAAAGTGGTTATGTTTGTTTTTATTTTGAAGCCATAAGCCTGGGTACCTTCTTCGGTAGGCCAGAAAATATGAATTTATGTCTATGACTGCATTCGAAGAGTGTAAAACCATGTTTAGGATGTCAATATAAAATTTTTCATATCACTAGGGGACCCCCAAAAATCCTTCCGCGACCCCCATGGGGGAACCACTGGACTAGAGAATAACTTTTTGCAGTGCGATTGTATAATGTTATACTTTTACTTAAGTAAATGAGTTTCAGCAGGACTTTGACATTTATCCGAGTCGTCTTTTACACAATTGTACTTTTACTTGAGTAGTGAACTTTAGTACTTTTGCCATCTCTCTATTTCAAAAAATTCAAATATTAAGAGTTTGATCTCCTGTATGTGTTCCAGCTATGTGCTACTCTTATCAATAACAGATAAATCAGTATCTGACTTGAACATTATAGCACATCTAACACAGACTGATTGTGATAATAAATGACATTATTGTTTCTTCTGTGTCTGTCAGGTACATTATTTCAACGTGGAAGAGCACTACCGGCGTGGCTTGTCCTGGTATCGCTCCCAGATGCCCTTCAGCCTCCCCAGCCAGCTCACCGTGGAGAAAACCCCTGGCTACTTCTCTGCCCCCCTGGTGCCTGCTCGTGTGTGGGACATGAACCCAGCCGTGCGTTTGCTTCTGATCGTGCGAGATCCCGCCGAGAGGGTCGTGTCCGACTACACCCAGGTCCTCCACAACCGACTGACACGCCACAAGCCCTACCAACCTCTAGAGGAGCTGATTCTGCAAAAAGGCCACATCAACCCTAAATACAAAGCACTCCAGAGAAGTCTATACCACCAGCATTTGTCCCGCTGGTTGGAGGTCTTCCCCAGGGATCAGATTCACGTGGTGGACGGTGACGCGCTTATTCAAGACCCTTTCCCAGAGCTAAAGAAGGCCGAACGCTTTCTCGAACTGCCACCGAAAATCAACGCCAGCAATTTCTATTACAACACCACCAAGGGTTTCTACTGCATGCTAACTGCAGGACATGACAAGTGCCTGGACGAGTCGAAAGGAAGGCCACACGCGCCGTTAAGCACCCGGGCCTTCAAGAAGCTATGCCACTACTTCAGGAAGCCAAACAAGCTCTTCTTTGAAATGGTGGGTCGCTCCTTTTCCTGGTGCTGAGCCGGGATTTTTGACTAACGACATCTGGGAAAATTGCCAGACATTCAGGGTCAAATTTGTTGAAACTGCAACATATTCACTCAGGTATAAACGTGTCTGGAAAATAAACAAGTGGTAACATTTGAGTGCTACAATGCTAAAATCTTACAATGTGATTATTCTGGTGCCTCTGAGAGTGACTCTGGCTTGAACTCAGTGACACCTGTGCCATAAGTGTTGACCGACTTTAAGAGCAAATGGAGAACTAACAGTTGCACTATTGACCAATCATAAAGGCATATCATGTAACTTTTCAGATGACAGACTCTCCACTAGAAAGGTTACATAGTGTACCTTTAAAAATCAATTTAGTTTTTTATTTGTTTTTGTGGGTTACTAGAGGTATTTTAGCTTAATCCTTTTTTACTGTAAGTTTGGCACTTCACTTGTTATTTATGTTTTTTTTAGAATAGTTTTTATGATTTTTTTTTCTCAAGGCCAGTGCATTGGTACATTTTGTGCCTGTAATTTTGTACATTTCCAATAAAGATCTCTTTTTGTGTTTGCACAGTATAAAAATGTGCGTGGTTGTACTTTACAAATGGTACATAGTATCAAAGGCTGGACAAAGTTAGAAAAAACAATTGCTAGGCAGAAATGGAGGGTTTAAGTACAGTCTACCAGGAGCAGTATGTTTACACACTAAAGACTAAGGGCCTGATTTATCAAGCCAGGTGCTAAATTGCGGGTGCCAAGGTTTTGCTCCCCTAACCTTTTTTGCACATGAGCAAATGCTTGATAAATATGGCCCCAACAGTTTGATTCAGGGACAGAAGAAGAGAACAACGACAAAATGCCTAATCACATACAATAAAAAATAGGTTCTGATACTCGTGCTTGCTTGATTTGCCCACTATTTTATTGTAAAACATAATGGACAATACATTTTTAACAGATTTTTCCTAGAGCCATGAACCAGACGTCCTGAACCTGACTACTGGTATAAATACACAAATAAAGGTGAGGTAGTTGATTTTCTGCAAACATGATTTAGGTTTTCAGTTCACTAAATCCGCTCATAAATCTTTGACACATGGTAAATATGACGTTTTCACTTTGGTTACAAAACAGACATCTTCCTACAAACAACAAAGTGAAACTAAAGAGGACCATCCAAGCACGGCCAATCAGAGTGCAGCATTCGAATCCTGATTAGAACTAAAATTTCCAATTCAGGCAGTACCCAGATATCTAATTTTTTCACAAAGGGCTACATATATCATAGACCCTAACCCTAACAAGGTTTACTAATTTACAACTAAAAGAGTTTGTAACCTCAACTTTAATAAGGTAGTTTCCAGTATTCCTAAAAGACATTAGGGCAGAGGTGGGCATACATTTTGACTGGAGGGTCATATTCAACCTCAGAACAGTGGAGGAGAGCCGGGCTGCCAACACTGCTTCCACAAATTCTGATTATTGCAAACACATTTCTTCGCCACAAGACCAGTATGAATATAGTGTCCAACAAAATCCTAAATTTTCTCATAACATTATTATTTTAATGT
Source organism: Mugilogobius chulae (assembly GCA_038363315.1). Classification (NCBI taxonomy): domain Eukaryota; kingdom Metazoa; phylum Chordata; class Actinopteri; order Gobiiformes; family Gobiidae; genus Mugilogobius; species Mugilogobius chulae. The sequence continues at coordinate 18,601,616 of CM076397.1, read as the reverse complement.
CATAAAATTTCACGTTTAATCTTTAAAATAGCTTCTTTTTATGGCGTCAATTTTATTATCAGAAAAATTACTTTTTTTTTCTAGAATTATATATGTTTTTTTCTAGTAAAATCTTAACTTTCCTAAGATTCAACTTAATTTTCTTAAAATTATTAGCTTAATCTCAAAACGTTACAAGTTTATTATGGTAATTTTGTGAGAAAAAAAACAAATCAGCACTGGACTTGGAAGAGTCACATTTTTGCATAAAAACACACAAAAGATTTTTATTTATAATATGTTCCATGATCCAAATTACAATTTTTATCCTTTAAACTTTAATATTGAAAAATAACCTTATGGCTTTTACTTTGCTCTCATAATAATGTGAATTTAACATCAAAATGCAAGTTTTTGTCTCTTGCATTTCTGATTCCCAAAAACACACCAGGGGCCTGATTGAAACAGGTGCGGGCCACATTTGGCCCCAGGGCCACAGTTTGCATAAGTATGCATTAGGGTTTACAGAGTTTATAGGCGTCTCATAACCGCTGTCAGCGATAGTTTAAGACACAGTCCTCAGAGGAGGTAACTGTGTTAGATGAAGTCATTCTCTGTCAGCTTAAGTTCAGTGTGCTCTTTACATTCAGGATCAAAGGAAGCCTCCTTTTACTTTCCTCATCAACTAATTCTTGAGTAGGAATTACCATATATTTCACCAGCACAGCATCACCAGAGTCTGCAAACCAATTAAATATGTGGTAGTGTGGCATCAAAATGATGTCAAATGCTAAATGTTGAATGATTCACTTCACTGCCTTGTACTATGTGCTTTTTATGGTATATGTGTCTGCCAAAGTCTGGACACCATCGTCCAATGAACCCAAGATTTTCTATTGTTAACTTTAGCTTTTCCATTACGTGTTAATGACATCTTCAAAACAAAGTCCAACATGACCTTGTATTCACACACAAGTTCCAACCAAATACCGTAATTTCTGGGCTATAAGTCGCTACTTTTTCCACAAGCTTTGAACTGCAGAAATGCTGCATTTTGAAATGCAGCAGAATTATAGATTCTCATAGACTTACTATTAACAAGTGCGGTCTATATATAAAATTCATAATTTTTCTTACTTAAATCTAGTGGGTGCGGCTTATATTCAGGTGCGCTTAATAGGGCAGAAATTACAGTATTTGTTTTCAGTAAGTAAACAAGATTTAAATGCAATAATTTTGTATCAAACCATTTAGTTCCAACATAATTTCAAATTCAGAATTTTAGTTTTTAGCAAAAGCACAAAGGATGTCCAATTCACAAATTTAATAAAGTCACTTCAAAGCATCCAATTTTTGTTTTATGGGAACATTTTCTAAACATGTTTTATCTCTCTCTTAGCTAAACAAAAGCAGGACCGTGGTGGAGTATATTATGCTAATTAGTATTTACTGTTAATATTTTTTTATTTTCCAAAACTTTTTAAAACTAGTAGAATTCCAAAACTTTTCCAGGGCCTGAGAATTATTTTTGAATGGCTTTTCCAGGTTTTCTATGGCTGTACAAACCCAGATGATTGTTGTCATTATTACTGTAGCTGCTGTAGCTGTCGATTGAGGTAAATATACATGTCACATATGATCATTTTTATAACTGATTATGCCCTTGTTAAGATTCCTATTTCATATTATTCCACAGTTAAACTACACATAATACTAAGTAACAGTAACCACCTTTTACTTGCGTGCTTATCGGTGATATAAATGAAGCTGAGGGCTGACCTCTGGCTGTCAGGCTGAGTGTTCTTGAGAGACCGTTCACTCACTGTAAAGACAGAGACAGAGATGTAAGAATAAACAAATGGTCTGGGTTCTTTGAAGATGTGAGGAAGCTGCAGCTTTTATGTATTTCCATGGAGACCCCAGCTCATGCAGACAATATATATGTGATGCCAGACTTAATCAGCTTTATCCATAAGAAAAAACAAAAACAAAACATGGGGTCATAGAAGTCTAATAAACATCTGGTTAAAACTATAGGTAAATGTGGGTAGTAGCATTTGATGGCTTCCAAATCACAAACGCTGCCTTTGCAAATAGCCTATCTGTTTTAACTGAGGTTATATGGCATGTTTTTGAGGTCATGATTGGAAGTGCAAACCTTCATTATTATTTAAACGGCTTTATGAATTATTACATTTAAAGAATTAAGCAAATTATTCATGTAGCCTATTCCTAACATTTCTGATGAAGACCCACCCAGACTAACAGGACAGTGGTTCCCAAAGTGGGGTCGTGAAGCAAAATCTGGGGGTCGCGAGATGATTTCAAAATGTGTTGTAACTGGAGTCATATAAAGCAATACACTTTCAAAACAAACACAATTTAAATGGTTTTGTATTTAAAAATTATTACAAAAGTGTATATATATTCTTTGCTATGGGGTCGCGAGTTGGTTACATGATCATTTTGGGGACCCGCTCTGAAAAAATTGGGAACCTCTGTATTAAGCTAATGTTTGAATAGTGCGCACCTCGCTCCACAAACTAGGGTTAGGGTTAAAACTTTACTTTAATAAGCCACAGATTTAAAAATTACATTTGTTTTGTTGCTGGATTGTGTACAAGTTTCACTCGCCAATCCTAATTTTTGGGTAAATGCAAGTAAGTACAGTCAAGTGGGCGGGGATAGGTGGTAGGTGAAGACAGGGATTTTCTGAGCACTGGAGCATCAGCTGCAGGACAATACAAGATTACTTAAACATGCATGAAGCAATCCAAATGCAACTTTGGGTTAACTAATGATGAGAGAACACTGCTGTACATGGTTACAGCAAAGTAGATTTTGCATAATAGGTCTCCTTTAATTGTTTTATTAGGATCCCCATTAGTCTTCCTGGGGTCCTCCTCTTATTGCTTAATGCCTAATGTCTGTCACAACAAAATACAGTATATCCTTTTGGCTTTTGTCCATCATGGAAGGAGCAGGCAAGTGTTCATCAAAGGTAGAGGGAAAGAAAATATTTTTGTGGTGAGAATTGGTCAGAGCGGAGTGGCCCTAGACCAGGTGAGAGGGGCTGCTCATGTTCTTATTATACTTGCCCCCCCCCCCCCCCCCCCCTCCTTTATTTTTTTTTTTTAATTGTATACTGCTAGTAAAAACAGTACAATTAACTAATCCAGCGGTACTACATCATTCAATATTCCCCTTTTCAATAAGTAGCCTATTGTAATTTCAAGTTGCAACCTGAATAACTCAAGTTACTTGCATGGGGTGACCAGATTTTCAAAATTAAAAACTGGGACACACTCGAGTTTTTGTGAAAATAACTGATAAATACTGTGTTTTCTTATGCATTTAGTCAATTCAAAGATCCTTCAAAATCTCATGTATATTCTCTCAAACTATCAGAGCAAATTGAATCATTTTTGTTGTGTTTTGGTTATTTTCAAGCATGATTTTGGTCTAGTTTGAGTAAAGAAAAGGCAATACTCCTCCCTTCAAAAGGGTCAACTGGGACATCATTTGTATAAAACTGGGACAAAGCAATGGTTTTGGATACATATGGTGGGACATGGGACACAGGGTTCAAAATAGGGACTGCTCCAGGTAAACATAGGGACGTCTGGTCACCCTATACTTGCATATAAATTGATTGTATTGATGATCTATTGAAATGACTCAGGATCATAACACCACTGAAACTGGTAATTTCTGTAGTGTCTGTTGAATTAAATGTGAAGATATGTTATGAGGAAAAATATGATTAGCTCAAAATAACTCAAAGTAGCCTAACTCACAATAGTGTAACTCAGGTTAATTTAGAAACAGATTTGCAAAACATGTAGGCTATGACATTGTGTCCATGTAACTTAGGCCTATTACAATTTTACAGTAGGCTAACTTACCCAACACTGGTCAAAAGCATGTTTGAAGAAGGAAACAGCACAAATAGGCTAATGCATGATTTTTGCTTACCAATTTGGGGTAGATTGTTCCCGCCAGTCACTCACAAAACCTCGCGATAAGTGTTTATTTCATTTACAACAGAGACAAACTTTTACTAACTAGGTAGGATATTGTTGTTATGGTGAGAAAACTGACTTGAAATGGCAAACACAGACAAAAAAACAATATTGTACGCAAACCAAATGATGCTCAAAAATGTATGAGTGAGACTGGAACAGACAAGGGAAGGACAGTCTACCCCCTGGTGGACAAAGTTACAAGAAACATCATCGCCCTGACAGACTATTGGATGGAGACACATGTAATTTATCAAAAAGTCTATGTTTATGGTGAAGACTTTAAAGTTGTAATGGTAAAATAAAACTCCTTGACACAACTATGCAGATGAAGAGCATTTTTCCTCTCTCAATAGTACAGCTGGTAGATATTTACTCAGACCTCATAACTCTAATAGGATGTTCGCCGAGCCGACAGATGACGTCAAATGGTGGCAAACAGCTAGCTTCCGCTAGCTCTTATTGCTTTTCCCATTAAAGACATTAAAGCTTTCTTTTGTGTAGCTTTTTCTGAACACGGTAGAGCTCTATGGATGTCTTATCAAACCTGTTAGCTCACCGAGTCACAGCAAGAGACAAACACAGCTTTTTTCGTGTTTGTTCAGCTTGCCGCCAATACGTTTTAACTACTTCTGCCAACCAACGCGTCACGTGATCGCCATTTGACTCACGGCGAACATCCCTATAGGCTTGATATCGCTTTGTATGGCCAGATGGATGGCAAGAGGCAGTTTTTCCTACTAATAACATTGTAATTTCAAATAAATATATATAAAGGCATTTAAAAAATAATAATTTAAAAGGTGTACACACATTTTAAATTACCGTAATTTCTGGTTTATAAGCGCTACTTTGAACTATGTGGCTTATATGGCAGTGCAGCAGAATGATAGATTCTCATAGACTTTCTATTAACAAGTGCGGCCTATATATGTACTTTATCATTTTTCTTACTTAAATCTAGTGGTGCGGCTTATATTCAGGTGCGCTCAATAGCCAGAAATTACAGTATTTTTATTCCTGAGGTTACTCCAGCAATTAACATTTGTATATTACAAAAAAAATAACCTGCATTTAAACCATATTCTTTTCAGCTGCCCCCACAACCTCATTTTCATTCAGATTTAATTTTAATATTTTCCATGTTTTGCCATTTCCAATTTTTCCAATACCTTGGATGACTTAGTCACACAAGCGTTTAATCAATCAATCAATAATCCACTTTATTATCTACTAAAATATTAGGGCTGGGCGACCTGGGAAAAAATATAATCACTTTTTTTTTTCTCATATTGATCCATCTCACTTTTCGATTAGATTTTGTTTACTCTTTGCAGAAACAAATGGAAATTGATATTCATGAACATAAACAAAACAAAAAACTTTATTATGTCCCTTTTTTAACTATATATCAATAATCTGCTTCTAAGTTTGACTTTCGAGCTCTCGATCTTTCAAGGCCAATTAATCTAAGAAATATTGCTAACCATAAAAAATTCTCACATTTTAACAGAATCCCAAAACTTCTTCAGGGTCAGCAGGCCAGAGCTAACATTATCATGACTTTTCCAGGTTTTCCTTGACTGTGCTAACACTGCACATTGACTAGCTTCATAGTTAGTTAACTTCAGCCTGTAGAATGCTATAATGTCATGTGAACAGACAATATTGTTACTTACGTTTACTTACAAAAAATACAGATTATAACATGTACATCTCGGGGCACCTCACTTTTGCATAACCCACTCAAGACAACCATTTTTGAAAAAAGTCATGTTTTAATACAACACTTTTTTGTGCAGTTCAAAATATTACAGTCAAGGTCAAGAATAAAACAAGAGCACCATTTCATATTTTCCGTTTCGTTTTTCTGTCCAAAAGTTTCATTTAAAAAGTTTGTATCATAGTATTGTAACACAAAAATAACCACAGGAACAAGTTCTGTATATAAAAATGGTTTAACAATTTCCTTTTCAATATAAAACATTACAGAATCCAAAGCCAATCAAACAAATCCACTGTCACTGAAATGATCAAGAACTTCCCAGTCAAACGCTAAATGACATACAAAAGGATTGCGATTAAAGAGGTTTTTGTACTTTTTTTTTCTAAATAAGGGAGTAAATAACAAAGTCTAACAATCACTCTTGGTTTACTAAAATAACAATAAAAAAGAACAAAGGTGAGCCCCTGGTCCAATCAAACGTCAAACACATTTTTTTTTCTGGTCAATGTGACTTTACACAGTTTTTTGCTGGCCCTTTTTCCCAATAAGGGATTTGTGAATGTGGGGAATGACACCTGAAAATAAAGTTTGGGTTTAGTTACAAGACGTATAGACATACATTAATTCTTAAGATAATAATATAACATTAATAAATACATATAAACAATATACATATACAGAGTCAGTCTCATTCTTACCTCCTCCAGCAATTGTTGCTTTAATGAGGGAATCCAACTCCTCGTCACCACGAATTGCCAGCTGCAAGTGACGAGGAGTAATACGTTTCACCTTCAAGTCTTTTGAGGCGTTGCCAGCCAACTCTAGCACCTTAGAATAAGACATCAAAACATGATAAACAAACAGAAAAATCCAGGTAATTCTAACAGCGTAGATGATATAGAAATGCTTACTTCAGCAGTGAGATACTCAAGGATAGCTGCACTGTACACAGCTGCTGTAGCTCCAACTCGCCCATGGCTGGTTGTACGAGTCTTTAAGTGCCTATGGATACGGCCCACGGGAAACTGCTCAGGGGCAGCAAAGGTTGATTATAGCAAGGCAAAACAAAACAAAAAAGCACAATATCTGCTTACAGATGTGTACAAGCTTACCTGAAGACCAGCTCTCTGTGAGCGGGACACTGCCTTGGCCTTGGCTTTTCCACTGTCTTTTCCTGCTTTGCCACCAGCCTGAAATAATAAAATCCATGTCAAGGAAAAACATGCATTGAGCAAGCAAGTAAAAAAAAAAAACAGTAAAGACGAGAATTTGAAAAAAGCTTGCACAATATAATAAAAGCTTGATTAAAAAACATAGAAAGAAACTAACTTCTACAAAAAAGGCTCTGTAAATGTCACTCTGTCTGAACAAGTCTCACTAACCCACTCTGTGACAGGACAGGGGACACATGTCATGACAATTGTTTGTGCCCCGTGAAACTGTCACACTTTCCCGCCAATAAGTAATACCGATGTTAACAGTCACTATCAGCTTACATTGTCCGACAAATAAACACCTGCCTAAATGTTTCACGTGTAATGTTAACGCAGATATCTATTATAATTAAAATGGAAGAACAAGCGCCTGTCAAAGATGTGAATCAGTGCGGGTCAAAACCAAAACAAACCAGCACCGACGCTTCAGCAAGTAGCCTAAACGTTTAATTATTAAAGCTGGATATTATTTTAGATTTCACATTTTTTCTATAAAGAGTGCGCACTGTAAATATTCATATCGTTTGTTAGCATAATTAAGATAAAGAGTTGGAGATTCAAACAACCCGCTTCCCCGTCTCACTGTAAAACACTGAAACGGCTAAAGGTTAGCCTAGCCCGCTAGCTAACCCTGCTAACATTTCAAGAAGCCGCGCACGTCAAAACGAAAGCATTATCTGGTCCAGTGCGTGGCTTGTACCGGTTAATTACGGCACACCGGACCACACATCACAAGGCTCAAACCTATTCTTGATCTCTAACTATTATCGCTTCGTTTGGAGCACATTTTTGATAACGGAGGATAGCTCTAAGTAAGCGTTAGGTCCCATTGTAAATGCAGAGGTACTGATAAAATACAGTTTAAAATTAAAGCAGCCATTTTAGGTTTCGGGAAATACATGCAAGGCTTTGCTTTGTCAGTTTTACGTGTGATCTCCGTGCACGTACCATTTTTCAGTTTTGTTACTTGATTGTAGAACAAATCGATGGCCAACAATATCGGCTCCCAAAAGCAAGAAACAATAAACCTCTTTGCAAATCTTTTACATGCGACCCCTCGTGGGGATCTTATTGTCCAATCAGAATTACTGTTCTTGCTTCGAATGTTGGATTTGACCAATCCACATGCACTTTGCACCGCGTGCCCATCCCCCACAGCTCACGGCAGTTTTGCGCACGAGCCCGGGCTGGAGGTGGGACATCGGAGTTGCCAGGTCAGCTTCTTTATAGCGAGTTTGAGCTTTTTTAGGTAACTTGCTAATTTTGAGAAGGCGCGGCGCAGCTGTGAAACTGTAGAAGTAGAGGGACAAGTTGGTGAGTGTCTTGGTTGGTATTATGTTGGCACCGACATAAGAAGTGGTTTGATTTAGGTTTATACGAGTTAAAACACAGTAAACAATGCAGTGACATATGTTTACATGGGAAGACCTGTCAACTCACTTAAATAAAACAATATTAAATACTATAATCTGCCTACAACCACGTGATACTTGATACTAAAAAGCTATCTTAACTGAAATGGCAATTAATCCAACATATATTTGCTGAGAGAGAAGGTGAAACAGCAGTGAAGCTAACCCAGCTCCTGCCACACACATTCCAAACAAAACTTTCTGCTGGATAAGCATTTGGGAAAGGTGATAGGTGCTTAGAGAGACAACAAATCAATGAAGTCAAGAAATGTCATGGGGTTTTGCAATGAGACACACATGAAACTTGCCAATTTCATTCATTGAAGATACCATAAAAAAGAATAAGCAGTGCCATTTATCCACTGGTTATTTTAACTATTTAGTCACCCACTCTCCGATGAAGGGATGGCAAACTTCTGATATTTGGGGACAAGTCCAGATAATGTCACACACATGGAAACAAGCAAAAAAAATAGTAGCAGTAAAAAAAAATCATGATGTGTTTACTTCCACTTTAAAAAGACAGACACATAGGTAAATAATTGGTAAATAAACTCCTGTAGTGCTTGTCATCAAATGCTTACAGTTGAAAGCGAGACACTACCCATTTTCTTTAATTATTGTAATTAAAATAACTTTAAACCACTTTTGTATTATGCATTTAGGTGAAAATTAGTTTAGTTTAGTTAGTGCCTTAGGTGCCTTTTACCCTCTAAAATCCAGGAAGTTTTCTTGTTGATGTTGATAGCATGTCAGCAAATTTCACTTAGTGCGCTGAAAAAAAGTTGGGCTGGATCGAGATTCTTTCATGTTGAATTTACAATTATTTGGTTGTGGGTTTTACAGGTGCAATGCGCAACCTTTTGGCCAAAAATAAACTTGAACAAATGCATTTTTTTGTCATTTAGATGCATTTGTTACACAAAATAATAAATACAAATCAGTATTTTTGCTTTGAGCGGGCTTGCATGGCCACAAAATAGTCTATTATTTGGCTTGGACAAGGGCCCGAACACATCTGTTTCCTTAGAAAAGTGGTTCCTATCGCTGAATTGTTTTTTTGTTTAGTTTTTTCTTTTTCTTTTTTTTTTATTATGGCAAAAAATGCATTCATCTCCATTCAAAAAGTCCCAAAGTGTAGTTTTAACTTTCTAATTCTACTGAATTGTGTGGATGACTTTTCACCTCCAGAGAGTTACACAGTGCACCTTTAAATCGAAAGCTCAATAACCAATAATTTGTCAGTAAAAATGTGGTTTGGAGCAAAAGCCAAATTTTGAGGCAGAAAATGTAGACCCATATAGCCCATATTAAACATTTGTTTCATTTGTGTTCATAAAATCATTACTATAGTCCTAAGTATAGACTACTTTTCATTTTATGTTTGAAAAGGCTAACTAAAATCAAATTGAAAATTGAGGTCTAAACTAAGATCATGTTTTTTTAATTATTATTTCCCACTCGTATTTAAAAGTTGTGAAAATAGCTTCTAACGCCGTGGTGCACCATTTGTAAAAATAAGTGTGGACCGATTAACTATTAAATGTTATTTTGTTCAGTCTACATGTTTAAAGAAGCAAAAACAGGTAGATCTCCTGTGGCTTTAATAATTTAAAGGTGCCATTCGAAAGATAGATTATTAGGATTAAGATAGAAAATGAATTAGGCCTACATTACATCATGAATTTGAAGTCATTGACCAACTTGTCTCCATCACTCTGGGACACATTTAATTGTTTATGTCTTGATTTCAGGAGTGGGTAGTTACATGTAGACTGTCTATAGAATCTGCACTTTTCAAAGTACAAACTGTAAAATTTTCCTTCCATTTGGAAATCAGATGTTATGTCAAAACAAACCCTAATTTTTGAGCAGCTTATTGGACCACTACATTTTAATTTTTTATCCTTTAACTATAATTATTTTATCCAAAGTAGGCTAACATTATTATTTTTTGTGTTAGTTGTATTTTTGGGACCCTACTTGTTGCTCTCTCGAAATCTGGCAACCCAGGGGACTGTCACTGCAGAGGGGCAAACCATGGGGCAAACTGGTAAACTGGCTCTGAACAGTTACAATGCAACAAACAAATAAATAAATAAATACATAAATAAAATGCACAAGTTATTATCTTTGTCATTATGTTGATGATAATTAACTTAAAATAAAATTTCACAGAGGCAACATTTTGTATTATTCATCTAAAACAAATGAACCAGCGTGTCATGAAAAATATTTTTAATACTACCTGAAACCATGATCTCAATCACTTGTGGATTCTGGATGTATAACTTTGCTGTTGTATATTAATTACAGACAGGGGAACAAACCAATCCACGCGCATGGTTGTTGTGCTCTCATTAAACTGACATTTCCCTGGGCCAATCACACTGCTGTGGTCCGTGTCCGGTTTCCTCCGTGGTTTCCTCCGTGGTTTGCTCTGCTCCGGGGGGCGGGGGTCAGAGGCGCAGAGAGACGGGCTGCTGGTGGCGAAGATGGCGGATGGGGACAGTGGCAGTGAGCGCGGAGGCAGCAGCGGCGGTGGTGGCGGCGGTGGCGGAGGTTTCCAGCACTATCAGCGGGAAGCGGAGACCCAGGAGCTGGCCTCGAAGCGGCTGGACATTCAGAATAAACGCTTCTATCTGGACGTGAAGCAAAACGCTAAAGGCCGGTTCATTAAAATCGCCGAGGTGGGCGCCGGGGGCTCCAAAAGTCGCCTGACCCTCTCCATGTCAGTAGCGGCGGAGTTCCGTGACTACCTCGGGGATTTTATAGAGCACTACGCCCAGCTGGGGCCTAGCACTCCGGAGCAGATTGCTCAGTCATCCGGTGGGGACGACACCGGGCCTAGACGGGCCTTGAAGAGCGAGTTCCTGGTGCGGGAGAACCGCAAATACTACCTCGACCTTAAAGAAAACCAGCGGGGCCGCTTTCTCCGAATCAGACAAACCGTGAACCGAGGCCCGGGGTTCGGGGTCGGAGTGGGCGGCATCCAGGGAGCTAGCATGCAAGCCGGCCAGACCATCGCACTCCCGGCGCAGGGCTTAATTGAGTTCCGTGACGCCCTGGCTAAGTTAATTGACGACTACGGGGGAGACGAGGAGGACCTGTCCGGTGGCGGAGGGGCAGGGGGCTACAGCGAGCTCCCGGAGGGCACCTCCATCATGGTGGACTCCAAACGTTTCTTCTTTGACGTGGGATCCAACAAGTACGGGGTGTTCCTGCGTGTGAGCGAAGTTAAACCCAGCTATAGAAACTCTATAACGATCCCGTTTAAAGCGTGGAGTAAGTTTGGAGGGGCGTTCAGCCGCTACGCAGAGGAGATGAAAGAGATCCAGGAGCGGCACCGGGATAAGATGTACGAGAGGAGAACCGGAGAGGAGTCCGAGGGCGACGATGTGGACGACGATTGAGCCTGCGCTGCTGCTCGGGATGAAGCTGACAACATGATGCAAAACCTGGAGATTAACAGAAAGAGAGGAGCGACTTATGTGCATGACGAACTTTAAAACAACGGAGTTAATTAAAAGTATATTTGACTGAGAAACTTACTGTCTATATAAGAGAATGATGTTTAAGTGTAGGTGGATGTTATAGATAAGAGTACAGACTGCAGTAGTCAGCTCCTGTTTGAGAATCCCCTTAATTAAATAATATATAAGTATATAAATATATATGATTGTCTATTTGATAACCTCAAGTAGCCCAACAAATTAAGCTTGGCTTTGCTGGAGACATGTGTACCCACTTCCTGGTTGTGCAGCTGGTGCAGGACTGTCTGTGTGTGATGATTCTGAGGTGCAGGTGCAGGGTGGGGAAGAGCTACCCTACCCCTACCCCAACACCAGTTACCAGAGCTGTGTGTGCTTTTCTATCCCAATCTTCTCCCTCAACCAGCCCAGATTAAACACAACACAGAGAGCCAACTTGAGGAGGGCAGGCCAGACACAATCATTATGATGACCTGTTACAAGCACACTGCTCATTTGGATTTTGTGGACAATCCAAAAGAGATTATATGGCCCTGCACCCCTGGTTACCCCTCCTCGAGTGGTGATGTTCTGTCCCATCGGCTTGTGTCCCAGGGTTGGCATGTCCTTCCTGTATTTGGGGGTCTAACAACATCTACACCTCTGCATCATTTGTTTGTGTCAGCTGCTGATATCTTGCTTGATGCAGGGCCATGTGTTGTGTGACCTCAATGACCTCTGTCTCCAATGAGCAGCAGGTCTCTAGCATCGGTCTCCAAGATAAAGCTTAATATTGCTGGGCTTGAATGACAGTCTCCAGGGAACTGGCCTTGTTGACTCACATAGGGTGCACCCTTTGGATCCTTTAACCTTGAACTTGACCAGTAACGACTGAAACAGATTCAGTCTGATTGTAAGAATTTAGGTGCTTTTGGAAAACAAAATAACTCAGCCGGGTGCTACAAAGAAAGAAAATTATATAGGCCTATATAGCTACTGGAAAGAGATTTACTTACAAAAAGATCAATTATAGATAGAATTATTTTTCAAAAAGAGATTTATTGCAATATGTCTTAGCGATATAAGACATTTATTAGATACTGCTGCCTAAAGTGGCTTATTTAAAACACTAAGCTTGGATGCAAAAGTCCAGGGTAATATTTCATACTTGTTTTTCCTAACATTTCTGTTATTCCTTAGAGGAAGTAAAAAGAGTACACAAATTGATAACAGTATGTTATTGCAATTTCTATTAAAACAAATATGACTTCATTGAAGTAGTTTGTCAGCGAACTTTCAGCACTCCAGTTCACTTTACAAAGCATCAAGTTGTCCCCTTGTTTCAGTCCACCTTCATGTTTTCTCACTGTTCGGCTTTACATCAGTTGCCATTTGATGCAAACATACACTTCTGCAACATTTAGTCTGTAGTGTTCTTTTCCAGTAAGGTCATATTTTTGCATGCCTGCTCTTACGCGGAGCTGTTTTTTCTTTCTGCATATTCTGATTGCTGTATGATGGTATTTATCCATGAGAGCGGTTTTAAGATTTCTTTATGTATTGCATTGGAAAATTTATTCTCAGCCTAATAAAAAGCCACAAAGCCCCCACGCTTTGGGGAATTCACGATCAATGTCCCATTTCCTTTGACACCTCGTTGAATTTTACTTTAATCGGGTCACAGCAGAAAAATGCCATACGAAAAAGATACACCTGGGAGCAATATTATTCTTTTTTCTACTGAAGTGTTTATGATCCTACTCATAAAACTGATCTTCATCCTTCTTCCTGTACTGTGTTATGTGAAATGGCAGCTGTTTGAGTCATGTGTGTTCTGCTGTAATATTCAACAAGTTCCTTTCAACGAGAAATAAAACTATGTTTTTGCTCAGGAGACGTGTAATCTTTGGATTTGACATTGAAGCTCTATGTTGCATATTTGATGTTTCTTTATAGGTTAAATAATGAATTGGAAGATTCTCATCACACACTTGAGATGAAGTTACTTTGACCACTAGGAGGAGCACTGCTGTAATGCTGCTATGACCTTGTAGGGTTGATAATGTTATTCACCTATAATTTACAACACGTTTAGTTAGGCCTAGTGACACAAAGTTATGCTTTTAACATGAATTAACCTAATGTAATGTTTGACTACAAGACAAAAGCAAAGTGCCAATAAACATTTTACTGGGAATCAGAATATTAAACATTTTTCACTCATCCCAAGTACCCTAGAGCTGCTCGATTAATAATCACTTTATTTAAAGAATAATTGAAATCACGATATTCAAATGATTATTGCTTAGAGTGTGCAGAGCATTAGCGCTGCTGTAATGCAGAGAGTGAAGAAATTAAACGACGAGATACAGTATCTTATAAAAATGGACCGTTCTACAATTGTTTTTTTTTTTTTTACAAACCATTGTTTGCAAAAAAAAATGTATCCTCCTAAATTGGCTCTGTGCTGTTGGCTTGTTTTCGTCCAAAACAGTACATCCTTACATACAATCACTTCCTGTTCAATTCTTTCCTATGAGGTTTTCTTACATCAGTTTAAAACAAATAAATCCTCTTTAGATCAGACAGTTGTGGTGAATGTTACAGAAAACATGTTAAAGACTTTACATATTAGAGAATATTTCACCAAGGACACTTGAGTGTTTAAAAAGAGACATGATTATGTCTAAACGCTAACATGGTTGTATGTACACAAGCTAGCTGAAGTTCTGTGCATAGAGCCAATTGTATAACTGAGTCACAGTGAGTAATCACGATTACGTACTCGATTACACCATTTTTGTAAATGATTACAGCAATAATAATTGAAATTGAAATTTGATTAATTGAACAGCCCTACTCAAAGCTACAATGAATTAAGTGGGCCAGTGTTTCTCATATGGCTGAAAATCTTCCATATTTATCAGTCTTGATTTCAATTTGATCAAAACAAAGAGTATGCAGCTTTCCAAGTTTCATATTCACAAAGAAATCCACATTTAAACAGCTTTTCTGTACAATATTAAATCTTACAGCACACACACTGATGTTTTTATAGGGCTTAGGTTTATTTAACATATTAAAAAGCAAAATAAAGATGCCATTTAAAAGAGAAAATGTCTTGTTTTGTCCTTGCTCCAAACCAAACGATCTCTCAATTAATTACCAACCCCATTCTCAAACCTCCACTGAAAGCACTATTAAGCCTATACTGTATATACTGTAGTATTTGCAGTTATTCTGAGTACATTTCAATTAAACATGGAACTGAAGACTAAATCAGCTCAAAAACTGAAGAAAAGTTTAGACATGAAGGACACAGGCTACAAAATGTCGTGATTGAAAGCTTTTGGAGATATTTTATATATACTCTAATATTAATCTTAATTTTACTTAATTCAAACGTTGATCTTAAATGTCGCCATAACAGAAATTGGTCTGTTGATTTTCTTTTATATTGAGGTTAATGCAGCCAGCAATAAAGCATATACCACGACATAACAGGACATGTCAATTAGCATGATTTCACGGCTTTTTTGTGTAAATATGATACATGTTACTGAACCAGTCATTTCTTTGGTGGTTGTAAAGATTAGTGAAAGTGTTATTATTTATGAATATTATCAAAATCCTTATCCTAATCTTAACCCATACCCCAAACCCCAGCCCTAAACTTACCCATTTTAGTAAGAAAATGTCCCAACATGGCATCAACCAAAACCCGTGTCTATTTTACGCTTTACGACGTAACATATACACAAAAAATTAATCTATCAAGCTTCTTCAGTAAAATCTATTGTCAGAATGATTTCTTAAAGAGATGCAGGGATGTCACAATATTATATTTTTGTTTGATTCTTGCCAGGAATATTACAACAAAATTTAACCAAAAGTAATATCTGCTGTTTGTACCAATAGGAATTTTAAATCCATATGTCATACTACAGAATTCAGTATTGCAATTATTGCGAGACTAAATATCACAATTTAGCGATTATTCATGAATACAGTCGACTTGACCAAACAATTTTCTTTCATTCTCATTGTCGAACACATCACTTTTCCTCGAGTTTGTGACCAGTTTTGTCAATTCAATCTTCCTGAAAGAAAATATCTAAATGTGTAAAAAAAAAAAAAAAAAGTAAATAAATACAAATCTTTTGTTAATATATTAAAATACTTTTGTTTCGAAAATTGCCACATCTAAATATTGATATTTGCAGATCTATAAGGATCACATATCACAAATTTACTTTTCACGTTTATCTGGAAATTAAGTGCCTGTAATATACATCGCCACTTTTTACATAAACCTGCAGAACCAGCTTGAACCAACATCATTAATTAATAGAATTAATCAATAAACACTATTTTGCTTCTAACATTGGCACGATTATTATTCTTTTCTTTTTACGATTCTATTGTAACTTGGATAATCACGATTATTGATTAACCTAATAATCTTGACATCCCTAATCCATAACAAGCCTAAAAAATGCCAGTTTCAATCAATCCAAGAGGTGGAGGGCCCGTCCACTTTTTTTAAATTAATTCTTTATTACTATTTTATTACTATTTAATAAAAATCAACTCTGAAGCTCCCTGACATGCTATAGATAAAACTCAAATGTAAACCCTCTTAAAGTCAAATCAACCATTCTGAGATGGATCAGATTCAGTTTTAACTCCAAACTTACAAATTAAAAAATATCTCAAAAATTTCCACAATTTAATAGGAATTTTTAAAGAGCTCTGCCTAAACTTTTGTAAGTTAATACTGGTTTATGAAAATAGTTTCAGCTTTTGAAGAAGAATTGTCAAAACCCCAAATTTGCTATATCTAGTGTCATTCTGTCCATGACTAGTGACACAAGCAACACTGATTCTTACATTTACCCAAAAAATGTTAGGCGGACTTTAGAACCTGATGTTCTTTTGTGCAGGGTTTCTTTAAAACAAGAGTTAATCAGACATCAGAGGTTAAGATTACAAAGGGTTTAGAAACAGTTTCCATTTGAATTTTAGGTGAATTTAGGCCTTGTCCCCACGAAGACAAAACGAGGATAGTTTTAAAAACGATCTGCGTAAAGTTGGAGCTGTCTTAGGATTTATCTTTGTCCAAATGAATCTGTAAATCCAGCCTGAATCCGGTGTAATGCCTGTATCTGACCAGAGTGTGGCGCTGTGACACTGACACAGACAGGAAGTAGAAAAGACTGCGCATAAAGTTTTTAAAGAAAAAAAAAAAAAAAAAAGGTTTAACATAAACAAAAACTTGGAGAACTCTTTTATACTTAGCAAACATTCTGAATGAACAACATGGATCTAAAACCTACAGAAGAGACACAGAAAGTGGATTTATGCTTCAGAATCTTTGGAATATTTTGACAACGTTTCAATACGGATTTAATGGAGATGGTAAGGGATTTATTTTTGTTTTTCTTTATTCCTTCTGTCGTTTATGGTGAAATGAGACGCAGATTTTCACAGTGAACATCATATAAAGGTCAGTACATTCTGCAGATGAGACGTGACTCTGGGGCAGTGATGTCACCGTGGAAAAAAAAAAATCCGGATACAGCGTAACTGCGGAGACGCTAAAGCGGAGTTTTGAAATCTTTTCATCCTGAGAGGTGGTTTCAGAAATCTTCGTTTTCAGTCTCCTAAAACTCCGGCTTCGTGGGGACAATGTGTGGTTCAGTAAAAATATTTGTGCTGAAACGCCTGAGCTTGGCTTCGTGGGGACAGGCCCTTTGTCAGGCGTTTTAGGAAAAATGCTCCCCTCTTAAGGGGTAACTACCTATCACTTATTTTGCTTCTAAAATTGTCACGATTATCATATTCTAATCTTGAAAATGCAGAGGTATAGGGGAGCAGAGTTAGTTGTCACATGGTTAGGTTGTCATAATCACTGTATCTCAGCTTGTGATTGGTGCATTTGAAAAAAAAAAAAAAGTCAGATTAAAATGTTCATTAAATTAACCAAAATGCACTTCCTAAATTTTTTTGTAAACATTTGTTCAAGATTGTGATAAGACGAAATAAAAAAAAAATGTATAGCAAAAAGTACATTTTCAGATGTTGAGAAAAAAAATGTATTCCCAAAAATTGTGTTGAAAGCATAAAACTGTTGACATTACAAAGAGGAGAGTCAGAGTGACAATTAGGACTATATTTGTCTGAGCTGGATTAAAAAAGAAGAAAGCTGAGGTGAGAGTAAAAAAGTCCAGTTGGGGTCGGTTGTCACTTTTTGGGGGGTTGGTTGTCACATATGATTATATCTAGAACAGCAGCACAGCCAGAGCGGGGTTGGTTGTCACACTTTTACAAAATACAGATTTTCTCAAAAATACTGTATTTTAAATATTCCAGTTCAATGCAAGAAATCAGTGTAAAGTTTCAACTAAAAAATAAATCTAATTATTGTCATGGAGCTTATTCTGTTCAAAAGTTCATTCATCACTAATTCACATTAAAAATATTGTTTTACATATCATTAGAATCTTGACAAAAATGCATTTTTAAAATTTCCAATTGCCTTTTTCTTGTAATTTAACGTCTCCTGATTCAAAAATTGTAAAACATTCTTCAATCAACATGAAGTCAAACATCAAAAAATCAGACCAAAGAAAAGACACTTTTGTTATCGGTCTCCCATTGACATAACATTGTGACAACCAACCCAGACTGGGGTTGGTTGTCCCAGGTGAACAATTAACATTTAATGATCAATAACTTTTGATCAGAATAAGACAGAGAACAGCAGGTGGATTCATTAGTTACACAAGACTTTGAGCTTTTCTCTGGGGTTAAAAGGGTTCATGTGAAATTGCTGTTTTTGAGAAATTCAAATCAAAGTAAAAAGTGTGACAACCAACCCCGCTCTCCCCAACATTTATGGACCACCAAATTCAACAGACTCGAACTAGAGGAATTATTGTTGAGTTGATTTTTACTGTACTTTAATATTCTCACATCGTTTCTTGACCTTACTCTGACTGATCGTTGCACAACGTGACTCACTTTTATTGCGTAACCATGTAATCTGTGTTACATGGAGTATTTCTTTTATGTAGAAACACACTTGTAATCTAGTATTTTGCTCCCTTTTCAAATGTACAGTAAAAGTATTTTGTTAGTGTGGAGTTGCCAGTTAAATGAGGCAACAGATGACTCTTTTTTTTTTTTTTCCATCATTGCACAACCCCCCATCGGTCGCTGACAAAAGCTCATCAGCCGCAACATCTGTCGTAAAAAAAATCTATTAAAAGAAACTAAAAAAGAAGTGTTTTTCTCTGTAGTTTCCTTTAAACTCCATACCTCCTGTACAGTGATTCAGCAGGAGAATGGAGAGAAACAAGAGAGAGAGAGGAGAGAGAGAGAGGACAGCTCAAGGGCACGTAGTATTAGCAGCGTGGGCGAGCTGCCAGGATGTGAGCGAGAGAGAGGGATTGTGAAAAAGGAGAGAAGAGAGAGAGAGAGAGAGAGAGAGAGAGAGAGAGAGAGAGACAATGGAAAGAGAGAGACTGCAAGATAGACTGAGAAAGTGAGAGAGAAAGAGAGAGAAAGACGGAGAGAGCAGTCAGAGTGAGTAAGAGAGAGACAATAAGAGAGAGAGAGAAAGAGAGAATGAGAGCAGCCAGGGTGAGTGAGAGAGAAAGAGAATGCAAGAGAGAGAGACGTGTGTGTGAGAGAGAGAGAAAGAGATTGATTGTGAGAAAGAGAGCAGAGATTATGAGAGAGAGAGGATGCGAGAGAAAGAGAGAGACAATGGGAAAGGGAGAGACTGCGAGAGAGACTGAGACATGAGAGAAAGAGAGAGGAGGAGAGAGAGAGAGCAGTCAGAGTGAGTAGAGAGAGACAATAAGAAGAGAGAGAAAGAGAGAGAATGAGAGCAGCCAGAGTGAGTGAGAGAGAAAGAGATTGATTGTGAGAAAGAGAGCAAGAGATTATGAGAGAGAGAGGATGCAAGAGAAAGAGAGAGACAATAAGAAAGAGAGAGACTGCAGAGACTGAAACAGTGAGAGAGAGAGAGAAAGACGGAGAGAGCAGTCAAAGTGACTAAGAGAAAGACAATAAGAAAGAGAGAGAGAAAGAATGAGCAGCCAGAGTGAGTGAAAGAGAAGAGAATGCAAGAGAGACTGTGTGAGAGAGAGAGAAAGAGAGAGAGATTGATTGTGAGAAAGAGAGCAAGAGATTATGAGAGAGAGAGAGGATGCGAGAGAAAGAGAGAGACAATGGGAAAGGGAGAGACTGCGAGAGAGACTGAGACAGTGAGAGAAAGAGAGAGAGAGAGAAAGACAGAGAGACAGCAGTCAGAGTGAGTGAGAGAGAAAGACCAAGACAGTGAGAAAGAGAAAGATTATGAGAGAGAGACAATGGAAAGGGAGAGACTGCGAGAGAGAGACACAGAAGGAGAGAGAGAAAACTGATGTGAGATAGTGCAAGAGAGAGAGGGAGGGAGGGAAAGAGTGAGACAAGGGAAAGGAAAGACTGCAAGAGAGACTGAGACCGTGACAGAGAGAGAGAGAGACAGAGGAGAGCAGCCAGAGTGAGAGAGGCAATGAAAGAGAGAAAAAGAGAGAGAGCAGCCAGAGAGAGAGAAAGATCAAGACAATGAAAAAGATTGAGATTATGAGAGAGAGAGAGAGAGAGAGAGAGAGAGAGAGAATGGAAAAGGGAGAGACTGCAAGAGAGAGAGAGAGAAAGACAGAGAGAGAGCAGTCAGAGTGAGAAAGAGAGAGACAATGGGAAAGGGAGAGACTATGAGAGAGACTGAGACAGTGAGAGAGAGAGAGAGAGAAAGAGAAAGGGAAAGATTATGAGAGAGAGAGAGAGAAAGAGAGACAATGGGAAAGAGAGAGACTACGAGAGAGACTGAGACAGAGAGAGAGAGAAAAAGAAAGGGAGAGATTATGAGAGGGGAGAAAGAGAGACAATGGGAAAGAGAGATGAGAGAAGGAAAAAATAGAGAGAGGGAGAAAGAGAGAGAGTCCTCCTCTTGCTGTCTCTCTGGGATGGCAGGAAGAAGGAAGAGAGGAGAGACAGATAAGAGGAGAAGAGGGAGAGAGAGAGAGAAAGGGTGAGACGAAGATGTAGTGAGAAGAAAAAGACGGATTATGAGGGTGAAACACATGAGAGAGAGAGAGACAGAGAAGGAAAAAGAGGGTGAAAAGAAGATGGCAAGAAGAAGAAGAGAGTGAGGAAAAGCGAGAGGATGAGGAGAAACAGATAAAAGATGAGAGGAAGGGGGATAAGTTTTGGTCCAGCACTGAGCCACTATAGGGTCTGCAACGTTTAACAGCAAAAGAGCTAAAAAAAAAAAAAAAAGTCAGAAAGAGCCGCAACAATAGTTAAATAAATTTACACAAGACCAAAAGGTAAATATACACATTTTACAAAGTAGGTCCATCGTTGATCAAATAATCTGTCACTTTCTGCATTCTGAGGCATTTTTGGTGCTATATCGATGGGGGAAAGTCAACAACCTATGTGTATATTCTTAAAAAACTTTGACCTCTGAGATGAAATTGGCCAAGATGGAAATATTTATCACATTTTTTAATTTCCTGAAGTATATCGCATGTTTTTGTTTGAGGCCCGACAACAATTTGAGGACATTCTGCACTGGCAACATTTAAAGTCTCTAACCCATTATTTGAGAGTGAGTCTGCTATTGTATCATCAAATTACAAGCTTCTTATTATGTTGCAATTACTGTTTTAAAAAAATACGTTACAAACTGTAATACCATATCCTTAGCAGCAGCAGCAGACTGGGAATCCTGCACAGCTAAAATCCTGTAGTGATGAATGAGTTGAATGGGTTCTATATTTAGCCAGTGTTACCATGTGTGGGGAACCTTCTCTGCTTGGCACACTTAGTTTTCTACCGTGCAGCTCCATCCTAATCCTGTGCATGAATAGAGAATATTATCAGCTCAAGACTGATAAGACTCGGGTTAAAGATGCTCGGCTGATACAGACAAATGTGCGTTTTTATTTGTTAGCATAAATCAGCTAAACTAAAAGTAATAGGACAGATAAACTTAAAAATGTGAGTACTATTTTGTCAATTATACCCTTCTCTTTCTTTCTCTCCCTTATTTCCCTCTTTCGCCTCTCTCCCTCTCTTTTCATTTGAACTTGAGTCACTAATTGGTAACTTGACTTGATAAGAGACTTGGGACCCGCTTCTCCTTTTTTGTGACTAATTGTGTTTTTAATTAAACCTGACTCACGCCAGATGTGTTGAATCTGATTTGATTTCTTCCACAGTATCTCAAGTTTGTGAATTCACAAATATCTTGAGGAAATCTATCTGGCTGGAGAGGTTAATTTTTGATAAAAATCAATGAAATATAAGATGTAGAAAAGCAGAGGACTTGGACTTGACTTGGACTTGTGGGGCTCTGACTTGGACTTGAGGCGAAAGCCTTGAGTCTTACTAGAGACTAGCAAAACAGAGACTCTGTTCACTTCTGTTATTTCCATTACAGGATTTATAGTAAACAGCAGCTCAGTTGCTGAGCCTCAAAACTGAACTGACTAGCTCAGTTTTGAGGCTCAGCAGTGAAAAAATACAACACCTGCAGCACATCTTTTACTTCACTTGAGGGCAGCAGAGATCAAAACAGTTCGGTTCATAATAGTAGCTCTCTCATTCTCTTTGTAGCAGACTAACACTCATCCAATGACTGTCTCAGTGCTTTTAATAGAGATATATTCAATTACTCTAAAACAACATGAGTTTATGTTTGTAATTCTTGCATGTTATATTAACTTTATTGTACCTGTTTGTAGCTTTTAACACATTAAAACACTTGAACTGAGACACCAATAACTGCTTTGGACCTTAAATACTTATTTTTGGCAGTTTAGAGCGCCTGATGAGTTTGCTTCAGTATTTTTACAGACATTGGTTGTTGGTGTCAAATCTAAAGATTTGGGCTGTTACAAACAGCCTCACTAGCAGGGTGAGTTTTAACTTAACACTCTGGGAAAACATAAGTGGCATATAATATTATCTTTTTGCAAATAAATCTTTTATTCAAAGCAAACGTAATAGTCGACATTATCCTGTGTTCAGTGTTCTTCCTGTGTTAATTGTTGGTGAATTCTTCCAATGTGATTTGTTTTCCTTTCGAGTCCCATTCATAACTTTAATCAGAGCGCTGCAGTCACCTCCTGATTAGAAGTAAAACTTTTTATTGTTCAGTTCAGACAGAACACAGTGGTCTAATTTTGTCACAAAGTTCTGCAATTATCACATACTTTTTAGTAGAAAACTAAAAAAGTTAGTTACCTCAACTTTAAATAAGATTGGCCTGTAGAGTGTAAAATCATGAACCATGAATGCAACCTATTATCTTTCATGTTGTTTTTTGTTTGTTTGTTTTGCTCTTTCCACTTTCGTCATTAACCTTTTAGTCATTATAATCTGCATTTGCGTTTGGGAAAGTGCAAAAGGAAGACTATACTACTTTAAAGCCTTTGTGGTTATGTAAATGTTTGTCTTCAGGGTGTGAATCAACGTCTTTTCTGTGGAATGTGTTTAGATTTTGGTCAGAGAAGTGTACTGCTGCCAAGAACTGAACTCAAAACCATAAACATGAGTAACATGTTTGTGAAGCTCAGAATATCATCTTAAAAATAAAGATATCAAAAAAGCAACAACGCTGCTGAAGAGATAAGACCTGAATAAATCACAGTTCCTGGCCTTTGTATCTTTGATATATGGCTATACTTATTCACATAATTCATTTGCTTAGATTTGCTTTGCACATTCATTGATGGTTGTCTAGTAAAGCTTCGGAGAAGTTCTGGAGACATCTGGATGTGTGTGAGGACTAATATGTGAAAGTAAAATGGTAGGATGTGGAAAGCAAGAGAAAAGAGCAAACACATCATAGGTGCGGTCACCATTATAATTTGATATCATAGATTGTTTAATCAAGCTGCATTTTTGCCTTTTCTGGGTTAAAGGTGGAGTAGCTGATTGTCACACTGCAAACACAATTTAGATTTAAATCTGACAACTTCCTCGCAAATCCTTCAACTTGTTGTGAAATCAACGAGTTAATTTTTGTTGCAGTTACTAATAAACTTCTTTCTCTAAACAACAAATTGAAGCAGGAGAGGACCACCCAAGCTCTGCCAATCAGAGCACTGCATTCGGTTCTTGACGAGAACTATTCAGTTTTGCACTTATCATACTTTTTAGTAGAAAACACAAAGTTACAACTAAAACAGTCAGTTAAACCCAACTTCAAGAAACATCAAACTCCATTCAAAAGCCACTCTGTGTGTTGAGTTAGGGTTTACATTACTGTTTAAAACAGCCCGGGCACGCTGCTTTAGTGCACTGACAATGAGACGCCGAAAAGGTGCTCCTCATCGTTTGCTGAAATAAAACAGAACATGTTTTACATCAATTAATATTAAGTTAAAAAAGATTAATAAATAATAACAAAAGACACACCCCTACCTCATCACTGAGAGTAACACATCGGTTATTCTTATCTATAGAAAAATATTTGTTGGAGTTGGCTGTTTGGATGCAATAATTGTGTGATCCATCATTGACTATTTTAAACCAAGAGTTGACTTCTTGGATTTCTTCTTTAATTGCATCATCTCTGGTTTGCGTCAACAATTTCAACTGTGAAGGTAAAACGCAAAGTCTTCTGAGCGAGCAAGAAAAAATAATGCTGTTTGAACACACCTTTTATATCTATATGATCAAGAATGATTCCAAAAACATGGCGTGACTTACATCAAGTTTATTTCATTCTCAGTGAGCAAGTAGGTTTGCCGTCACCATGTTTAAAACAGAAAGCAATGTCGTTTGAGCTGTTTTTCCATATCTCCAAGTTACCTAAAAAGAAAAAAAAAGAAAAATCTAAATATATAACATTCTTGCAGCTGGCTTACTGAAAACTTTGTTGTCTTACTGTAGATTGCTTTGTCCGTGACAGATTCTGCCACCAACGACCTCAGTCCTTTCTTATCCCTCACTCTCAAAAATTGTCCATAGAAACTCTTCAGATAGGTTGTTGCACATTTGTGAAGTTCACATTCAATGGAAACAGAAGGACCAGAAATATTTCTAAGAACAAAATCTTTTAGTTAAACCTGTGGAAGAATGCAACCGACAAGCCCAAGTATGATCAACACTTACGAGTCATCATATTCTGATCCATAAAAAAATCTATAGAGATACATTAACAAAAAAAATGTAAAAAGAAAAACAAAACAGTCATGGAATAATCCAGTAAGTTGTTGGATGACTGTAGATACATTTTTTAGTTCCACAATTCTCCAAGGTCCAAGATCACAAGCTCTGCACAAAAGAGCAGCAGACAGTCGACAAATACATGTTGGGTTGTGCCGTGGCATAATAGATTGTCACGTCACACTTAAAGTGACAGGTTGGACTACACATTTCACTAAAACAGAGTAAAGAAATTTGTATTCAAGATTTAAATACATTTTTTTTTCCAGTTTAGCTCTTTTTAGATTAAAGTTTTGGAGCATTTTGAATGTTAGTATAATCAAAACAAATGATTATGAAAGAAATAATTGACAACTTAAGAGTAAAGAGATGTATTTGCCTAATATCCAAGTTTGGCCGTCCTCGGAATGTGAAACAAATTTATGGAATACTTGGGAACCGCTGATGCCACTTTTTTTTTTAATTAACAAAAACTAATTTTGTTCATTTTATGCACGATTGTATTTTGTTGAAATTAGAAAATGCATGCTAGAACAATAGTCTTGGTCTGTGGTGTGCTCCAGGGGTTCATTTTAGGACCGCTGGAGATCATATCTGGCCTCCTGCTGGTGCCAAAGTCGGGACTAAACATGGAGAATCAGTGTTTCAGTTTTATGCAGCCCAGATCTGGAACAGTCTTCTTCATTTGTGCACATGACTTATAAAGTTTATTTGCATCTTCATTTCTTTAAAAGTAAATATTATGATGATTATTTATATCTTTATAATATTTTTTGTAGTATTTTCTTGCTGTGTAACACCTCGAATTGCCTTGTGCATGATTGTCTTTACAAATAATATGCCTTGCTTTTTTGAAGTCTAAAGATTGAAAAGACTTGAAACTAAAGCAGAAGACTTGTGAGGCTCTGACTTAGGATTGACTTGGACTTGTGACTTGAGGTGGACTTGCCTCTCTCTGACTTGGACTTGAGGCGAAAGACATTAAACTTACTTGAGACTTGCAAAACAGAGACTCTGTTCCACCTCTGCTATTTCCCCTACAGGATTTATAGTAAACAGCAGCTTTGACTAGCTCAGTTTT
The DNA here is from genome assembly GCA_038363315.1 of Mugilogobius chulae. Taxonomy (NCBI): domain Eukaryota; kingdom Metazoa; phylum Chordata; class Actinopteri; order Gobiiformes; family Gobiidae; genus Mugilogobius; species Mugilogobius chulae. The sequence continues at coordinate 18,575,479 of CM076397.1, read as the reverse complement.
GAGACTCAGAAGTGAAAAGAATACAATACCTGCAGCACGTCTTTTACTTCACTGAGGGCAGCAGAGATCAAAACTGTAGTAGAACTGTTGTAGCTTTCATCAAATGATTGTCTCTGTGCTTTTAATAGAGATATATTAAATAGTTCTAAAACAACATGCATGAGTTTATGTTTGTAATGTTGATTTTTTTTAGTGATATAGTTTTTATTGTTTCTTGCATATTATAGTAACTTTATTGTATCTGTTTGTAGCTTTTTACAGATTATTACACTTTGGTGTTAAACTGAGACACCAATAACTAAAAATACTTATATTTGGCATGTAGGAGCTCCTGATGAATTTGCTTAAGTATTTTTTACAGACATTGGTTGTTGGTGTCAAATCTAAATTTGAAACAGCCTCACTAGCAGGGTGGGTTTTAACACAGGCTGGGACAACATAAGTGGCATCTAATATAATCTTTGTTGCAAATATATCTTATATTCAAAGCAAACTTAATAGGGCGACACGATGGCGCAAGCGGTTAGCGCTCTGGCCTCATAGCAAGAAGGTCCTGGGTTCGACTCCCGGGCCGGCCAGGGCCTTTCTATGTGGAGTTTGCATGTTCTCCCCGTGTCTGTGTAGGTTTCCTCCGGGTACTCCGGTTTCCTCCTACAGCGAAAAACATGTCCATTAATGCCTCCCCTAACCCTTCCCCCAGGGCTCCCCTGCAAAAGAGATTCTGAATCTCAGTGGGACTTCCCTGGTTAAATAAAGGTCAATTAATCAATTAATTTAAAAAAAATAGTCGACATTTTCCTGTGTTTGGTGTTTTTCCTGTGTTGACTGTTGGTGAATTCTTCCAATGTGACTTGTTTTCCTATCGAGTCTGCTGTCCCATTCATAATTTCAAGCACAACCAATCGAAGCGCTGCATTCACCTCCTGACTAGAAGTAACATTCTTTATTATTCAGACAGAACACAGTGGTCTGTTTTTTTTACAATGTTCTGCACTTATCACATAATTTTTAGTAGAAAACACAAAGTTTACTAATTTACAACTAAAAATGTAAGTTACCCCAACTTTAAATCGATTGGCCTGTAGAGTGTAATCATGAAACATGAATGAAACGTATTTGGGCTGAGACACAAGGATGTGTGTGAGGACTAGTGTATGTGAAAGAAAAGCAGAAGAACAGAGCAAACAGTGTGGCCACATTATAGGTGTGGACATATCTGCATCCACAATTAGGTTTAAATCTCGCAAATTTGTCAAAACGTTGTCAAATCAATGTGTTAATTTGTAGTTGCAACTAATAAACTTTTTTTTTCCAAACAACAAAGTGAAACTGCAGAAGACCACTCAAGCGCGCAGATAGAACGCAGTGGTGTAATTTTTTATGTATGTATTATTTTTTTTTTTTTTTTGCACTTATTATATACTTTTTCAACTTTGAGGTATATTTCATTGTCCAAAATTGTCCTCTGTATTTGACTCATCCTTTAAAGAACACATACTATGCAAAATCCTATTGTTTATATTGTAAAGTTGCTTACTTATCAAAAATAGTGTCAAAGTTATATTTGTTAGATATCTTTTGTTCTGCTTTGCTCTGCTTTTAAGTCCACAAATCATCCAGACTCGCTTTGAGCATTTCTGCAGGATTAGCATATCAGGCAAGATTGGTTTGATTGCATAACCTCTGTAATTTTCTTTGGAGTCAGTAGACAGAGCTCTAACTCAAGTTTTGATGTAGAAAACACACACAACGCTTGTGTGACTTAGACTTTTTATTAGTGCATGAGATTCCAAAGTAGAGGTGCTTCGGAGCAGGTTTGAAAGAAGAAAACAACACAAAAAATGAATAATATTTGCCCTATAAAGCCACCAGTGAACACCAGTGCAGCGCTTATCTCTAGATCTTCTTGCTAGAGTTGGTCAGGACTGTAGCTGGGGGTTGTTCCATGGTGCATGTTTAGGTTGGTGAGGGAAATCAAAGTGCCCACAGACACTGGGAGAAACACTACACATAAAAAGCCACTCTGCCACCGTGCCGTGTGTCGAGTTAAGGATTCCATTACTGTTCAAAACACCCCGGTGCACAATGCGTCAGTACACTGACAATCGGACACTGCAAAGGTGCTACTCATCGCTTGCTGAAATAAAACAAAACGTGTTTTACATAAATTAATAATAATTAAATAATAACAAAAGACACATCCCTACCTCATCACTGAGAGTAAGGTTATTCTCATCTATAGATAAATATTTTTTGGAGTTGGCTGCTTGGATACAATAATTGTTTGATCTGTCATGGACTACCAAGAACTTGAACCAAGAATTGACTTCTTGGATTTCCTCCTTAATTGCATCATCTGTGGTTTGCGTCAACAGTTTAAACTGTGAAGGTAAAATGGAAAGTCTTCTGAGCGAGCAAGAAAAAATAATGCTGGTTGAACTTACCTTTTATATCTATATTATCAAGATTCAAGAATGATTCCAAAAACATAGCATGACTTACATCAAGTTTATTTTCATTCTCAGTGAGCAAGTAGGTTTTGCCATCACCATATTTAAAACAGAAAGCAATGTTGTCTATGTCCTTTTTCCATATCTCCAAGTTACCTTAAAAAAGAAAAAGAAAAATCTAAATCTATAAAATTTCTTGGCAACTGGTTCTACTGAAAACTTTGTTGTCTTACTGTAGATTGCTTTGTCCGCGACAGATTCTGCCACCAACCTCAGTCCTTTCTTACTCCTCAGTCTCAAAAAATTGCCATAGAAATTCTTCAGATAGGTTGTTGCACATTTGTGAAGTTGGAGATCTGGAATTTTGCCCGACAAAGTTTGCATTCTAATAATTCTAAGAAGAAAATCTTTTTAGTTAAATCTGTGGAAGAATGTTTTACAAACATTAAGCCCAAGTATGATCAACACTTACGAGTCATCATGTTTTGATCCCATGTTTTGATTGTCACGTCACACTTCACCTGCTAATGACAGGTTGGATTTCATGGAAGCGTTTTCTTTTATATCAGATAAGTCAGAAAGAGATGGTTTATTATCTGACAAGTTTCGATGGTTGCTTCCGTCTTTGTCAGAGGCGGAGTTGTAACTTACGGGTTGTCAAGATTAACAGGTTTTTCAATAATCGCAAATATTTTCCGGCTGAAGAGTATTCAATAGAGGATTTTTTTGTTTATCAACACGGGCGAAGTACATCTCTGACATGTTAGTGCCTTTTAACCATATCCGGCCTCCTGCTGGTGCTAGAGTCAGGACTAAACATGGACCGGCCTCCTGCTGGTGCTAGAGTCAGGACTAAACATGGACCGGCCTCCTGCTGGTGTCAGAGTCGGGACTAAACATGGACCGGCCTCCTGCTGGTGCTAGAGTCAGTACTAAACATAGACTGGTGTAAAGTCAGGGCTAAACATGAACTGACCTCCTGCTGGTGCCAGAGCCAGGACTAAACCTGGACCGGCCTCCTGCTGGCGCTAGAGTCAGGACTAAATATGGACTGGCCTCCTGCTGGTGCCAGAGTCGGGACTAAACATGGACCGGCCTCATGCTGGTGCCAGAGTCGGGACTAAACATGGACTGGCCTCCTGCTGGTGCCAGAGTCAGGACTAAACATGGACTGGCCTCCTGCTGGTGCCAAAGTCAGGACTAAATATGGACCGGCCTCCTGCTGGTGCCAGAGTCAGGACTAAACATAGAGAATCAGTGTTTCAGTTTTATGCAGCTCAGATCTGGAACAGTCTTCTTCATTTGTCTGTGCACATGACTTATAAAGTTTTAATGCAAATAAATCTTTATAAGTCTCTGTATTTACACACAGAGACAGAGACAGAAAAAGTTGCTTTTATGACTCTGAGATTATTAGAATAATGGATAGGTTGTTCTATTTATAAATTTGGCAACAGTACTAAGAATGTTGTTCACATTGGATCTGGGTGGAGTCAGTGTCTATTATTTGCTTTACCGAGTAACAATAATGCAAGAGTTTGTGGTTTGTAAGAAGTGTACAAGTTTATTTTCAATATCTCACCATTATTTGAGATTTCCCAGAAACAGAGTGCTGAGCTTGAAAAGGCAAAAGTTAAATAGTTAGATGAAGACCACGTGTCTGTTTCTTAGCCATCATGTAAGTCATTTTTATTCAAAACTGTTGGAACATTCCTTTATGAACAATGCCTTGAATTTGTTATAAGCTTTACTGGTTTGTTGAAACCTCTCTAGGTACATCTGTTGTCATTATTCTTTTTTTCCATACACACTTATGTAGCCATGTGCCCCAGGAAAGAAACTGAGGCTATTTTGAGCCATCTTCTCTTTCGACCACCACACACCATCACTCAATTCTTATAGGCCTTGTGGGTTTAAGGCAGTGTTGGGGGGAGAAGATAGTTACACATTACTTAAAATTTAAAAAGTAATAAGAAAGAAATTTGGGGATTACTTTAAGTAAATTGCATTAACAGACTCTAACTAAAATCAACAGTGAAATGCTGATCTGTGTTTCTGAGCTGTTTTACAACTTAAAACTTACTGACTGAGTATTTTGTTAGTAACATTAATTTAATTAAGCCTACAAATCTTTTCAAATATGTAATCTAATTACAGTAACAAACTATTTGTAACTTAATTGACCCAACACTGGTTTAAAGGGAACCCTGACTATGAAGATAAATGTGGCTAAAACACTAGTACAGGTTCATGTTTACTAAAATAAATTGCAAACAAATACATAACTGCTTACTATTTTTTTATATAATTGTAATTTTTTATGTTGTTTTCAAGCCACTGGGCGCCGCCATATTGGTTGATGACATAAAATAGTGTTGCCATGGTTACTCCTGCGGTTCCATCAGTGAACAGTTGCCACAAAAACACCACTGACAGTGTCCAGTTCTTGCCTCTTCCTCTTGATTATCGTCAGTGTCACTAGATTCCACATCGTCTTCCTGTATTTGGCCAAACTCCGGCTCAAACAGAAAAGGTTTAACTGAGAAATTCATGTTGCTTAGTTACCTGCTAACGCCTGTTACCTTGACAACACTGTTTTATGTCATAACCGCAGCAAAATGGCAGCCTCCATGTAATTTCTTTAAAACACTATTTTGATAAAACTACAAATACTTCCAAGGTATTTGTCCTGTATTTATATATGTGATGATATTATAAGTGTTTTAGGGTAAACATGTGATTGCCAGGGTTCGCTTTAAAGACCCAAATACAGCTTTTCAGTGCCACTGGCTCGTGGTGTTCTAGCAGGCTCCCATCCAAGTAAACAGGCTCAGTCTTGCATCGCCTCTGAGAATTGACAAGATCAGACATTGAGGTATTGAGCCTGCCATCACTGCAACCAACTAAACAGTCGTTCTTCAGTTAAAGACTTCAGGCACTAAATATTTTAATGTTTTCTCTCCTGCACCTCCACATAGACTCTGCTAACGTTTAAAACCCTGCTCTCTTATTGTTTGTTTATGACTTTTAACCTGTTACAAAGTAGCATTGAGAGTCAAAAAATAAGTCAAGTAAAAGGTATTTCCCCCATCACCTGTCATTTTGTTTCTTAATCAGATTTTGCAACTGACAGTCACTCATTGCTTCTTCAAGTTAGTTCAAGACTCCTTCTGGGAATAGGAGGCAGAGATGATGGTAATGAGTTTTTGCTTGAAGCATTGAGCATTAAAAAAAAAAAAAGTTTGATTCATCACTTTTACTGCCAGCATAAACAGACCAATGGGCAGATGAATAAATATTCCAGAAGCACTAACGATTTTTTGGTGTGAATAGATAAATGATTAAACAATATCAATAAAAATATCAGAGACTACATAATTCAAGGTGAACTTCTAAACAAAACAAAAGTTATTTTGTCACATTACTTCTTCAGAAACAACAGGTAACGTTTAACAATGAAACGGTCTGTGATGTGCATTTTTCTATGTGAACTACTGCTTCTTTAGTGTTTCCTGTGAGTGTTGTGGCTTGAATATTTACTGCTTTTGAGGTAAATGCAGAAATGTGACAGTGTTGAGAATAACTCGTTACAACAACAATATATAATAACAACTGTAATATATTCCCCTTTTCCTCTGAGTAACTTCCATATTAAGTAAATACATTGATATACATTGAAAACAACACTTTAAGATCAGGACCAGGTTAAATTGTTGTTTTTTTTGTGGCATCTGTTGGCTTAAAGGTGAATAAAACATTTTGAGAAAAAGATGTTGTGACAGCAGCTTTCTATTAATGAATCAGTAATCAAGTGTAAATAGTAGCATAAGTATCATACAATGTCTTAACAAATGTGTGAGTTGGTCAAAGTCTGAGTGGTGTACATTTTAGAGAAAGTAATATTACATATTTAATCCCATAATTAGTATATTAGTAATATTATGTACAGTAACTTATCCAACACTGAAAACTAATGACTACATGTTGACAATAATACAAAGTCCACCTCAATCAAATAGTTTCTCAACATATTTCTAATAAATGATAATTAATGTGTGGTCCTATGGTGTAAAATGTATTATTTAAAAATGTTAACCTTGTTATAACAGCCTCCCTTCACCATCAGTTTACTCAGTTATATTTGAATTGATTCATGCATGTTGGAGTAATCTTGTTTTGTTCTTCAGCTGGAGCTCAAGTGCTTAGAAAATCTTTGTTCTCACCTACCACCTATCCCCTCCCACTTGCCTGTATTTACTTGTTATTATTCAAAACATGAATACACAAAGTGAAGCATAAATGGTTCAAAACTGTCCCAGAGCCACTTTCCAACAATAAAAATGAGTCTGTTGCTTCTAAATTTTAAAATGAAGAGGCGGTGCTTATCAGTTCTGCAGTTTTGAACAGGAAGTCAGTAGAGCTGTTTCTATTTTCAAGCTGTTTAAGATCAATTTGGGGTTTTGCAATGAACAAAAGGTAAAGTACAGATCTGCCTTTGTTCTAGTTTCTTACTAATTGTTATAAAAACACAATGGTCTCCTTTAAAAACAGCTATAATAAACAAAAGAAGTTCTAAACAAACTGAAAGCATAAGGGCTGGAGCAAGTGTCAACATCAGGAATTTCAATCTGGTGCCAAGATACACCTTTGCCCAACAAATCTGTTATTACACAGTTTTGTTTATCAATAGGCTTGTAAACAACCACCGAGAAAAATATATAATGATAATGATAAGGATGTGGACATGTCTTTATTTTCTACTCCCTACATTTTAAACATGGGCATCTTACTTTTTCAAATCTTTAGTCATCAGTGCACATCTGCTGTGCTGCCATAATCTGCACTTTGTTCCAGTTAAACAATACTTTATCATCTCATACATTGATTAAATGTTTTATTTCTTTTTCAGGGAAGACCTGGGGGATGTGAGAGAGGTGAAGCCTTAATAGGAGGAGAAACTGGAGCACCTCGAGAAAACCTATGCAAACACAAGAACATGTAAACTCCACAAAAAATCCGGTCTCTATTTATATAACGCCTTTCCACCTTTCAAAGCATTCAAAGCACTTTACAAACAGGGATCCACTCACCCAGTGTACGCAGACACTGAGGAAATGTGGGTTAAGTGTCTTGCCCAAGGACACAACGACAATCCACTTTTGTCGTTCCACTGTGGCACCTGGTGTTCCAGCAGTCTCCCATCCAAGTAACCAGGCCCTATATGCTTAGCTTCTGATTCTGACGAGATCAGGCTTTGACAAGCAGGTATGGCCACAAAAAGACCCCAAGGATCGGACTCAGGGCATTCTTGCTACCACTTCACAGCTGCGTCATCATAGTCAGATTAAACATAAGGAATTGACTAGAAAGCCCTAACTATATTTTGTTGTTACATATTAACCTAAAGGTGCATTACGCAAGTTTTAGAACAAGCGGGTGCCACATGCATCCAGAACTCTTTCTTTATTTTATGTAAGCTTGTGTGTGTGCTGAAGGGTGAAAAAGACAGGTTTGAATGTGACTATGCTGCAAACCTTTTTCCCCACAGGGACAAGTAAAGATCTCTATCATGTCTTTGGGATTTAATGGTTCTGCATCTGTCTTTGATACTCAAGTGAAAACCAATCTTATGGCTTAAAAGTTTCTTGTTGACACATCACTATTTTTTGCATGTTTTCTGAAGTAAGAAAACAAAGTTATTAGTATGAAAATAAGATAAGATATCTTATTGTCCACAATGGGAAATTTCAGTGTTGCAACGACATTTTAGAACAGAAAATAAAAATGCAACAAACAAGATAATAGAAATAAAAAGACTTAAAATATATAAAGATACAATAATTAAAGACTATTATTTACATAAATGTTGCTATGACACAGTGCAGGATATGACAGATAAATAGATAAAGTGGCATCAGTATTAGTATATAGTATTATGTCAATATATGACTTGTTATGTACAACTGCAGCAGATGAACAGAATAATCATAATAAATATGGTTGATCTCCAGGCAGTTCAGAGATTCCTCCATTTCTCAAAAGCATGTCCGAGTGTCTTACGCTTTCCCCTGCTTCTGTGTTTTGCGGTTTACAAAGCTAGATGGTGGTATTTACTGAAGCTTTTTTTTTGTTTTTTTGTCTGATAGTAACAGCAAAACAGAGATTGTTTGCTGTTTTACACACACCCTTTGTTACTTCCGTTCCGCCCAACTAGCGCGGGAGAATTTGGCCCGAGCCACTCACATTCAACAGCTGCCTGCACTTATAGAGGCGACTTTAGAGAATTTGCTGTTATTCTCTCTCTTTTTTCCCCTCTGTTGGAGAAAGAGACAAACAAGAATCAAAGAAAGTTGTCAAGACTTAATGTAAAAAAAACTGACCCATCTCTCTTTTAAAAGTTTTGTGAAAAAGAAATTAGTTAAAAAAAATCATTGTCTCCTTTTTACAGTTTAAAAAGTAGAAATTTAATGAATTTAAAAATATAAACCATATAGCTAATATAAGCATTAGTCGTTATAACAAGATTAGTTTCATTGTTTGTACTTAAGATAATCAGTACAGATGACATGAAAGGGGTTTGGAGATGAGTTAAATGAACTAATAAGTAAAAGCAGAGACTAATATTTATTTAGGTCAGCTGAACTAATGCTGTTTAGTTTATGATATTTATAAAACTAATCTTGTTTAGTGGATCCGGTTTCCTTAACTAACTTTAGTAATCACAACTTTCCGGGTTTACAGTGTATGACACCGCCCCCTCCTCCCTTCTTATATTTTCTCCTCTCTCTTGCCCTCTCTCTGTCTCCCTTTCCTTTCTTCCACTCTCTTGTTGACGACTCGGCTCATATCTCGTCAAAACACTGTGCGAAGAATTGGAAAGCATTATAGTTAGTTATCCAAACATGTACAAAGTTTATTTACATTTTAAAGTAAAAAAAAAAGATGCAGAGTATTCAATCTTTGATATATTACAAGTCTTTTTGTTTTCCGTAAATTTACCATGATTCATTACACAATTACACACATCAGTGAATTGCATAAGTAGTTGTATTCAATTGCGTAATTTTAAATCATGGAGAGACACAGTATGCTTTGATAAAATGAGACATTGTAGGCATTGTAAACATTAAATTGTGTAACAGACCAGTCACCACTACAATAAAATAGGCTTATCACTACATCCTCAAATCAAATGTATTACATTCAAAGTATTTTTCTCTCATTTAAGTTCTCAACATCTGTTCCACATTTTCCCATTGTTGAAGCATTACACTTCAGAGCTAGTTTCTTCGGTAAAGGTGTTGTTCAAGCTCCTGTCTTCCTGGAAAAAAAAACAAAAACAAAAAAAAACAGCACATTTAGAAAGCATTAATACATACAGTATATACAGGGTGTGTTTTGTGGGGGGATGTGGGGAAGTCACTCTGCACACGCTCCATTACAGTAGCACATCTCTTTTTTGTGTCATTGCGTTTTTTTCTACCCGGAACTAACAGACTCCTGGCCTGGCTGGCACGTTTCCTACCAAAATGTACAGATTCCAATCAATACATAAATTCCCGCAGAGTCCTGGGTCTGTCCTGTTCTCTCAGTGAGAGGGAAAGCCAATCAGAAAGAGACTCTGTGTGTGACGTTATTGTTATGAGAGCGGACTGAGCGGAGGGGCTGCAGCGAGACAAGGACAATCATCAATGAGACTACGCTGGGATCGACAGAACACTGAAATTCAGAACATTAAACATAGTCTTTGATATTTTTTTATCTACCCCTACAATTAATACAAGATAAAAGCAAAAGGAGGGATGGGGAAAGTAGAGAGAAGGATGGACAAACCAGACGAAGGGAAAATCCCCCCCACCCCACCCCCAGTAAATCACACCCTGCATATACAGTATATCAAAAGCTCCACTTACCTTATCTCTGAGGGTGTAACGTCTGTTGACTATTGCGATGAATTTTCCACTCTCTGGTGCTTGGATACAGTAGGTATCCAATCCAACACTGACCCTTTGAAACCAAGATCGGAATTTCTTGACAGCTTCCTTAATATCATTATCCGTGACTTCTTTCAGCTCTTCCAACTATGAACGTAAAACATAAACTCTACCACTGCAGTCTATTAACAAATTATGTGAAACAAGTACATGCTGGCTTAACATAGGCTGGGCAACATCGTGATCAATTCCTGAGCCAATCTGCGTTTTTGATGAAATTGTCATATTAGAATATCACATTTCTTTATTTAATCCATCTGTTCAAATACATTTTTTTTTTCAACCAACTTTTCTCAACCTCAGAGCGCCAAGTCTGCTTCTTTATAGCGACATTGGACTGTTGTTTTTTTCAAAGTCTCTTATGTGAGGTTGTGTTTTGTCATTAAAGAGGTGGATTTTAGCTACTTTTCAAGTCTGATTTAAAAACATATTGGACTTTTAGCACATGTCTAAAAGTCGTTATTATTGTTAAAAACTGCTAGAAACTTGCTTTGTGGACATCTACAACGTTCTAATTAAAAATGTATTTTATTGTTTTTTTAATTGAATGATTGGGGTCACTTGTTTTGGGATTAGTCTCTTGTTTTTCTCTGAAAATCTGGCAACACTGATCAGAAAATGACAACTGGAGTTAGACATTGACCATAACTTTCTAAAAAAGCAGATGATTGTATTTACCTCAAAAGCAATTTGAAAAAAAGACACTTTACAAAAATCATAATAAAATTGAAATCATGATCTGGCGCCAAGAAAATTGCAATGTAAATTTTTTTGCCACTTCACCCAGCCCTAGCTTAACATCACTTACATTTTGCCAAGCATGTTACCAACATGGCATAGCCTACCTTCAGTTTTTCTTCATTCTCAGTGACCAAGTAGTTTTACCATTATCATTTTTAAATATTAATGCAATGTTGTTCTGCTGCTCCAAATCTCCAAGTTACCTGAAATTATATTATACTTTATTACACACAACATTACACATTATACACAACATTATTTGATCAACAAATACCTTCAGCTGTTCTTGCGATTGCTCCGTCTGGGACACTACAGGAGATCAACTTAGCATTGTTGTTTCTTGTTGTTATTTTCGCATATGCGCCAAAAAAGTTTCTCAGGAATGTTTGTTTGTATTTTTGAATGTTGTCAACCATCGCTGACTGTCAGACTGTCGCCTCCAAGAGATTTTCCTCAAATAAAAAGACAAAAAAAGACAATGAAATTTCTGCAAGACAAAAAAATTCTACATCTATCTATCTATCTATCTATCTATCTATCTATCTATCTATCTATCTATCTATCTATCTATCTATCTATCTATCTATCTATCTATCTATCATGTTCATACATATTTTAACTTAGTTTTCCTGATTTTCAAAAATTCCCAACATTCCATGATCTAGTTTAACATATGTTCAATCTATGTTTTGACGAGTGAATAAGACATAATATGCCAATTTAAACAACACAAAAAAAAAGAGAAAAAGGTAAGCTTTAAACAATTACCATCTAATTCAATTTAAAGATTTTTTTCCTGTAAAAAACAAACAAACAAGCAAAGGATGTCTAACTTTTCTAGTTTAATAAACTAACTACAACATATGTTTATAATGTTTTATACTGGCACATACTATTATCTATCTATCTATCTATCTATCTATCTATCTATCTATCTATCTATCTATCTATCTATCTATCTATTATCTATCTATGCATACATACATAATACATACATACATACATAATACATACATAATACATACATACATACTTGTTTTTCTATCTTAGTGAGGACTTTCAAGGCATAATGTATTACCCAGCCCTAACCCTACCATCCAAACTAACCCCCTAGCCCTAATCCTAATCTTAACCCAATTCTAACCCTAACTCTAAAACCTCATCTTGACCCTCAAACAGGCCAAAACAGGCCCTTCCGAAAGTGAGGACCGGCCAAAATGTCCTCACTTCCCAAAAATGTCCTCACTCTGTTGGTTAAAAACTCAAAACGGTCCTCACAAAGATGCAAAAACAAGTACATACATACAAACATACATACATACATACATACAAACATACATACATACAAACATGCATACATTGTCTTTCATTCTGCACAAAAGAGTCAACACTTACTTGTCTTTGAATAGAGGTTTCAAGGCTTTCCAGGTGGACTTGCTCACACCTATACCTCTATACAACTGAGCGACTGTGAACTCTGCAGAAGAGTAGCACAACAGCTTTTAAATACTCTGAGCTGCTGCGTCATGACGTAGTAGAGCGCTACGTCCTGTACACTGTAACAGAGCCAGAGTCAGTGCTCTGTCTGACTGCCTGAGGTGGCTCGTTCTCTGTTACATAATACGCATAATAAATTAAGGCAGCTTAACTTTTAGCAAGTACAATTTCTGCCTCAAGTGTTATGTCAAAAACCTCATGTATGTGAGTTGTCTGTAATTCTATCTCTCTCCCTCTCTCCTGTCTCTTTCTCTCTCCCTCCCTCTCTCTGTTACTTGATCACTCGCCCTGTATCTCTCTCTCTTCTCTCCCTGTCTCTCTCCTTTATTGCTCTCCTCACTCTCTCCCTTCCAATCTCTCTGTCTTTCTCTCTCCTGTCTCTTTCCCTCTCCCTTCCTCTCTTCTATTACTTGCTCACTCGTCCTCTCTCCCATCTCTTTCTCTCTCTTGCTCTCTCCCTCTCTATCTCCTTTATTTCTCTCCTCACTCTTTCTCTTCCCTTTGCTTTTCCCTCTCCCTCCCTCTCTCCTTATACTTTCTCACTCGCCCTCTGTCTCTCTCCCATCTCTTTCTCTCTCTTGCTCTCTCCCCCTCTCTCTCCTTCTTTATTTCTCTCCTCACTCTCTCCCTTCCCATCTCTCTCTCTTTCCCTCTCCCTTCCTCTCTTCTATTACTTGCTCACTCGCTCTCTATCTCTCTCCCGTTTCTTTTTCTCTCCTGTCTCTTTCTCTCTCTCTTGCTCTCTCCCTCTCTCTCCTTTTTTATTTCTCTACTTTCTCTCTTTCTTCCCATCTCTCTGTCTTTCTCTCTCCTTTCTCTTCTCTCTCGTGCTCTCTCCTGTCTCTTACTCCTCTCTCTTCCTCTCTCTTCTCTCCCTCCTTCTTTATTTCTCTCTCCCCCTCTTTCTCTTTTCTCTCCATCCCATCTCTGTCTTTCTCTCCCCTGTCTTTCTCTCGCATGCTTTCTCTCTCCTCTCTCCCTCCATCTCCTTCTTCATTTCTCTCCTCACTCTCTCCCTTCTCATCTCTCTCTTTCTCTCTCCTATCTTTCTCTCCCTCCCTCCCTTTCTTCTTTTACTTGCTCACTCGCCCTCCATCTCTCCAGTCTCTTTCTCTCTCTTGCTCTCTCCTCTCTACCTCTCTTTCTTAATTTCTTTCCTCACTCTCTCCCTTCCTGTCTCTCTGTCTTTCTCTCTCCTGTCTCTTTCTCTCTCTCCTGCTCTCTCCTCTCTCTCCTTTTTTATTTCTCTACTTTCTCTCTTTCTTCCCATTTCTCTGTCTTTCTCTCTCCTTTCTCTTCTCTCTCTGTCTCTTACTCTCTCTTTCTCTCTCCCTCTCTCTCTTCTCTCCCTCCTTCTTTATTTCTCTCTCCCTCTCTTTCTCTTTTCTCTTCATCCCATCTCTGTCTTTCTCTCCCATCTCTTTCTCTCTCTTGTTCTCTCCCTCTCTCTCTTTCTTCATTTCTTTCCTCACTCTCTCCCTTCCCATCTCTCTGTCTTTCTCTCACCTGTCTCTTTCCCTCTCCCTTCCTCTCTTCCTTTTACTTGCTCACTCGTCCTCTCTCCTGTCCTTCCTCTCTTGCTTTCTCCTAACCTTGCGCAGCAAGATGAATTCTCGCGGTATTTGTGGTTTATGTGTAGAACTCAATGCAGAGTGATACATATATCGATCTGGCGTGAGCCAGTTAGCTTTCTCCTCTCTCTCTCCTTCTTTATTTCTCTCCTCACTCTCTCCCTTCCATCTCTCTCTCTTTCTCTCCCTCCCTTTCTTCTATTACTTGCTCACTCTCTCTCTATATCTCTCCAATCTCTTTCTCTCTCTTGCTCTCTCCTCTCTACCTCTCTTTCTTCATTTCTTTCCTCACTCTCTCCCTTTCTGTCTCTCTGTCTTTTTCTCTCCTGTCTCTTTCTCTCTCTCTTGCTCTCTCCTTCTTTATTTCTCTCTCCCTCTCTCTTTTCTCTCCATCCCATCTGTCTTTCTCTCCCCTGTCTTTCTCTTTCATGCTTTCTCTCTCCTCTCTCCCTCCATCTCCTTCTTTATTTCTCTCCTCACTCTCTCCCTTCCCATCTCTCTCTCTTTCTCTCTCCTATCTTTCCCTCTCCCTTCCTCTCTTCTTTTACTTGCTCACTCGCTCTCTATCTCTCTCCTGTTTCTTTTTCTCTCTCTTCTCTACCTCCCTTTCTTCATTTCTCTCCACACTCTCTCCCTTCCTGTCTCTCTGTCTTTTTCTCTCCTGTCTCTTTCTCTCTCTCTTGCTCTCTCCCTCTCTCTCCTTTTTTATTTCTCTACTTTCTCTCTTTCTTCCCATCTCTCTGTCTTTCTCTCTCCTTCCTCTTCTCTCTCTTGCTCTCTCCTGTCTCTTACTCTCTCTCTCCCTCTCTCTTCTCTCCCTCCTTCTTTATTTCTCTCTCCCTCTCTTTCTCTTTTCCTTGTTTTTCTCTCTCCTGTCTTTCTTTCTCTCTCTTCTCCCTCTCTCTCCTTTATTTCTCTCCTCATTCTCTCCATCCCATCTCTGTCTTTCTCTCTCATGCTTTCTCTCTCCCTCCATCTCCTTCTTTATTCTCTCCTCACTCTCTCCCTTCCCATCTCTCACTTTTCTCTCTCCTGTCTCTTTCTCTCTCCCTCCTCTCTTCCTTTTACTTGCTCACTCGCCCTCTATCACTCTCCTATCTCTTTCTCTCTCTTGTTTTCTCCCTCTCTCTCTCCTTTATTTCTCTCCTCACTTTTTCCCTTCCTTTTGCTTTTCTCTCTCCCTCCCTCTCTTCTATTACTTGCTCACTCGTCCTCTCTCCCATCTCTTTCTCTTCTCTCCCTCTCTCTCTTCTTTATTTCTCTCCCCACTCTCTCCATTCCCTTCCCGTCTCTCTGCCTTTCTCTCTCCTGTCTCTTTCTCTCCCTCCCTCCCTCCCTCCCTCTATTCCTTTTACTTTCTCACTCGCCCTCTGTCTCTCTCCATCTCTCTCTTTCTTTCTCCCTCTCTCTCTCCTTCTTTATTTCTCTCCTCACTCTCTCCCTTCCCATCTGTCTTTCTCTCTCCTGTCTCTTTCTCTCTCTTGCTCTCTCCCTTTCTCTTCTTTCCCTCCCTCTCCTTCTTTATTTCTCCCCTCACTTTCTCCCCTCCTGTCCCTCTGTCTTTCTCTCTCTCCTTCTTTCTCTACTAACTTGCTCTATAACTTCTAAGTTGAAATGTTGACTACATTGTCAAGTTATATCAACACTGTAAGAAATAATGTAATAAACCAATACAGAGCTGGGCAATATATCAAATTTTAGATAATATTGTGAATGTTATTTGAAGATAAGCCAAAATTCAACATCAAATATACCATGTAGTAATGCTACAAATGCTACAAAAAAGATAATTAACAATAACAATGAAGTAAGTAATGCTGTGAACGTTAAAACAGACAAGCAAGTTTATAGCAGAATAGAATGCAGGCAATAAGTCATAAAAAAAGATTAGGGTTAATAAGACTCTAAGGCGAGATATACTGGGAAAATGTCCGGCCCTTTCTTCTCAGGTCTAAGTTAGAAACTGCTTGTTCCATTGACAATATAATTTTAAGACAGTCAAAATACACTAAAACATTAGACTGAGTATTTACTTTTTAACTTATTTGTTATTTGAGATCATAATTGTTCCAGTGTATGTAAGAAATCCCATTCTTCTGATAATAAAACCTCAAGTAATATATTTTAAGACATGTTATAGCACATTTATATTGGACTGACACAATTTGAGCAAATATTGTTATCCAGATACACCAAAAATTTATCGACATTTTTTTTTTCAATATTCATTCATTCATTTTCTACCGCTTAGTCCCGTTAGGGGTCGCGGGTGACTGGAGCCTATCCCAGCTCTAATACACATTTTCATCATGCCAGGTTCTGGAAATAACACATTTTCTGTGGAAAGAAAACTGCCAAAGTCAAGATTAAACGTAATAAATTTTTTATATTATTTATATGGGGTGCACGGTAGCCAAGTGAGTGGAGTTAGAGCTTTGGCTTCCCAATAAGGAGGTCGTGGGTTCGACTCCCGGGTCGGACCATATCAACATCTCACAATCTCTCTGGGTGGAGTTTGCATGTTCTCCCCGTGTCACCGTGGGTTTTCTCCGGGTACTCCGGTTTCCTCCCACCTCCATAAACATGCATGTTTAGGTTATTGGGCATCACTGTAAATTTCCCTGAGTGAATGACTGAGAGAGTGAATGGTTGTCTGTCTAACCCTGCGACGAGTTGGCCACTGTCCAGGGTGTCCCCCACCTAAGGCCCAAAGTCACTGGGATAGGCTCCAGTCACCCGCAACCCCTAACGGGATTAAGCGATAGAAAAAGAATGAATGAATGAATGAATTATTTATTTATTAAGTAGTGGGTCTTTCAAATTAACAACCACGGTGCAGAAAGGGGTATTGTATTTGTCACAATCAAATCTTAGGGATGGAAACAAAATAATAGGATTTAGCAATTATTCACGACAACAGTGATCACAACCAAACAACTGTGAAATCCTTAGTTTTCCCCTAATCTCATTCAGAGCTTTGCAACCTGATCTCACAGAAATGGGTAGGTCAAGAAGATAAAATTTCCTCATTGTGGGACAAATAAAGGATATCTTATCGACCCATTTACTGTTAAACAAAGATGGCTGCACACAAACTGGAGTCCCAGGCTTTTCAGGTGCATTATCAGTTAAAGATCGCAAAACTCAATTTAACAAGCGACTCCCACATCCATGTACAGTGAGCTACTGAATGTAAGCATGATGTTAGTAAGTGTCCTGATAGTTACTTGTAATTTGTGGAAAAAAGATTAGTGAAGAGAAAAGTAAAAGAGAAGAGAAGAGAAAAGCTATGAGCATACAAATCTCTTGATGAGTAGGACTTCGTCATTTGCGGTAAAGTACAGGAGGTGACACAAACTACAGCCATGTGGCATTACTTTGTGCTGATTTCCACAGAAGGTTATTGCATGAAAGACTCCAGGCGTCTCTGTATTTGTTTTGATGTAGATCTCTGGTTGTTCCTATTCAGCTAATTATCCTGCATGAATCACAATATAAAGAGCGTCAACAACTGATGCAAACCTAGGAGAGGTCAGTGTCACGTCCCCTTTTGTACCAGAAGACAGGATTCGTACCGTTAGCTTTACTTCTTTTACATGGTTTTATTTGTATTGAAATCTTGATTAAACACAGACGAAACTAAACTATTAAACACAAAATTCTCTTACAGATTTCAACAAAGCAAATGATTGTAAAATGAGATTTTTACCGTTTAAATGACGATAAATAAATGTGCTGTTTGGGGCTTTCTATTGGCAAACTTTTGCAAGACACATTCATAAATATCAATAGGCTTATAGAGAAATAATATTACCCTGTACACTTACAAATAATGTGTTTAAAAGACCTAAAAGATAATATAGACTCTTATTAAGAGGCATTTTGATGATAATAATGACATTAGCACTATACTCCAGACTAATATTCATCCCAGTTGTCAAAACGCACTGACGTGGTCAAAATGTACTTTTTTATTTAACTAGACATGCCATGAGGATTTACACTGCCACAACAGCCACAACAAAACATGAAAAAAAAAAAAAAACGGCTTTGTATTGAGGCAAAAGATGCAATGTTTCTCAGTGTTTCTGATGATTACATCAATTGATAATATGTTTTCATACGTCTCATTTCCTAAATAAGATGACACATGCAATGCAGACGTGCTTTTTTTGTTTAATCTGCATTACTGATGTTGTGCTTTTGCTGCTGCTAAAAGTAGATCCAATAAATAAAAGGGCATTTATAAATGTCGAATTGTGTCTAGGCATGATCTTCTCATTATTTATCAAAGCCCTTCAGTCTCTAACAAATGCACAAATAAAGTTGTTTGTTCTTGTGAATAAATGTGGAACTAAACGTGTGGTGCGTTGTCCACGTCGGGCTGCTCTCAGGTGTTACACACAAGTGTTTAGTGTGCAGTGACAGCCCACTCGTTCTGAAGGAGCTTATAAGACAGCACTTACCTGTTTAAGACAGCACTTACCTGTTATAAAACAGCACTTACCTGTCGGCTCCTTCGCGGAATGCGCACAGAGAGGAATAGTGCGTAGGAAAAGGAAGGAGAAGGCGGTTTCGGAAAGGGCCACAGAGCCTCGTTAGAAGTCATTGCTGAATTTTCAAACTGTTTAGTGTCTTTAGTACTATTCCTACACGTTTTGTAAAAAAAGTTATGGGGAAACTGTGCACCAGTGCGGCCTCGCTTCATTTAATGACGCAGGCTCTGAACTGGGCTATATAACTTCCAGAGGGCCAGATTTTACCAAGGATCGTGACTTTTGGGAGTAACACAATATGGCACTGTTTTTTGCACAAGATTGCACCAAATATGACAGGAATATAATTGTTTTTATAGTGATAATAAGTACTGCTACAGTCAAAGTTTATGGGTCTACAAAATGTCCAAATCGGCGTTAAGCCACAATTAAGAACTAGTAATAACCAAATCTGAACCAGGAGAATCTCTGCATTAAATCAGATTTAAACCAAGAATAAACAAAGTTAGCAGAACTAAACCAGGACTGATTATGTACTGTAAAAAGTGACCAAATTAAATGAGATTTATGTTTATTTGGGCGTATTTTGACAAACTTCAAACTAAACTTGCCAATAGAACAAAAACAGGACTGTTTTAATAAAAATATTTAAAATTCTCACTGTAATTTATTAAAAAAATGCAACTGGCACGACACAAGGAAAAACACACTAAATCCTTGTTATTTTCATACAGTAAAATATAATAAAATCAGGATCACCAGCGCTTTGTAATATTAGGAAAGTGAAATGGGGGCCAGATCATATTCTTGGAGGGCCGATTTGGCACCCGGGCCTCAATTGAATAGGCCTGATCTATACCATGCAGGCTATGCGTATTTCTGTTTTCTCTGTGTATCGATGACACATGTTGCTAAATTAGTTCATCTATATGGTGGATGTAAGTACAAATGTGTTATTTTGTATGAATAAATCCTGATCCTAATCTTAACCTACTCTTAATCTTAATCTACTCTGTAAAAATCACATTATTTATTTAGGACAAATAAAACAATTGGGTTTCCCAGTATTACTCGTAAACAGGCATAGATACTTTCTAAAAACTGGTGTAAGGCGATTAAGCGCAAACAAAACCCACTGCAATCAGGTAAACACTACAAAACACCCAAGCACTGCAAAAGTCAGGTTTGATTACAGTTTTTATCTACCCAGAGATTGAGGTTTTTTTAGGGAAGTGACCAATAAACAGACAGTTAGACGAACAAACAAAAATAATAAAGTTAGTCCGCCTTCACCAACCACCTGCCTCCTAAACCCAGGCGGACTAACCAAAAAAAACAACAACATAAACTCAAAAACAAAAGGACAGCAGAGAGCAATGTTCACTGTAAAAAAGAGTAAAATGCAAAATTACAAAACACAGTTCAGTCAATAACATTTTAATCTATAAAAATCTAAAAGATGCTGTACCTGTGTGTCGTAATTGCCTCACACACAATAACTCCACCACATTATGGGCTACCACAGGCCTCAGAACCCTTGTGTGGTCCTAACATGACAAAAAAAATTAAAAACACTTGTAAACATTGCCATTTTACGGTAAAACATTGCACCATTCAATCTTACAACTATTACACAGCGTGGGCCCAGCAAACGCTCTGGCCTCCCTCGAAAACTGGCATCTACGCGGGCAACCAGCCGACTTCCCCTTAAACCCTCGCTTGGCTGTGGGGCTGCAGCGACACCCTAAAGGTACCACTAAACGTACATCAGTCCTAAACCAAAGAAAATGTCTCCTTCAACCAAAATACCTCTCTATAAGAAATTAGTCTGACACTTTTTCACACACATTCCAGTGAGATCTAGTTGCTAGTTTACACTCCCATAAACCTTTCATTAAAAACACTGAAAACATGCACAAAGAGAAGCTGCTCATGGGTTCAGTTTTCTGTTAATGCGTGAATTAGCTTTGATCAGATTAACACGCTGATGAAAGCAAGGCCGTGACTTTAATAAAATAACTGAAAACCCTCCACACAGATATCATATTAATGTTGTTTATCTTGTTCATTTGACATGAGTCTGCAAGGCCTTCGGTTTGTTCACCAAAAGCTATGAAGTTCGTCTATTGTTAATAATAATAATAATACATAACACTTGTATAGCGCTTTTCAAGATACTCAAAGACGCTTCACATAAATAGGACAAACAAACAGATAACAAAGAAAAGTTATTGGAAGGCGGCTTTGAAGAGATGAGTTTTCAAGGATTTTTGTTGTTGTTAGTATTGTGGCTGTGAATGGAGCTCAACATTTCCTGGTTCAACAAGCTCTGGCTCCCATGTTAAATCCCCATAGACGTTCCGAAAAAAAAAAAAAAAAATTAGACCTTTATTAAAAGTTTGAAAACGTTCTCGGGCTAATCAGCTCTGTGGTGAGTCGTGAGCATTAGACTTACATTCTGTTTAAAATCTGTTTCTGCAGCTTTATAAACTACAAAGTTATGAAGACATTTTGAGGACTTTCAAGTTATAGATGTGCTTTTTAGAATAAAAACAACTGCGCTGTGGATCTGAGTTAGCACTAGCTGGCTAGACCGCGATATGTGTTTAAACTCTTAAAGAAGACTTATTGTGTTTTTATTTATATATTTAAGAAACTAGAACATATCCAGATCAGTAATTTACCTTTTGTTTGTTGTAAAACACAAAGTTGATTTAAAACGACTTGAAAGTAGGAACAGCTCCTTGACTTCCTGTTCAAAACTGCAGAACTGATAAGCCCCGCCTCTTCATTTTAAAATGTAAATGTAAAAAGTAACAGATTTAAAATAACTAATTATTATTGCATCGACAGAAAAACCCAAGGCACTCTCTTTTAAATAAAATGCCTTTATTAACTATGGCATGTCAAAAATGGACCTCATAAAGCCCCAACGCGTTTCAGCCTTCTGGCCTTCATCAGGGGGACAAACCGTTTGTTTGGTGGTAGGTGAGAACGGGGATTTTCTGAGCACTTGAGCTCCAGCTGAAGAACAAAACAAGATTACTCAAACATGCATGAATCAATTCAAGTATAACTTTGAGTAAACTGATGATGAAGGAATGAAGGAAGACCATTATAACAAGGTTAAAAATTTAGAAAAGTGAATTTGACAAAATAGGTCCCCTTTAACGTCACACTAGTTTATAATTGATATATTCCTACTTTCTGTGTCTTCTGCCCAAACCAACATGCATATTCTGTGTTGTTTGATCTTTATTGCCCATGTGTTGTTGTTGTTGTTGTTGCTCTGGATAAAAGATAAAAATAGTCAGTGTTATGGCCAAAGTCCTTTGTTGAGTGTGAACAGTTTTGTCCCAGTGAAGCAAAATAAACTTAACTCTCTGAACATGTGAGTTTGTGAATGAGAAAGAGCCTGAAAACTGTGAATGAATGAAAAACGCTGCAAGATCAGACCTGAGCAAACTGCGGTCCTGGAGCCAGATATGGCTCTCTGCTTGTTATGCAGGTCCTTGACACATTTTTGAGAATATGTTTGGTGCTTTTTTTTATATGTATCTTACGGAATAAACAAAAATTACAAGATGAGTTAAAGTGGATTGATTCTAGGACTTTCACCAACAAAAATAACACCCCTGGCATCAAGCACTACTAAATGAGACATGGAGTACATTATGATCAATTCTTGTCAAGATTGTCAGAACATAACATTTTAGAACATAACGTAATCCACAAAAACTACTGAGGTCTGAACCTCGCACAACTAAGCTTACACAAGCATGTAGATTTTTCCTGTGATAACTTACTTTTCTTAAGAAACACAACTGCCTCACTCACATGAATGAATGGAGCAGTATTACAACACCTGCGTGGGACTTTACAGGCAGGGCAAACAATAAGTGGTAGTAGTAAATTTATTGTGCTTGCTAAGGAAATTGATTTGCAGTGAGTAAAACAGACAAGACTTCTGCGTCAAACGGATGACAGCATAAAAAAACAGGCTTGACCAGAAACCTTGAATAAAAACATCTCTGTCCACCTATTTGGACAGAGATGGAAAGTAACTATTTTTAAGTAAAAAAGATGACACGCACATCCAAAAAATGTAAAGCCTGCGTGCTGGGTCCTAAAAGCAGTGCAAAGTTAAAACATGAAAAAAGATCCGCACAGCAGTTGGAGCTCCCAGTTTTTTATTCACCACATGTGACATTTCGGACACACGTCCTTCTTCAGACATGAATGTACATACACCACAAGCTGGAACGATGATGACAACCTGGTTAATCATAAGAAAGGCCCCAGATTAAAATCCTCATTGAGACCTTTTGAAGCTAATGTTGGAAGCTCCAGTGTAAAGATCCAGAAGGCTTCTTTTTTTAGCAAAAAGGATTTCACATCACCACCTCGACTGGGTTATTTTAAATGTTCTATGCCAACATATCTGAGCGAACTTACATTGTGTTGTCGCAGAGTAAAGTCATTTTCCCAATATAGGCAAAACCACATGGGCACTTCAGCATGTAAATGACATTTGTTGTGTTGCAAGTTATCACTCCTTTGATTTGGTAGGTTTTTCCTGTTCTTGGATGATTGAAAGTTTTAGTCCTGTGAGTGAAATTGCACTGTGTGCAGTGTCCACAAGGATAGTTGCCATCTGGAATAGACTGCAAAAAGTGAGGTTGAGATGGTGGTGGCAGATGTGCTCTAACAAGCTTGAATCAAATTTGCTACTGAGGGAGTAAAAATGTCTTACTTCAAAAGCAAATAATTTAGCTTGAAATAAGAATAAATGTATTGAAACAAGGCAGAGACGCCTCGAAACAAGTCATATATTTTAGGTATGTCAAGCAAAACCATCTTAACCAAAAGAAATACTGGAAAAAAAAAAAGATTTAAATCCAGATTTTAAGACATTTAACCAATCTCAAAATGCATTTTTTGCTGTATGTAAAGTTGGTTTGTATATTGTGTTGGAGCATGAGTTAGGCTTTATTGTAAAGTATTTATAATTATTGTGACTTTTATCATGTGATAAATATGTAATTGTTAAAAAAATAATAATTTAGGTAATTTTCAGTTGTTAATTTCTTCCCAAAGCTCTAATACACAACAGCACAGCAGCTCTGTAGTGTTTTAAAAGGAAAAAAAAAAACTGTTTATGAGCGTAACTATCGTCACCTGTTTTAAAAATGTAGGGAGTATAAAGTTCAGATACTTCTTGAAAAATGTAGGTACAGATACTCAAGAAACTACAGTACTTGAGTAAAAATACATCTGTGAAGCAGTAATGTTTCATCATTTGTGACTCTTGCCTCATTTATGATTGATATGTTTCATGTTTAGGAAGTGTATAGTGACCACACATTTACAGTAATCCAAGGAAATGATAAGGAATGCACTGTACAACTTTCAGACAGCCGATAACAACCACTGTCACTTTTAAGACATTCAATCACAGGATATGGTGAATGTGGACACATTCTGAGTAATCAGCAGGAAGTCCTTTTATGGACAAGTGGAGGGGTTAGAGGGAGTTCATGTAGGTGCAGACTTCAGATCATTCTAATGCCAACTCAGCACAGCTCTTACTTATAACTTTATGTATGTGCAAGTAAAAACAACAAGCCAACAACAGCAGTTTACACTTAAGACTTATCATGCATGGTTTGAGTATTCCTTATGTGGCAAGACAAGACAAATTTATTTGTATAGCACAATTCATACACAAAGCAGTTCAAAGTGCTTTACAAGGCAGGAAAATATGCAGCAAAATTCCAATACAAAACAAAACAGCATTATTAAAAATATAATCAACATAAAATTTACTTAGAAGTAAAGAAATAAAGAGTGCAGACAAAGCATTTCAGTCATATGCACAGACAAAAAGAAATGTTTTGAGCCGAGATTTAAACATTGTCACAGTGGAGGCCTGTCTTACATCATCTGGAAGACTGTTCCAGATCTTAGCTGCATAAAACTGAAACGCTGATTCTCCATGTTTAGTCCTGACTCTGGTCCATGTTTAGTCCTGACTCTGGTCCATGTTTAGTCCTGACTCTGGTCATGTTTAGTCCTCACTCTGGTCCATGTTTAGTCCTGACTCTGGGCACCAGCAGGAGGCCGGTCCCTGAGGTCCTCAGAGTGCGATATGGTTCATAAGGCACTAACATGTCAGAGATGTACTTTGGGACTAGTCCATGGAGAGACTTAAACACAAGCAGAGTTGTTTTAAAGTCTATTCTCTGAGCCACTGGAAGCCAGTGTAAAGACCTAATACTTCCTGGTTCTGGTCAGACTCCAGCAGCAGCGTTCTGGATGTACTGCAGCTGTTTTACAGCTCGTTTGGATAGGCCGGTGAGAAGGCCTTACAATAGTCTAACCTACTGGAGACAAATGCATGGATAAGTCTCTCCAAGTCAGGCTTTGACACTACCTTTGATTTTGGCAATGTTTTTTTTTTTTTTTTGCAACCTTTATTACAACCATATAGTCCATCCAGGGCTATTCAAATGCGGCCCACCAAGCAGTATGTTTTGGCCCAGAATAATAAAATAAGTCATGGATCGAACCATTTTGCTTGATACGCTGTTTTTTGTTCTTAGTGCACTTTTGTTATTACTGTATCATCATTTGAACTAGATTCTGTTATGCCCGATAAAATGTTGAGATATTCAGGTCACTTTTTGTCTAGTCTTGTTCATGTTATGGTTTAGTCTTGGTTTGGAACCCGGTCCAGGTCCAGTGCTGCTCACATGTTTTACTAAATGCTTAACACAGTCCTACATGTTTAACACAGATCTAAATGTTTAAAACAGTCCCACTTGTCACAGAAAGATCAGTGTGTAATTTTACAAACAATATGAGCACTATAGTAAACAATATTTAGGTAAATCAACATAACACAGTCTGAATAATGCAGTAGTGAGTCTGATACAGCAGGACTTGTCTCTCCAGGTTAATCAGTTTACTCTCTCTCATGTAAACTGGAGCTAAATTGGTCTGACCGGTTTAAGGGGAAAACCAAAGAGTCGGTTTTCTAGCCTAGTCTGATTTCCCTGATCTTGTGAAAACCTCATAGAAATGCACTAAACAGGAAATGAACATGCCAGCAAGATGTTAGCAAGTTGAAAAAACCAAACGGTCTGTGCACTTTTTTTCAATTATTAATGGTCAAAACACAATATCTACATTTCACACCTGCACATTTATCTCTGCAATGTTACAGTTTTATGCATTTTTTCATACAAGCATTTATGTTTTAGTAAAAATATCTCTTTTATTCACTGCACTTAATACCTACAGCAGCTGAATCACTGTTATCTTAGTAAGTCTAACTAAGCTGTGATGAAAGGTTGAGTGAAGTAACTCTTGGACTTTCACCCTTATATTGCATTTTCTCTGGACTGTTGTGACACTCCTACCGAGCGCACACGACTCAGCTGTAGAAACGTGTACAAGTAAAAAAATAAATAAAATCAAAGATGTATTCAAAACACATTTATTTCAACAGGATCACATTATTGCACAAAACTGTAAATACAAACCAACACTTACAATTACAGTAGTACAAATGTTTTAATATGCAGTGAACATTATATTTGATAAGATTGCTATGTTTAATACAAAATAACTTGGTGTTTTTTGTAAATCAGTGAGGCTGAATTAAGCTTGGGTGCGCTATGTACAGAATTTACAATATTTTGAGTGTTTTGCCTCAAGCTGATGCTAACACGCTAGCTTGGCTTTGGAACATTATTTCTAGGTTTTCTTTTCAGTCTGATTTCTAAGCTTTAGCAGTGAGTGGCAAAAATTAGTTAATGATAAAGAACTGTCAGAACTAAAACAAGTGAAAGCAACTACAGTGTGATAGCAAATAGAAACGACTCTGCTGAATATTGTATGTTGTAGCTGAAATGTAACAAGAAGAAATCAATAAATGTTATAAAAAGAAAGCATGTGAACAACAGGAACAGAAAGGCTATTTGATCAAGAAATTATTCGTAGTACAGTCGAAATGTCATACATCTCCAACTGTTGACAACAAGCAATAACAAAGCATGCCTGACAATAGAAAAGCTACTTTCAGCGTACATTTTGTACACAAAGTTAATGTAGGGGCCTGACATTTTTCTTTTACTTCTAATTTTGTACCATTTCTTTCTAATCAAAGCACACACACAGCACTTGTTTTGTCTGGGTCAAAGTATTATATTTCTCACTGAAAGAATTGCTACGATTAGTTGTGCTTGGGTGACCTACTCCAGTTTCATTTTGCTGTTAAAACAAGTTCTTAAGCCATATGTGCAGCAAGCAGTGAATGTACAGTACATGGATATGAAGAATTTGTCAAAGCTAGGAAGAGTAGCTAGGTAAGTAAACCTACTTCCCATTTTGCAGCGTGAAATTCAGATACTCAATCTTAAATTTCTGCAAAACAAATCAACCCCATTCTCTCCAACTGACCCCCACCCCTCGTCACTTTCACTCTTCAAGACCCATCATCATTGTCTACAACAGTGGTTCGTGATAGGCAGGTGTTATGCAGAGTCCTCTCAAGTTCAAATATTTGAAAGAAGTCCGTTGATGGGCAATATCGTCATAAAATTGAATCAAATCTTCTTTTTAGCCTCAGAGTTGCCAAGTCCACTTCTTTATAGCAACTTTGGCCTTCTTTTTTCAAAGTCTCTTATGAATTTTGAAGGTTTTGCAGTGATTTTCAAGACATAAAGAGGAATCAATTTTTAGCATATTTTCATCTGTAAAAGCGTTATTAATGTTTGTTTTGCGGCGACACACATTGTTCTAATTAAATGTTTACTTTAATAACTTGAGGTCACTTGTTTTGCCTTTAACAGCTGGATTTAGCCAGCTGTTAAAACAAGACAGAAACAGATTGTCGACAAGAATCAAGATCAAATCAAAATCGTGATCTGGCTCCAAGAAAGTCGTGATCTTCATTTTTTGCCCAGCCTTACTTTAATCCACATTTTTCTCCTGCTTTTGTCTGTTTAGATCAAAATGTTGTCTCTATTTTGACCTTTTCAGCCATAGTGTGGACCTACTGTTTTGTTAACTTGTGGAACTGAAACGTTTGAGAACCACCAGTCGACAAGCTCCTTTGACACATCTTTTTTCCGTTACTGAAAAATCACACACCAGGGCATCCTGCTTCATTGCACTGACAACGAGACGTGTGAAGTTCTGTCCAGGGCTTGCTGAAAAGAAACATCAGAATAGTTTGACCTAATCTTGATAAAATAACAAGAAAAGGTGCACCTACCATATCACTGGGATCATCCTGACTGAGGGTGACGTGTGGAGTATTCTGGTCTATTTTTAAGTATTTTGCTGAGTTGGCTGCTCGGATACAGTAACTGTGCGTTCCAACATCAACCATTTGAAACCAAGAATTACATCTCTGTATCTCTTCCCTGATGTCATTATCCGAGGTTTGTGGCAACCGCTTCAACTGTGAAGGCAAACACAAAAAACTCTTTACAGCTTGTAACCAAATAAACAAGACAAACTAATGCTGGTTTTGGTTTAGTGTGCATTCCCAAAAACATAGTGTACCTCAAGTCTGTTTTTATTCTCTGTGACCAAGTAGATTTCACGTTTCGTGTACTTAAAACAGAATGCAATGTTGTTGTTCCATTTCCATATCTCCAAGTTACCTAAAAGACAAAAAGAAAAAAAATGTCAGACAAAATTTCCAGTTTAAACAAAAACTTAATTTTGCTCTTACTAGTGATGGCTCCTTGTTGGGTAGAGGTTGCCACAAGCTTCAGTCCGTTCTTTTTGGTCAGCTTGACATATTTTTCGTTATTTTTCAGGTAGGTTGTTGCACATTTGTGAAGCGTGCAACTGACAACATTTTGACATAAAGGAACACTTAAGTACTGAGCCGCTGGGAATCTACCAAAATAAAAAACATTATAAATAAGAAAGACACTTGACTTATCAGCATTAAAAGTTAACACATACTTGGCATATTTTCTGCTGCGGCGGCGTGATCCTGGTGCTGCTTTTCGAGGAAGCGCAAACTGCTCCTTTGAGACATGTTTCCTGCAGCTGAAGTGCGGTGCAACGACCTTTAAATAGCACGCGTTGACGCAATAATAGTTACATCCCAGAAGTGCCAGATACACGGCCATGGATCTATGCAGAAGTGGCAAACAGCCAAATAAGGTGGAAAAAAGACTCACTTATTTAGCAGAGGTGGGCAGACTAATGAAAAATCAAGAAAAGCAAAGTTACTTCAAAAATAATATTACTCAAGTTAAAACACAAAGGATATGTCCAATAAAATAATCAATTAAGAGCATCCATGTCATAAAGCCCATATGACAGATTCTACTTTTTTGTTTTCTAATTTCACTTAGTTTGGTGTGATAGTCCATGGTAAATATTTATCATGGTTTACAGAAGTTAAGTTGCAATTTATGAAGAAATTGACAACTAAAAGTAGAAAATTACAATAAGTAATGTAAGTTCTAAACAGAATCCCTCCACTGTGAGACCAGCACCAGATCCACAACCAGGGAGACTGTAAAGTCCAGTTTAGAAAGTGCATTTTTGCTCAGAATGTGCTCTCTGTCAAAGGCTGTACAAACTGGAACAGGCTGCCAATCAGTCAGAGACAGCACCACTTTTGTTTTGTTTAAGATACAACTTAACCAAAGATGTACCCACTAGAAGTTATTGTTACACTAGTGAGAATGTGTGTAAGTTATAGTAGTGAGTGAGTGAGCACAAGCATAGACACTTTATAGGCTATAGACACAGGCATACCATACGCACAGGCACTTTAACTAAACTTTAGTAAGAGATCTACCTCATGTGCATTCAAGTGTTTGTTTATTGTATTGTATCTTGTCTGGTTCTGTCTGTTGTGTCTCCTGTTGTATCTTGTGTGATGTCTTGGTTGTCTGTTCATTTATGTTATGTTATGTCTTCTTTTTATGGGACTACAGATGGAAATTAGTTTTAAGATAAATCTGGTGTATTTACGGTTTTGCCGTTCATTAATACACATTGTCCCATTCAAATAAATAAATAAACTAAACTAAATGTGTCGTCAAAAAGCACCAAAATGCAAATACAATTTACACACAACTGACATATAGTTTCCAGGAGTTTAGTCAGTCATTTAACATTATAAGCTATAATAGTTTGTCACTTAGTCACATCTGTGTTACACAGTATATGTGGATTTTGGCCCAGATTTACAATGGGTGGCTAGGTAACAGTACGGATTCCCCTCCACATGTGTCATACTGGACAAGACGATAATGAACTTCACCAAAACAACCAAATTGGGTAAAAACAAGCTAAATGTTTAGTGACATCTTAATCATAATCATGTTTACCATGTTTTACTTAAAATGTAGTCTAACCTGTCATATGCACTTTAAAGTAATAATAATTTTAACAATAGTGTATAGCGCTTTTTATGACACCCAACAACGCATCACATTTTGCATTTTTCATTCACCCCACTCTCAAAGAGATAACTACTTTTGTAGCGAGTTGCCCTGGGGAAGACTGACGAACATTTTGCGCCATTAGCCCTCTGACACCACCAACCATCACACTCACACCAGCTTCATAACAGCAATGTGGGTGAAGTGTTTTGCCCTGAGTCCAGCGTCTCCATCCAGCACTGCTCAGGCCAAACTGCTTAGCTTGGACAGATGACACGACCAGACATTGACTAGCTGCTACGCCTAAAAGTATCTGAATATAACATTGATTTATTATTTAAGTTAATTAATGAAAGAAAAACTTGAATGATGCTTACAATCAGTTAAGCCACAACTAACTCTCGAACATTTCCATCACATGTTACAAATTTTAAACAACTACAAGGATGTCTATGTTTTCAGATGTAAATTCATACAATAAAAACAATCGCATGCAACTTTTATGTACACATTTTCAAACATGTTTATTCGCCATTATAGCAAAACAAGAGCGGGACTGTGTCGGTGAAATGGATGATTAAAAGCATGGAATAAAGAATGATATGAAATACATGTTTTTACAAGTGTGCCATTTGCCATTTTGACAAAAACCTAAAAATGCTGCCCTTAATATATCTATTATCACAATATGGGCTTAATTTATTTTTCAGATGGTAATGAGTCACTTAAAACATGCATTGAAATTAGTATTCTATTAACAGGTCTATGTAAATAACAATACATACAGCAGGGTTCATACACATTTGAACTGAAGGTTTTCCATGTATTTCTATGACTTCTATAACCAATCACAACTTTTTCATAACTTATTCACGCCTATGTTTCAATCAATTCACAATTTTATACACAGATTAAAATAGGGGCAATAATTCTACATATTCAGATGCTTAAATCTGAATATTCACAATTTTGCTTTTCAAGATTAGTGTATTTACTTTTTAGATACAAATCAGGTCTTAATTAATCTAAGAATCACATTTTGGGCTTGATAGATTTGAAGAAAATAATTAGACAGCAGTTTAGTCAAACAATATATATCCTTACTGGGTTTCATTTTAGTTTTAACCTAAAATATTTGCAAATATTCCCAAACTTTTCCAAAACCAAGACATGACTGTACGAACCCTGATGCAGTATTTATTCTATTATAATGGCAAACAAACTCATCTTAGACTCAATGCATCTAGCAGAATGTACAGAAAGTAAATGTACAAGTCACGTGGACATATGAGTCTCTCATTAAATTCATGTATTTTGATTTATTAAAACTGTAAAATACCAATAAAAATAACCCATGCTGTAGTGGAAGTGTACGTAGTAAGAAAAGGAATAGCTTCCATGGAAACAAGCAGCCACTATTACCAGTTATAGCACAACTTTAAAAGGAACGCTGGCTATGAGACAAATGTGGCTTAAACACTAGTACTGGTCATGCTTCTTAAAATAAATTACAAACAAATGTATAACTGCTTGCTATTTTTTATAAAATTGTCATTGTTTATGTTGTTTTCAATCCACTGGGAGCCGCCATTTTGTCCATGCATTTTGGATTGATTACATAAAATAGTGTTTCCATGGTTACTCCCACAGTTTCATCAGGTGAACAGTTGCCACAAAAACACCACTGACAGTGTCCAGTTCTTGCCTCTTCTCAAATATCTTTTGTTTCACTAGACTCCACATTATCTTCATGTATTTGGTCTGGCTCAAACTGAAAAGGTTTATCTGAAGAATTCGTGTTGCTTAGTTACCTGTTACCTGACAACACTATTTTATGTCATAACACAGCAAAATGGCAGCCTCCGTGTCATTTCTTTAAAACACTATTTTAATAAAACTACAAATTCTTCCAAGGTATTTGTCCTGTATTTATATATGTGATGAGATTATACGTGTTTTAGGGTAAACATGTGATTATGTCCAGGGTTCCCTTTAAAGAAACGAGAAATTACTGTATTGACAATATCAAGTCATAACTATAGTAAATGTAAAAACAAGAACATGGACAAAACACACCAGAACACCATCAAAGTAACAACACAAAAATAAGTTTTCATATTACAATAATGTACATCATAAGTATGCCTTTTCAGTGGATAAAAGGCACAAACTACTGGTCATTCATCATTGCAGACATATTCTACCATGACTTTATCTTTCAGTGCATCGTTCTCTCTGTAGATGTACATGGGCGAACTGTGAGCGGCAGAAGAGCCTTCAGACTGGTTCTGCTGAGCACTCTCGTTCTCCTCCTCGGCCATCAGATCGTTGTACGACGCAACACAAAGGTCGTGGTCCTGAAGAGACACGGGGTAACGCAGAGCAGACTTCTCGATACGAACAGAGCGCCGCACGGGAGTAAAGAAGCGAACTTCCTGCCCGTTCACCACCGTAGATTCCCTGCGTTGGCTTGGAGGACCCCTGCATGGAATAAATTTGATTAATCACTCAAACAATGACAAAACATGTACAGAGGGCTGGGCGATATGGCTAAAAAATAACATCACAATTTTTTTGGAGGCAGATCAAGATTTCGATTTTTATCACGATTCTTCAGGGCGAGTCTAGACCCTTTTTAGGGGTGCTCAAGCACCCCATAATTTTTAAAAGCACCCCTATAATTTTCATCTTTTTATTATTATTTTTTTTTTATTACTAATTTAAATGTTTTGCTCTCCATATTTCATGCTTGTCATTTGTTAAGCCCATGATCGTATTTTCTTAAGCCCTCACAATAATAAACACCCTATGTTTTTTGGCCAAGTGGTTTGATCCGCTCTTAGCCTTGTCCAGCAGCACTTTTGGTAGAGGTGTGGAGGGGTTACGTGGATGCTGCAGCCCGGAGGAGTGTGGTGCCAGTGCAGTCACAGGTCTTAGCCCAGGTATTTGTGCCACGCTTGTTGCAAAGTAAATGCACATTTGAACGTTGTTCTGACTGTCGAGATTCACGCTGTCAATCACTAAAATGAAAGCGCTGTGCACCCTGTGTTCCACGTTTGTGAATTCATCTTTTTGTGGGGACAGTTAAGCTTTCTTGAATAATTTCGATGTCATAATAGAGTGCTTCATGTGTCAAGCTCGACACCACTTTTTATTTGACGAAAATTGGTCTAATATCTGCGGAGAAAAGTGCAGTTAAACTCTTGAAAAAGAGGTTGTAGCGATGCGAACCGGCGCCGCGCACGCGGCCACGTGCACGCGGCGATGCACAGGCGGCTCCATCAGTATCTAATCGTCATCAATATAAACGTGTGTTCAGATGTCCTGACAAAGGCTTAGGCGTGTTTGTGAAACAGACTGAAGGTTCATGTGTGAAGAGCACAAGAGGAGACACACAGACCAGACTGGAAAATGAACTTATGGAAACATAAAGACTTGTATTGGATGTGACTATAAAACCTCTAAAGTGTACTATACAGCAAATGATACAGCAAATACAGCAAATACAGCAAATTACCTGCAGAGAGAGAGAGAGAGAAAGGAATTCTCAGACAATCTGTGCACTGAATAATATATCAGCATCGGTTTGCAATTATTTGAAACACTTTTTCTGTGATATTAGTGCAACTTAACTTAGAAGGGACTAAATTAGAGTCAGTGCTCAGAGGAGGGCCAAACACACAAAAATCACACAAAATATGTGCACTATCATGTGTTCCTTTGCCATAATTAATATCCACAGAGAGGGAAAAAAGAGCATATATGAGCAAAAAAGTACAACATTTTCCGCGCGCATTATTTTTTCTAGGTGCTGAGCACCCCTAAACTTGGAAGTCTAGAATCGCCCCTGCGATTCTTGTACATTGTTTATTTTCCTGTTGTCTTTGAAGTAAACACAATTCACTATCAACAGCTAAATTACAAAGATTTGTTTCTTTTATGAACTAAAAGCGCAGTTCAAAAGAAAAAAAGCCCAAAAGTCATTATAAAGGATTTGGCAACTTTGAGGCTAAGAATAATAGTTTGGAAGAAATAGTTTATATTTGAACAGATAGATGCATCAAATAGAGAAAAGGGAAATCACAATATGACGATTTCATCAAAAAGGCAGACATGAGCTCACAATTAGATTTTTTTCACAATATTACCCAGCCCTACGTGTACAGCAAGATACAGTATACAAGTCTTGGGGTCAGTAGTGATTAGAGGTCGACTGATATGTTCTTTTCTTTGGCTGATGCCGATATCAGTGGCCTTTTTGAAACTGAAATCAGATAGTAAATTAAAAAAGCTCAACCTAAGCTACTATGTTGTCTAATTGTTTCATTTATAAAGCATGTCTATGCACATCACACAACACTTTTAAGAGAAATTCAAGAAAGTGTTTTTGATTCAAAGCCAAATAGAAGACCCACCGGTTTTGTACGTTTAAGATACTTTTTCAGACCGGATCAAAAAATGCACATATTAAAGCATACAAATTCATATTGACAAACAAGCACTTATCAAAGTCTGTGCTGCAGCCAAAATCAAAGAATAATACATTTAAAGACATGGTAATGATAAAATCAAACCTGAATGAGAAAGACTAAACAAGTCTAACCGTTTTGCTCCAAAACTAACTTGGAGCTCAGCTGATTACAGTGAGTGTGACTCTTCTGTGCTGAGGACTGCTGCAGCTAAAGCCGCTCAAACAATTGTCTGATGAAGTAAGTAAGTAATCTTTATTTGTATAGCGTATTTCACAGATAGTCACAAAGCGCTTCACAGAGAGATAAACCCCTCCCCTTCCCACAAATATCTGCCAAGTTAAGGCTGATGGCCAATAATATTAGCCCCAAAATATTGTCCGGCTGATATATTGGTCTATCTCTAATAGAGATAGACCAATATAGGCCTTTGATAAAGAATTAGCATCCTCAAGAGGACTTTTCTGGTTAAATAAAAAGAAATAAAAAGGTTTTCCCGCATTACACTTGTATTAGATATTCAAACTCCATTAAAGAATTAAACCTTGCAACATCAGGTCTTCCTCAATGACAACAACCTGCTATTCATAACATAGAAACCTCTTTTAGTTTCAGTTTAGAGGTTATGTGATTACCTTTATGGATGTCACACTTGCTGTAAATGTCCAGCGAGAAATTAGAATTAAACAAACTTGCATAAACATCAAAATTGTCATATACTAGTTAGTGTAAACAATAGTCCAAACCACTTCCTTGTTTTTTTTTAATAGCTTGGTTGTTGTGGTGAATTGGAAGCTCAGAGGTAAATCAGCAAAACCAAAAACAACTACTTTTTGTGAAATATGTAGTTTAATCTGCCATATCCACATAATCAATATCTGATGAGACT
Source organism: Mugilogobius chulae (assembly GCA_038363315.1). NCBI lineage: Eukaryota > Metazoa > Chordata > Actinopteri > Gobiiformes > Gobiidae > Mugilogobius > Mugilogobius chulae. The sequence goes on along the minus strand of CM076397.1, from coordinate 18,539,949 downwards.
TACAATGGAAATGACGCTTACCCTGGTGTAGCCGTTATCTTGTATTTGACCACAGAGGAACTTCCCTTCTCGGCACAAATCAAAGCTCTGGTAGGTTTTGGTGTCATCACGGGGTCATTCAACTTTTCTGGAGATTCTTCTGTTTGTTTATATCCATCTAAAGATCAAAGATAACGCACATCAGCACTTCTCTAGTCTAGATCCTAAAGTACAAAAAACCCTAATTTGAGCTCTTTCTCAGTGTCATCATTACTCCATTGCCTCTTCAGAGTCAAGCTAGTTTCAGCCCTAGATTTTAAGATAAATCTGGACTTATTTACAGACTTTGACAGAATATACACAATTATACCTTGGTTGTCATCCCTTTTCTTCAGAATTTCAAACACCACGGTTCGCAGCTCATCTACTGGCTGAAAAAAGAAAAATAAATAATTTAAATAATCTTACTCACATGACATGACAGCCATAAGCCAAATTGTCATAGAAACACTGAGAAAATCTTACCTCCACAACAAGTCCAACTGCCTTCTCAAACATAGGGAGAACATCCAGATTTCCCTCTTGCTCCATCAAACGGGCCTGGCAGATCCAGTATTTAGCAAATTTTTGGGACACTGCTGGTAGTCGTGAGAGCACGTCTTTCACCTGGTCTGTTGGACAGCCCTGTGGTAAAAAATATTCACGATTAAAGTTGCCCAAAAAGCTAAGGCTTCCTGCTTTGGTAGCTCATATACACATAATGTATTAGATGCCTATCTTGCATAAATGTAACTATACTCTATAGATTTTAGGACCAGTATGAAAGGTCAGATTCATGTTAGAACTCTACATACATTTTTTGTGTTAGCAGAATACTTCATGTCAATTTCAGTTTCTCCAATACAGCAACTAGAGATATAGTCGACAAAAAAAAATTCTTGGTCTACAAAAGATATGTCCGGTTGTTTATTTAATCAACATAAAAGGAGTGTGGCCAAAGCTGTAAAACTAATAAGAATCTTTTTGTCTCAGCATTTGTTTAAGAATGTGCTTAACAAAACTTCAAGGAGTTTATACAAAAACTACGATTTATGCAGCAATTAAGATGGAACAATGCATTCAAATTTAAAAGGAAGAGGGAATCTTGGGAATTTGCTCACTATTTGTTGCATTTCTATATACATATCCTTACAATCTAAATTAATCGGCTTAATCGATTAAACAACTAATTGACTAAAGTCTGTCAATGCTAACAGCTGATGCTGATATTTAGTTTCATACATCCCCACTTCAATAGTGCTTTATAAAGCACAATTCACCTTGTGCACCGAAGTCAGTTGGTTTAATTATTTTTTAAAAGTTAACAGTCACTTAATTTCTACAAGTTCAAACTAAAATGAATAAATAAATACGTAAGTTTTGAGTGGCTTACACTACAGCATGTTGAAGACTTTACAAATTTGGAGAATACTTCATTAAGGGAGACTTTTGTGTTTATAAAGGAGCATGTGTGTCTGTTAATGCTAATGCTAAACTACAGCAAATTAAAAATCAGCAGCTCAACTGATGCTTCATGTACAGAGTCAATAACAAAGTATTTTAGAGTGTTGTTGTAGTAGGACATACATACCTCCCCCAAGAGTTTGATGCAATCTGCCAGGGAGCGGTCCACAGCACAAATCAGGGAGTGTGCTTCATCCTCTTCTCTCATGTCTGACCAGAACGGCTGAGGTACAGCTATAGTTCGCCTGGCCTGGGTCTTCACAAACATCGGTGGACGCTTGTATGAAATACCCTTCGACGCTCGCCATTCCTGAAGCTTCTTTCTACAAAGCACAAACACATTAGTATTTTCTATAGTCTATTTGTCAGAGTATTCATAATGAGAAGGAGGACATTATCGAACAGAAGACTCTCATTATGTATTACATGTTAAATACATTACATACATACAGAAATCATGATCAGAGGTGGATAGTATTGAGCTACTTTTATTTAAGTACATGTGTGGCTTAAAAAACAGGCTAGAACAAAAGAATTGTTAGTTTACTTGGATGTTTTGTTTTCCTAAAATTGACTCTTTGGCGCCCTGAAGTGTTCCTCTTGCTTCTTTCTGTGGGAATCTTAGCAGCAATAGAGCTTGAAAGAACAAGATCAGACCCCTCATTAAAAACTCTCATAGGAATTTAAAAAATTTAAATATTAAAGTGCAAACTCATGTCCATAAATAGTCACTTTCAGTTTAAAAAGAACACTCATATAACATAACATTTGATAAAACGTCTTAATAACTTTGCAGTTAATAAAGCTACAGAAACTGATTTTAAATATAAATGCAGGTCTTACACTCATGACTCACCACAGAGTGGATTAGCCCTGAAGAGGGTGTTTTGCCTCCCTCTGCTGGGTCAAATTTTATCTCTATGAGTAATAGTAACTTAATGAATTATTACAACTGATAAAATGTTTTCAAAGTACCATGTTGGTAACACTTCATGATACTGAACAAGTACAAATCATTTTCAAATGTTTGTAAATTATTAAGATAGCATAACCTAATAAATCATTTGATAGTATAACAAACATTTACTATTATTTACTTCCAGTCTTTATTCTAAAGTGACGATCATTTAGTGGTTACAATACAATCTGCACTTTTGAGGAAAACTGAACTAGCCTAGCAGCACGACAAGAGGAATTGGCTCACTTTTGATGATAGACATTTTTAATGGGAGGATGTACTTTCTGAACCTAGGGGGTGGTCCCTGTTGAGCTCTATACTATTCAACAGTATGACATGAATCTAATGTAAAAGCAACTAAAGAATGCTCCAGACCAATGTTTATTATTGCGTATTATTTGAAAATAAATAAATAAAACGTTTTGGGGCATTTTTATTAATTTTACAAATTTCTTCTTATATTCACATATTGAATAATGTTCAGAAAGTTACTCTTTACTTGAGTAGTGGTTTCCCACATTACTTTTTTTTGGTCCACCATTTGTATAATTACTTAAGTCAGGGGTTCCCAACCACCAGTCCAGGACCCAAAAGCAGGCTGCGGGCCATTTGTCACCAGACCCCAGAGAATCTTTTAAAATGTTTTATTTGTATAGTCCATCACTACTTCCTCGTGCTTTACTATGAAAATACAGCACCCCTTAACCCAGTAATAATCAGCTGTATGCATTTTATGTAGTTGTTATTGGCCATACCCAACCTCAACCGGTCCCCGGAAAAGAAAATTGTGACTGTACTAACAAAAATAAAGAGTTGAGGACCACTGATCTTCATTATCCCATTGAAATACCACTCTAAAACCATGCACAATGTGTTTTCAGAAAGTTGCTTGTGGCAGTAAACTTACATTCGGTCCTGAGCAGCAGTGAGTGGCTTCGTAGCAGGTTGCAAAGCTGCTCTTCCCTCTGGAGTCTTCGTGCCTGTGGACTTGCTGGTGAGGTTTTGCACTCTGGATGGTTGTGGAGCCGTCTGTGGAACGATGGGCCTTTTCTTTTCTTTTGGAGCAACAGGTCCTTGGCCTGGTTTTGATAAAGGAGCCGTTTTCTTGTTTTGAATCTCTTTAGAAAGCTTGTTTTTGCCTCCTTGGTTGCACGCAGCAGCAGCCACTTTGTTAACTTTGTACGTATCCCGATTTGCTGTCATGGAGGCTGGGGTTTTCCAAGATCTGGCTTATTTTTATCTACTTTGGGAGCGATTGTAGATTTGGCAGAACTGTCCAAAACATTTGTCTTAGAATCTTTTGCCTTCTTATCTGGCCTAGAGGTTTTGAAGTCATCTGTGATAATGTTCGTAGTCTGTTTGAAAGTGTACTACTTTGTCTTTGTACATTTTTTGTTGTTGCTGTTGAAGGACGACACTTGTTTTGTGCTTTATAGTCTTCTTTTGTAGTCATTGTCGCAGTCTTCTCACTCAAAGGTTTCGGAGCGATAGTGGACATTGTTTTTCTCAAGGATCTAATTGATGCTTGTGGCCTGTGTGACAAAGAACTTGATCGCACTTTGTAGTTAGCCGTTTGGGGGGCATTAACAGCAGGTAAAACTTGTGACTTTGATTTTTTTGGTTGAATAACTGCAGGCATCAATCCTGTTCTAGTCTTGATAATGGGCCCGTGGATCATTCTACCATTTTCGGCGTTGCTCTTACTGACAGATGAAGTATTTGGACACAGGGTTGTTCTTGTGCTTGGTACTTTAACAGACTGAGAATCAGAAGTCTTTGATGAAGCCTTGCGAACAGAGTGTGCATTTGTGATTGGCAGTTGACTGACAGCAGGTATTGCAGATTTGGAGTGTCTAATTGTGTACGTTTTTGTAAAAACTGGTGCTTTTTGATTCTTTACCTCTTTGTTAGTCATAGTCAGTGATATACTTTTACTGTTGTGCTTCCACGTGTGTTATTTTTACTTATATTGGTGTTTTTAGGACCCAGAGGTTGTTTGACAGAAGTAGCCTGGACAGTCTTAGCTTTAAAATCCCTACTGAGAGAAGGAATCTTGTTCTCTTTGTCCTGTACACCTGTATTACAAAGTAAAAGATAAGAGAAAGGAAATAATAAATTGACACTTTTTAATTAAATTGGTAATTAGTGAAACAATTATTTACTTACCTTAGGAACAGATTTCTCACTTTTCACAGTCTCAACTTTACACATATTTTTCTGAAAGACAACAAGGCTCCATTAATGTGATGGCCCATTTTCATAAAAAGTTTACTTTAAAAAACACACTTACTTATTGCTTGACAGCGCCATATTGGCTTTTGCCGCCAAGAATTCCATAAACTTCTGTCGACGAATCTCTAAACAAACAAAAACAGAATCAACAGGCTAGGCTTTTATTATCGATTGATTACGATAGAATGTCCTAGCAGATTTATCCAGGGGAATTTTGTGCAATTTGCTGAGCAAAAAGAACACAACCTTCTTTAAATACATTACAACACAAGTTTCTGAGTAGGGTAAATGAACTAAAAAGGGAGATGTGAAATAGGTGTGTGCATTATGTATTCACAGAGCACCTGTTTGTAAAAGAAAAAAAAAAGATCTTGTAACTTATATTAACAGCCCAAACTTACCTAACTACAAAACAGTGTAACTTTTTACCTAAATAGAAATGTTGTTAGCCATACTGTTCTATTGCAGGACATAAACTAACGTATCTGCATGACGAATGTTTTAAAGTGAAGCTTTAGCTTTCTATTTTAATGCGATCATCCAATTGAATTTCCACCTTATCTGGCTGCAGACCTGTATGGGAGTCCCCTACCTCGCACACCTGTACCTGGAGACCCCTCGGGCCCGGATGTTTGCCCATATTATGTACACATATATACCGCAGTACAGTATGTATGTACAGTAATTAAAACGGTATTGCGTCCCGTCAATAACATTGAAGAAAACAAAGAGGAGCCAGGATGTTTATTGTTGGCGTTAACGGTATTAACAAACCACAAACGTGGGTAAAAGACTGTATGCGCTGGAGAGACAGAGCTGATTCCCATGATAATGAGTTTATTACTGTTTTTTAAATCTTAACCTTCAGCTACCCAACCTTTTTCCTAAACTTACTCATTACCCCAACCCTGTAGTCTTGTACACTGTCTGCAGCCAGATACTCTCGAAACTCTTGCCTTAAAGTGGTACTGTGAAGTGTTTTTGGCTGCAGTGGCTCTGCCATCTAGTGGAACTTCAAACCCATATGACAGATTAGTAACTGCTATGTTTACAAAACGTCTGAACAAAACAGGTTGAGTGTGACTTTATTTGAGCACTGTTCCCAACATAAGTAGCTACAGTGTTAACGTTGCTCCGATGAGATATTAGCCAAAACATTAAACACCTTGATGCTTAATGTACAACATGATGCACAATGTACAGTCTCAATATTAATGTATTAGCTAATGCCTGAAAATGTCTCAAATCTAACTTTGACTAGCTTAAACCAGACTAAACCAGACTTGATCACTTTCTAAAGTATTTGTTTTGGCGGATCGCATGTTAGCAGCTTAGCTTAGCATACATCACGTTAGCCCTGCAGTAGTTAGACAAGAGCTTTGTTCCACAAACAGCAATGCTCACCTTTCCGGGTAAGTGCTGTTTCTCCCGCCATAGTTTTTTTCGGGACTCCATTCGTGTGAACTGTTTCCATATTTGTAGATTAATGGTACCGTATTGTTATTGAAAGCTGGTAAACTTCATACCTTCACAAACAAACCGCACTGAACGGGTTTGTTTTGAAAAAGCCGGGGCGCTCCTCCCACTCTCTTCTCATTGGATAAATTTGAAATTTCAACTGAACTAATATATTTGCGCATGCGTAGTGGTTCCAGAAGCGCTGCAACCGGATCCATGGCTGCAACCAATGAGTTATAATAATGATAATAATGTAATTATTATAACCGTACATCCATGATTATAACTCATTGACTGCAACATGTACACGGACCATTATTTAATCAGTCGAGGTAATTGTTTTGATTTAAATTGAACTAATTCATTTCTAACTCAAATTGTGTTTCTATTTTATTGGAATTATTAGAATATAATCATTATTATCATTATCACAGCTGGATTTACAATTAAAATAGGTTGATCATGAGCAGTTCATCAGTTCACTTCCTAAGAGTCCAGAAATTAGTTGTAAAAACTGTGGTAGATGGATGGAGCAGTCTCTGGATCAGAAACACACAATGGGCAATTAACATGTTTGTTTTTAATTTACTTTTTAAAAAAATTATTATTATTTAAATTCTCAGCTGTAACGTGAAATACATGAAAATATCAGAAAATACAAACTTTGATCCTTATCATCATTTGTCTGACTCCACAACCCATTAAAATATTAATAACATAATATTCATGCATTATTAGGGCCACATTTAGTAAGGGAAGGCCAACTGCAATTAAACATAATGTATTTTTTAAATATTTAAATACATGAACAACTGAATCTTTTCATATTAAAATTTTATTTATTAATAGTCATCAGATAAAGTCATCAAATATAAATATTTAAATATATAAATACAGACCATAAGTTAAATAAATAGGTTTACATCATATTTACATGCACTGCATGTAGAGAAATGGCAAACGGAGAGCAAACTGTTGCTGTCATAATAATGGCATTATAATCTGTACTCAGTACATACAACAAAATGAAATGGATACAACAAAATGAAATGGAGTAGTAGTAGTAGTTGTAGCAGTAGTACTAGTAGTAGTAGTAAAAGTACTAGTAGTATAGTAGTAGTAGTGGTTCAATGAAAGCCAAGCGTGAGGGTCTAACTCTGATGATGGAAGCAGAAAGTGCTGTGGCTGGAGGCCTCTCGACACATCTGCACATCGTTGTTGACGTCTGTGGTGCTGATGTACCACTCGGGGTAACACGCAGAGCGCAGAGAGCTCACAGGGGTCCGGCCCGTGTCGTGTTTGTAGAAAATGAAACGCATCATGTCACTGTTAGTGCTGATGCTTGAGAGCAGATCACTGCTGGACACAGTCTGAAATAAAAGAGCAACTTGTGAGTTAAATCACCATATGACTTCACTATGGCATAAAACAGTGGTGGACACTGAATATTTGCATTTGTAGCAAAAGTATTGAGCGTGCATGTACTCAATTAAATACTCCAGCCAGAGTATGCTCAAATTAAAGTAAAGTACAATTATTATTATAATTATTTTATATTCATGACAAGATTAGGTGCATTACAATAAAGTCTGCTGTTAGCATCATGTTAATATTTGTTAATCTGGCTCTCTCTTCTATTATAAACTACATCTATAATGAAATGAAAATCACCATAAACATGCATTACTGTAATTATAATATAAACATTAAGAAGAATTAGTAATATTTAAAAATGTTCTCAATTGCAAGAACAATTTCCCACTACTCAATTACAAGAAAGTGAGTATTTGTTATTTTAATTAGTTTTGACCCCTGTATTTCAATGAGTTACAGAAGTGTGATTTACCTCTACATGAAGGCTTGCCTCGCTTCCTTCCATGTGACAGGACAGGTAGTACTGTGTGCCTTTGATGCCCAGGGCCACTGGTCGTCCCTGTGCGCTGGGTAACGGGGCTTGACTTGTTGGGGGTCGATATGTTGACATGTTCAGGTGAACTTAAACAAAGAAAAACAGTATTTTAATAAACGAATAGAAATCAAAGCATAACCATCATTCAATTGGCTCTGTGCACAAGAGTATTTATTTTTTTTAAATGCTAACATTTTGCCGTAGGTTAATTTCCTGTTTAGTTAATTTATGATGTTTTCATTACCTCAGCCTAAAATGAAAAATGACTTAAGATCAGGCAGAGAACAGTAAGCACTTGATGATTTTTTCCGACAACATGTTAAATACCTATAAAAGAAGAGAATATTTGACCAAAGTGGGTTTTTAAAATGACGTGTTTGTCTGTCAATGCTAACGCTAAGGTCTGACAAAATAAACTGCTTCTGTGCACAGAGTCAATATTGCAAATAAATAAATAAATAAAGAAAAAACTATATATGTATTTATATATTCACCTTTGCGGAAGTCGCTGCCTCCTTGCAGCATCACTGCATGCAGCTTCATGCTCCTGTCGGCCAGGACAATAGTTCTCTTTTGACTGTCTGTCACACTGTAAAAAGGCTTTGGCTCTGACTCCGGCAGCCTGGTGAACTGAGACTGTGTGGCAAACAGCTCTGACACAATCCTCTCTGTGAAACAACAAACAAGTGAGGATGAGTCACAGTTCACTTAGACAAAGCTTTAGTGCAGAGAGTCATGAACTAAACGATACCTTCTATGATGCTCTCCAACATGAAGCTAAGGAGATGCTCGTCTCTGAAGTCCGGGCTCAGGAGGGATCGGGCCACGCTGCTTTTCATGCGCTCCATGGCAATGACCAGGTTCACCACTCGCCTCATGGTCAGAGGATGATGAGAAATCTCCAAGTTCACTGGGCTCAGTGAAGGGCTGCTCATCATTGTTGATTCCATCTTTTGCTGAAAACAACAAGACAAATCCAAATTAATCTTCCATCTCTAAACAGCAGAAGCCCATTTAATTAAGCTTGTAGTTACCTTTGATGCTTTGGGAGGTGATAGACTCTTGTTGAGGTCTCTGGATAATATGATCCAACTGTTGCTTTGTCAGTACTGTTCTGTCTGGGTGCCTGCAATGCTTATATACAGAAGTGAAGGGAATTTTCCCTTTCAGCCAGGAAGTAGTATGATGACGAGCAGCAGTGATGAAATACTGTTCTTTTCAGTCTGCTCGCTTCAGGGAGGAGTTAGGTAACTCACAACATGGTCCATAATTTGATTTGCTTTAGATAGCTATCTGTAAAATGAATAGCTCCCTTAGCTCAGTGGTTCTCAAAGTGGGGTCTGGGGACCCCTGGAATCCTTGGGTCATGTGTGGGGGTCCTCCAAATCTTTTAAAACACTGATCATTTCTTATAATTTGTTATGATATATAACTCTAAAGATGTACTATTTTGGATAGAAATAAGTACACCAGAAAAAATAACAACAAGAAACTAACATTATATTCAAAGTTTGTTATAAACTTGGCTTGATTTTCAGAACTTTCCTGTAATGCCAAGGCGAAAAACGATAAGGGGAAAAGTTTTAAATCGATAGGGGGTCCCTGACTTTAAAAAGTTTGAGAACCACTGCCTTAGTTAATAATAACTTTGAGAATTCAACTACAGTAGTTTTTCTGGAGGTGAGTTGTCTTGACTGTAAATGACATAAAATATGCTGAATTAATACTGGTCTAATATTGCACAACAGAAGTTTTGCCTGTGAAAAGTCTACAAATCATTCAGATTTGCTTTGAGCATTTCTGCAGCAAAGCAAGCACGAGCAAGTTGATCTTCTTCTAAGAAATTTGTTTTGCAGGCAGTAGATTATTTAACTCAATTCCTCACATGGAAAACACCCGACTGTCACGTTTGCTTTACAACACAGTTTTTAAAGTTGTAATAAAATGCCTAACTAAAGGTTTTTTGAGCATATTAAAAAGACAAAAACAATGTAAACAGTCCTTGATATTTACCCTTTAATTTCTTTTTCGAGATGCTAATTGCTAATGTGAAAATTCTGAAATTGTTATTGTTAAGCATGAAAAAATACATACAGTAAATAATGAAATAAGTGAGCAATAACAATCCAAAATTGTAAATAAAGTAATGTATTAGAAGAGACCAAAACAAAGCTGCTCATGTCTTTTTAACTACATTCTATTTTTTCTCTTTTTGCTGTGTAGGCGTTTGGCTCAATGAAAGAAATGACATGACGATCCAGTTCAAAGAAGAAGTGATGAAATTTGAAACTCTGCCCTGCTGATGCAACTTTATTATTGTTTGAGGAATTTACAGCCCGTATAGATACTCAGAGCGTGTTTACACAAAGGTGAGACGGGAAAATGGAAACGGGAACATTTAGTATTTCATGCTTTATAACTTTTACCACATTGAGCACTTTTGTTATTTCTGTGGGTTCATTTAGGTCACTCTCTATACATTTGCAAGTGTGGGTATTGTACAGTTTATTCTCTCAGTACAGTTGTGTATATCTTTCTTACAGTTTTTGCCTTTAATGTTTTGTATTTTCAATTACAATAGCTGGCACTAAATACTTGAGTAATTTATCATACAATAGTTTTTAATCCATTACAAGGCACCAAACACAATGGCTTCTATAAAGAAATATTAAAACATTAGGTCACTTTTCATCATTTGATAAAATAATCTGTAATGTTGGGCTAATGTGTAACTCCATTTAATGTAAAGAAAAAAAAAAAAGAAATTTTAAGTACATTCGATTTGTTATGGCAGTATAAGTCTCTTTATACTGACTGATATAAATTAGCGCTTGTTGACATATAAGATCAGGGGCGTAGCATCAAATTCGGGCCCCAGGTACAAACTTTGGTGATAGGCCCCCTAATACATGATCTTGTGTTTTATTGATTTAGTTCACTCTAGTTATTTTTCTATTCATTTGGGTTTTATTTCCTTCTGGAATATTCATATCCAGGTTACTAAATACATTTCTACTTTCCTCCCATAAATAGTGTTGCGTTTACGTTTCTTGCAGGGAATTTGAATGCTTTATAATGCCACCTTTCAAGATTTTTATGCCATAATCGACTACAAAAAAAAAAAGCATTTACTCAAATAGAAACGAGAAGAAAACGAAATAAAACTCACTCTTTTACATTTTTGCTAACTTGTCTAAATGATGCCAAAAACACACTTAGAAAATCCTTTTTGGGCACATATAGTGTAGTTGAAGTTTTTTTGTTGAAGTTGGTTTTTATTGTGTGATATTGATTTGAATATAATATTAAAGTTAATATCACATTTGTTGAACTGATCATTTGTGTCAAACCCTGGCTATTTGTTTACTGAAAACCTTGCTTATATTATTATAATTTTGAGCTATTGTGTTAGTTAATTATTTAGCAATTAATATCCCTATTTTTTCAGCCATTTGCTACAATTTAAGGAGAGATGGAGCTCTCTGATATCACAAGTAATTACATGTAGAGGAACAATCAATCTATCTCACAAACAAAATGCTTTTGGGGGCCCTTTCCTGCCCTGGGGAAACTAGCACCATTTACCCCCCAGTTCGACACCCCTGTATAAGATACAGATACATTTACATATTAGATACAAAAACATTGCATAGGGGATTTATTTATTTTTTATTTATTGATTAGACCTATAATTATAATCCAATTTGTCAGGTGCTAAAACAATGACAGTGTGGCGTGGGGACTAGTGTTTGTCTTCTGCTTTTTGACTATTCCCAGTGCTTGAAATTAGTGAGTTTGTCACTTTCACATCCTCATCCTAAAATGTTAGTATTGCAAAACAGAATGTGTGTACGGATAAACATGACGAGGCAGAAATGTCAGGAAAATCACAAACAGACATTCCGGAAGATACATAATTACAATACAAGGCATTTCATTATTATGAGAATACATGAATCTTATAGGATAAACAGAGTTTTTGTCTATAAGACCAAGCCCTCTAAGCACTACATATTATTGCACATTAATCACAGTCTCAGTCCATTGTCCTGGAGCCGCTCAATCCAGTTTTACAGCCAAAATTTCCAGTGATGTCACAGCGCGGGAGCAGCTTCAGCGCTGATTTCACAATAACCACTTCTCAAAAGGATTATTTTCACTTCCTCCCCGGGGCCAGCAGACTTCACTCATGTCAGACTTAAGTACTTAATGCTTTTCAGGAGACAAAAAACACAAAAGGATCTGTTGATTGTTGCAGCTTGTCTGTCGTAACGAGAATCTCATCAATGAACAATATAAATATAAATATTAACTCAACTGTTACTGTACAAAGCAAACACCACTATATGTGTTTATTTATTTTTTGTTTTGGTTCTTTTTTGTTTTGACACTTTGGTTCTTTTCCAGTCCTAGTTCAGTCCAGGTCAACTCTGGATTTAGGATTAGTTTTCTAACTGTGTGTGTGTGAAAAAAAAAGCTATATTAACAGTGGGAAAGATGGGAAATGCTGTATTTTCATCAACAGGTCAAATGTAATGCTTACCCTAAAAACAAGCTTCACACCAAGCTTCACAAAGAGAATATTTAACTTCCCATGTACCGCCAGATCCAGGCCTATTCTAGACCTAACACTAGTTCAAAATGAATATAAAACAGTCTAAGACAAGAGTAAACCATTGATAACGCTGTTCTAATCTAAATAACGATAGTCCCAAAAGATAACCAAAAAGTATCAATTATATCACTCACAATAAATTTGTTTCTAATTTAGTCAAACCAACAGCAGAGATACCTGAGTACCACCAGATGCTGCCTATGTCCCACGTTTGAGAAACACTGATCTAAAATAAGTTTTCACATCAACTGAAAGTTAAAGGGATCATATTTTTACTTAACATTCCGGCCTATTTTCCCTCACACGTCTGACAAAATTGTCTAATTTAAAACTGAAACAGTCTTAGACATTTGGAGCTCTGACAAATGGCTGTTGTCTTTTTAAAGCTGTATCCCTGTAGTTTTTGCTTCTGATGTCCAACAGGTCTCATCAGAAGTGAAAACTTTCTCCAAGCAAAAGAAAAGCAGAATCTAAATTCCGTAGATATAAGGATTGGTTAGCTGGTGTTGACAGCTGAGACATAAATGACACTAGATTTGGCAGATTTTGGGTTTTGACAATTCCTCTGTAAAAGCTGAAGGCAATAATGAGTTTTAGGGACCCAAAATACTCAAAAAATCTAGTCGGAGCCAAATCAAAAGTCCTATTAAAATGTTTTGACTATTAAATTATTTGGATTTTTAATTTAGAGATTTACAGTGAAATCTGAGTCTGGATCATCCAGAATGGCTGATTTAGCTCTAAATAAAAGGATACAATGGATTTTTAACCTAACACCTTTCCAGGTGCTTCATATATGCTTTTTTCAGACACTGAACAAAATGGAATTTTTAAAGAAGTTAAGGAGTTTTAAAGGTGGGGTAACTAACCTTTTTACTTGTAAATTGGTAAACTTTGTGTTTTCCACTCAAATATGATAAACCAGCACTTTGTGAAATATGAGACCACTGAACTAAATAAAAAGAATTTTAGTTCTAATCAGAGAACTGAAGTATTGTCTGTGCTTGAGTGGTCCTCTCCAGATTCACTTTGTTGTTTGTAAAAAGAAGTTTATCGACTGTAATTGTAACCTAAAATGAAAACATGTCGATATTAACCATGTGAAGCTTTTTAGAGGAAGTTTCCAAAACAATTCCAATTTCATGACCTTGTTAAACACACATTTCAATCACTAATCCACTTTCAATAACTAAGACTGAAATATAATAATTTTAGAGATTTCAGCACATTAAAAAAAAAAAAAAATTGTTAGAATAAACTTTCAAATTGAGTGGATTTAATTCCAGCTACAGACAAAGCAAACACAGTGGTTTAGCTAAAAATAGACATGAACAAGTTTTTTTTTTCCTGGCTAGAAGTGTGTGTGTTACAATACAATATGGTTTCAGTGGAATTATCCAGGTGATTTTCTCCTTCGAGAAAGTTACACAGAGTCACTTTAATGCCTAAGACTATTATTTTTGGGCACTTTAACATGCTTTTTTTCTCTACTTTGACTCAAAACCAAGGGTTGTGCTTGAGCTAATTATTCCTGTTTAATTTCGAACCCAGAATATATTCACATTAGAATATAGAGGTTATGCACTGATCATTTTATTCCAAAAATGCTTAGCAACATTTAGAATAAGTGGCATTTCTTCAATGTATTTCTTTTTTGTAGTGGCAACAGCTTGTCTGCTAACAAAACAACAAAAACATCTTTTTTAAGAAGAAAAAGGTATTGAGTTATTGTGTGTGATTTGAATGTCTGTGATAAATGTGAGAAGCTGAAGTATTGTTGTTTATTTGCTTTACAACTGTTGACTTGATTTTCTCTTTTTACATGTCAGTTACAAACCCAGTGCTCAGTAGACTTGATGTGGATTGAATTTGTTATCAAACTGTAGTGTATTTATACTGTTTTACTGTTTATTGAACTCTTAGTGAAAATGTCCTTTCTCTCCATTAACTCATCATGCATCGTTGTCACTCACACTCGCATTTAGAATACTGTTATAACAAATTCAACCCACAACAAGTCTGAGCACTGGGTTTGTAATTGACATGTAAAAGAGAAAATCAAGTCAACAGTTGTAGCAAAGCAGATAAACAACAAGACTTTAGCTTCTCACATTTATCAGACATTGAAATCACACACAGTTGAACTTATTACTTTTTCTTCTTAAAAAGATTTTTTTCAGTCAGTTTGTTGCAGTTAAAATGTCCTAAATCATCAACAGTTGTTGCAGACAAGCCGCTGCCACGACAACAAAAAATCCATTGAAGAAATGCCACTCATTCTAAAGTTGCTAAGTATTTTCGGAATAAAATGATGTCAGTGCATAACCTCTATTCCATAACTTTTCCAGGTTTTCCATGACTGTACGAACCCTGATAAAAGAATATAACATATATCTGTATATAGCAACTCAACCAGTTTTTTTAGGATACAAAACTCATGTACGCTTTGAATTAAACACAAAAATAGTATTTTGCAATCTATACCTTTAATTTAAAGGGCAGGTGTGTATTGGTACAATAAAAATGGAGTGTAATGTCTTTTATTCACGGATTGGCTTTTGGGGAAAAAAACAACAAAAACAAAAACAAAATTTACAAATATACCGTGTGCACCCAATCCCACCAAACCAATTAAAACATATAAAACACACACAATGTAAAATCACAAAGCAAGAAAATGATCATTCACAAATTATTTCACAAATAAAATATATTTATATACACACTTGCATTGAAGTATACAATAAATAAAATCTCTACTATTTTCTAGTCTCGAGGTGAACCTGATTCCCTCTTTTGGTTGTGTTCCCACCAACTTCACTGATGGTCATTTTTGGTCACATGCACAACAGGCACAGGACTGCAACTGTTTTCACGTCAGAGCAGCTGCTACGATAACGAACGACGCAAGTAAAAACACAACTAATTAAAAAAAACACAAAAGAAAAGCCAAAGTACCCACCAATACATTCACACTGATTGTCGAGAAACAGATTAGCTACCCGCTGCTGGTTTTCAGACGACATGACAATACAATCAAGCTAAAACATCCGTTGCCTTGGCGACTACTGCTATGGTAAATGCTGTGTCATCCGGAGGGATGATGATTAAGTTTAGGAGAACGGTAAGTTTAGGAAAAGGGTGTTTAGGTGATGGGTGAGGTTAGGAAAAAGTTTGGGTAAAGGTTAAGATAAAAATAAAAATATAACAGTTTAGGACCGTTTAGCCGCAGAAATAAACTCGTTACCACGGCAACCAGCTCACTCAGCGTCCCTCCGGAGCAGACTATCTAACTAGCACTAACAGACTTTGATTCTCACTTTGGGACAGTTTTCCATATGCCTGTTTTTTTTTTTTTTGGTGGATATATTACCCAATTGGCTTGACTAGATTCCAAATTAACAACTAATAAGAATAAATAACTAAAAAATAACTAATTAACCATTTTCTTTTTTTGTGTTTTGCTGCTGTTTGTAATACTGGGCAGCAGAGACGGCAAGTGACCAAGTACTCTACTTAAGTAATTTTTTTTTTGAGTACCTGCACTTTATTGAGTATAAAAAAATCTAGTGACTTTTTACATTTTTCAAGAATTATCTGTACTCTTTACTTCCTACATTATAAAAACAGGTTACTTTATAAGCCCACATTCCCACATTATCTAAAGACCTGCTGTTTTTATGAAACATTTATCACAAATAAACTTCAGGTTAATTATACATATTTAACTGTAAAGCCCATCTTACACTCACACAATACAAACCAACTTTGTGCACTGCAAAAAATGTGATTTTGATTAAAATCTGGATGATTATTTTTATTTTTTTGGTATTGGTTTTTGATTAAGATGTGTAATAAGAAAAAATAAGAGGTGTAATTTGATAGACTTAATAAAAATTAACTTGTTTCAAGGTGGTTCTGCTTTGTTTCAATAAATGTGTTCCTTTTTCAAGCCAAACGCTAATGCTGCAAGTCATTTTTAGTCACTCCTGTGGCCAAAAAATGTCTTGAAACAAGTGAAAAACAACAACAAATCTTTAGCTATTTTATTCCTATCTGGTTAAACAACTACAATTAAGATGAATGTTCTGAAGTCTTGTAGTTTTAACCGAGACTAGAGAATAACTTTTGGCAGTGTGAGTGTACTTTTTACTTCTTTACTTAAAAGTGCACTGTGCAACTTTTTGGCCAAAAATAAACTTTAATAAATGCATATTTTTGTCATTTAGATGCCTTAGATGCACTAAATAATTAATACAAATCTGCAATTTTATTTTAAGCGGGCTTGCATGGCCACAAAATACTCTATTATTTGGCTTGTAGGAGGGCCACAGAAAAGTGATTCCTTTAGTTGATTTTTTTTTCATTTTATGGCAAAAAATGTATTCATCTCCATTCGGAAAGTCCCCAAGTATACTTTTAGCTTTCTATTGCTACTGAATTGTGTATATGACTTTTCACCTCCAGAAAGACACACAATGCACCTTTTACACGTTTACTTTTGTACTTTTACTCAAGTAAGAGTTCCAGCAGGACTTTGACTTTTACCAGAGTTGATTTTTACACAAGTAACTGTACTTTTGCTTGAGTAGTGCACTTACTTTGCCATCTCTGCTGGGCATTACAAAAACAGCTTGAATTAAATTATTTTACCACTAAATCAATTTACCTGTCACTTATCGTAGTTATTCTCATTGCATTGGTTTGGCTTTTGCATTCCACTGTTAAAAAGTCATAAAAGTCATAAGGCCTTTAAGTTAAATTAACTTAAATATTTGTGTTGATACAACTTGACAATATGAGTCAAAGATGATCAACTTAGATTTTAAGTTTTAAGGAACATGCATGACAGAGGGAGAAAGAGAGAAAAAGAGACAAAGAGAGAAGGAAAGAGAGAGAGAGAGAATACCAGACAACTCGCATACATGAGTTAAACTGACATAAACTTTAAGGCAGAAATTACACTTGCAATTATAAGTTAATTTACAGTGTACGGGCGTTTTACTAACAACAAACAAGGCAGTTTTCCCCAAAGCGTTTCATTTTTTCCCAAGATTCCAATCTTTCTCCCCATCTGGAATCTGAAATCCATCAACAACAGGCGATCAATTCTCAAACGGCAAAAGAAGTACAGTGAATATTTCATTCCAAACACGCACATAGTTCAATAAATATCTGTTTTTTACCATAATAATAAACCTTTATAGAAGATGTACAAGTTCTTGAAGTGAGTTTGCTTTCTAGCTGGTGATACAGATGGAGAGAGGACTGCAAGTGCTACACATGCGGCCAAGTCGATTCGGGTTGTGGGGTCATACAGTAGCTTGGGGAGGGGGAAGGCAACGACGAAATGGGGTTAATGGGGTCTCCCTGAGTCTTTTGATTAGGACAGAGAAAGAAGAAAGGTAGCAAAGGTCCATCGATTACGTGAAGGTGCACAGGCTTACAAAAAAATTCGATTCTCCTTGTGTCAGTTCACTGCAAAAATGCAATATCTACAGAATAAAATGGCTTGAATTCAGAATATTGCACTTTATGCTTTGAGTCATTTGGTTTGTGCGGTTATGTAGAGCTGAGTAAGATCATATCGTATATAGAGTTGAGCGATATTGACCAAAATAAATATCGCGATAATTTTTTTACATATCTCGATAATGATAATTTGACGATATTGTCAGTTCAACATAAGTTTATAATTGATTAGTAGTGTGTAATAGTAGTGTTCTCACGTTATACTGTTTTGTGAAGAACTTTGAATTGCTTAGTGCACAAAATCTATTTATTTTTTATTGTAAACTAGCTTTTTTGTGGCATGTTTTTACTGAACGGTATACTCGATATTCAGTTTTTGCATATCTAAAAAACAACATTCACGATTTTATCTAAAATTCAATATATTGCCCAGCTCTAATTGTGTATCATATATCGCGATATTTGTGTGGAAAAGTTGAATTTTTAGAATATCGTGATATGATTTTGCAACAGAGGCAAACAGAAATGTGACTAATTCCCAGCGTTGCCAGATTTTCAGAGATTAATAAGCGACAAGCCTTTGAAAAAGCCAAAACAAACCATCTTATAATTAATAAAGACCAGTCATTAGTGGGGATATTTTCGTGGATCAAACTTGATAAAAAACGCTAAAATTTACAACCCTTGACTGTAGGGCTGGTCATTAATAAAAAAAAAATCGAGAGATCGTATCAAAACGAATCGTCAATTATTTGGTGATGGGTTTTGAAACGAACGATCGAAACCAATCTTTGTCAGTAAAAATGTGTGGTTTGGAGCAAAAGTCAAACTTTGAGGCTGATTATTGACACAGCCTATAGTTTCAAAAAAAGATAAATGGGACAATAATAAAAGTTTTGGTTTTGTTTATGTTCATGAATACATTTTTCATTTATTTTTTTAAAAGGTTAAATAAAATCGAACTGAAAATCAAGCTCGATCAATATGAGAAAAAAAAAGTGATTATATTTTTTCCCAGATCGCCCAGCTTACTTGACTTTCCAAATAAAGAAGCCCACAGTTCCTATAAAAATGCAATTTTTCTAAGATCTCTCTAAAACCACAAAGTAACCTATGCCCAGACAGCGGAGGCTCTGCAGAGGCTAAACACAAATAAAGTAAAACATGATGTTTGAAAGAGAAACTTACACTGTCACTAAAACAGCCTGAAACACATAATTATAACAATGATATTTGCTATAGTCTAGGTATATCGTCAACTATATCGTTACCGCAAATGTTCTCTTTATACCGTGATTAAAGTTTTAGGCCATATTGCCCTGCCCTACTACTGTGAGAATATTGTATAGTCATGATTATCAAATCGCGATATAATCATAAGAACAAAAATAATATTCGTGCCAACATCAGAAACTAAATTAAGTATACATTATTAATAAAAGTGTTTGTTCTTTTGACATTATTGGCAATATTTTTGTTCCAGTTTGGACCTGAATAGCAAAATAGGGATGAAAACACTTAGATTAGGTGTAGATATTTTGTATCATACATCATACATTTTTATATTTTACTAGTGTGAATTTTGAGAATTTGAGAGAGCAAAAACGAGTCTTTTTGCGGGGTGCACGGTAGCCAAGTGGTTAGAGCTCTGGCTTCCCAATAAGGAGATCGTGGTTCGAGTCCCGGGTCGGATCATATTAACATCTCACAATCTCTCTGGGTGGAGTTTGCATGTTCTCCCGTGTCACCGTGGGTTTTCTCCGGTACTCCGGTTTCCTCCCACCTCCAAAACATGCATGTTTAGGTTGATTGGGCATCACTGTAAATTTCCCTTAGTGAATGAAAGAGAGAGTGAATGTTAGTCTGTCTGACCCTGCGACAAGTTGGCCACTGTCCAGTGTGTTCCCGCCTAAGGCCCAAAGTCACTGGGATAGGCTCCAGTCACTCGCGACCCCTAACGGGATTAAGCGGTAGAAAATGAATGAATGAACAAGCTTGAGGAAAAGTGATTTTTCCGACAATGAGAAAGAAACAATCAACGATTTCACCGCTCAAACTTTGAGAATAGTATTAAAAGTTTTTGTTTTGTTTTTGTTCATGAATGGAATTTTTCATTTGATTTGAAGGCTGAAACAAAATCGAATCAATATGAGAAAAAAAATCTTGATTATATTTTTCCCCAGATCGCCCAACCCTAATTGGAAGTGCTAAATACTATAACATTACTATTCGAGGATCAAGTTTATAGTCTTTATATTTATTGGACTGGATTTCAAAAACCTTCTGATTGGCTAAATACTAACCCCGAACAAAGTAAAGTTTAATATCAAGAATTCAAGCCTATTTCCAGTAGATGTACTTTTCTGCAGTGATTCCTTTGGCATGTCCACTGTCTTTGGATCTGCGCGGTCCCCACTCCCAGGCACAGTCTTTGTCTCTCAGCTGAAGCGTGCGGCAGGAGTGGGCGGAGCTGAGGGTCAGATGCTGTTGTCCAGTGCGCTGTGGTGGTTCGGGGCACTGTGGGGTGCGTGGATTTCGTTTTGGAGGAGTAACGTGGTCTCATCCGGACCGTTTTCAAGCACGTTCGAGTCCGGGCCGTTCAGATCCGAGATGGCCAGAGGCGTGGAGGGCAGAGGACTGGTGGTGTTGGCGGTGGTGGGAGTGGTTGTAGAGGGTACGGTTGTGTCCAGGTGTGGCGTGTTGTGGGTGCTCTCTGGAGATTGAGGAGTGCTGTCCAAACGGGATGCCATCAAACCGTTCTGGTACTGGGCCTTAGTGATCTGTAGGGATACATTAAAAGAACATAAAATATAAGCTGGGGCAGCAGAAACTACTGTTAGATATAACTACAATAATAGTTGGATGTGAGCTAACACCGGATAGTTACCAAAACTAAACCAAGCCTAACGAGAAATAAGATTGGACATGTTTAATCGAAGGCTGAGTCACAAGGAACGCCCTTTTAATCCTGGTGAAAACACTGAGAAGCTCTTGTATTGATAATGAGATCTACAAACTATCAACCGACTGAAAATACTGGTTGAAGATAATAACAAAAAGAAACATTCTTTTGGGCAATTTTTCAAAACAAATACAGGGAGTTCATATCAACACTCTAAACTTGAAATCAGTCTACAGCACAACACTTGAACAAAAAACAAAAGTACACTGTATGTAGCTGCCGTCAAAGCAACTCTCATAGTTTAAGTTTATAGGTATAATATTAAGATAAAAAATACAATAGATACAAATTAAAAATAGTTATATTAAGTTTCATTTTCTATAATTCATATTTCTTTATTTAAGCTAGGAATCAACCCAGTTTAGGGGGGAACCTTTATGGTGACAATAAGACGATAATGTTAAATTTCCTGAAGAAAAGCTGTGGAAAGTGCTCTTTATTCCCTTTTGAGTCTGAATACGGCCAATAAGGTACATTTATGTAGTTTTATTTTGTTAATTACTTTAGCGTTTCGTGAAAGCTGTGTGACTGCATGGTAAATTTAGAGAATGTGTGCCTTATTTACTTGTTTTGTATGTCTATTTTTTGTTGCTAAGAGAGTTAAGTTAAGTTTATTTTTTGTGTCTTTAGTTCTGACGGCATGTATCGGCATGTTATGGAGAATGTAAAGACCCGTTGAAGACTCCTCCTGTCGAATAAATGTCTGTGAAAACCTAAGAATGATTTGAGCCTTGATTAACACTGTACTCATACCTCCCACTTGGATTCCTCTACACTTCTCTCTCTTTCTATGTATTTAGTTTTGTGCCTTTTAAGCTAAATGGGAATTTCCGAATGTCTGTCTATGTGTCTGTCCTTTTACTTTCTTGTGTTGACTTAAAGCTAAAAAATTGCTGCACAACAAAAATAAGGGTACAAATAAAGTCAACTGAACTGGATTGGCCGTCCTTGTCCTGCTAGATGAATCGTTTACCTCTGCCACTTGCTTAACGTTCTAATTGCATCACGGGTCAGTCCTAGTCACATCTACAGCCTGTCCGTCCATGAGAGTGGATCTCTCCTTCACTGTGGTTCTCCTTGAGGTTCCTCTTTTTCCCACTGGGTTCTTATGAGTTTTTCTGCCGAGAAGGAGAGTCTAAGGCATCGCTATTCAACTAGATTTTCCAGAGAGCCAGATTTTATCGAGGACCATGGCTTCTGGGCCGTAACACAACAAAGGCATGAGGTTGCACCAAATATTCACAGACTATTTAGTGATTTAGGTTTAGAATTAGGTTTATTTGTGCATATTTTAACTGTCTTCAAATAAGATTTGCCAATAAGAGAGCAAAGTGGATTGTTTTGCTAAAAATATATAAAAGATAACAATTTATCACTGGAATCTAGTAATAAATACAACTGGAATTGACAAAAAAAACACAAATCTTATTTTCAAACAGTAAAAATATAATAAAATCAAGATAACTTGTGCTTTGTAAGATTAGGAAAGTGATTCGAGGGCCGGATCAGATTCTCAGAGGGCTGATTTAGCACCCGGGCCTTAAGTTGAATAGGCCTGGTCTAAGGACAGGGGATGATTTGGGACACTTATCCATCTGTCTGTTTGTTGTTGAACAGTCTGCCTCTATATTTCTCAATCATGACTGTTTCTGATTTCCCATTGCTTCTGTTGTTATGACCAAATGCTTCATTGTTAGATTTGTTTTTGCTAAATCAATCTTGGGAAGTCTGCTGAGATAACTGTTGTTGTGCTTTTGGGCTGTACAAAGATAAATTAAATTTGCTGCTGGGCTACTATCAATATAAAGTGCGTATTACAGGATGAACTACTCATTTCACTAAAACACAAAGTTGTTATCATTATAATTAAGATTCATTGCAGCTTAGTCATCTTTTAGGTTTAAAAACGTACTTCCTGCTCATAAATGATGATATCACACTAGGGAGTTTCCCAGCAGCTACGGATGCACTGATCCAGCTTTTTCATTTCCGATACTGATTCCGATACTTTGGCTTTAAGTACCTGGCAATACCCAATATCAACCGATACTGGTGTAAGGACTGAATTTGCTTATTTTTTCTTATCAAAACATAAGACACTTGGCCCTTTAGTGTTCTGTAATGCCTATTTATCATGCAAACACAACTTAACAACTTCATCTGAATAAAGTGTAAAACATTTTGAGATGTTCTGGATCAACGCCAGTCTGTAAATTAGTCTAATTAAAATTATATAATGAAGGCTGTAGTCCTTTAGTCGTTTAGTCGATTAATCGGTTGATGGAGTCTTGATCAACCAACATTTTTATTAGTTGAGCAAGGATTTATTTTGATTATAAGAATTTGTATTGAACAGTAACAAAACAATGTTCATTAGTTAAAGATTTGGGACCAAATCTTTGCCCTGGTCTGCAGATTTTTTAAATACACTGTTTTCCTCCATTAATTGTTGTTTTTGCATGAACACTATAACATTTTCAGTCAGCTAAATGTTCAAAAACATACTTTTTAGTCGATTAATTGGTCGATGGGATATGTTTTTAGTTGACCAAGAATTTCTTTGGTCGACTACAGCCCTAGAAATATGAATATGAGCCGATACCCGATCCAGTAAAATGCCCTGGATCGACACCAATAGCCAATCACAATATCGGATCGGTGCGTCCCTACCAGCAGCCATGTATTAAAATGGGCCAAAACCCCTCTAATGCTAAATAATTGCTTTACTTATGATATAAAAATACACTAAAACACACTAATTTTGTTCAATTTAATGTGATGTTTATCAGTTTAGAACTCTGCTCTACTTCCTGTTATTTTCGACATATTTTCAATAAACTTTTCTTCTTAATTTAAGTAAAACCAAGAAGTATTCATCTACCAAATTAAGTTAAAATTGGACAATCGCAAAAACCTGTCACACAAACTATAAATCAGAAATCATCACGGGTTTTACTTAAAGGTGCACTGCGTTTTGGGCTTACAAGATTCTTTTGACACATCGTTATTTTCTACTAAATGTTTTCTGAGTTAAGAAGACAAAGTTATTTGTATGAAAAAGTAGATGCTGACTATTATTTGTTCTTTTTAACTGACTAATCAAGTTTTCAAACTCCAAAAGTTACACAAGGAAAGATTATTGAGTTTGAGGAAAAGCTTTGTTATAGCGAGAGAGAAAAATGTAAACAAGCTCTTTACAGGACTCATTTCTCATAAACTAAATGTTCAATGGCAATTTATTACTCTAATAAAGCATAAACCTTACCAAGACAAACAGATAAGCACTAAACTACTAAAGCTGTGACTAAATCTGCATTATACTTTGATAGGACTGAGAGTCTTACCTCTAATGAAAATAATCGCCAGATGAACGTCTTATTGATCTCCAGCACAATTGTTCTTTCTCAAAAACACGAGTGCTCCTCGGCTCTGTCAGTCGGCCTCATGCCCGGTGCGGTAGGCTAGTTGTTTTCATAAATCTTGTTGTGGGGGTTCGGAAGCTAGATGGCAGTATTTACCACTGATTATATATTTAACAGTTTTTACAACATTCATCTGTTGTATAAAACTGAAAGCTTTTGCGAAATAAATAGAAATGATGACAATAAACCAGTGAAGGAGGACTAGCGCGGGAGAATGCGACCAGCGCCACTCACATTTATGAGTCTGTCTGCGCTTTTAGAGGCAACGTTTACTGAACATCATGATGCACATCCAGGCCTGTGCCAATGGACTGTAATTTGATATATCGTAATATTGAGCATTTTAACTTACGCAATGCACCTTTAAATAATCTCAGGGGCAAGTTTGAGACCGCAGCTGTAGATACAGTATATTATTCTGTAAAAGCACCTTGATAAACTGCAGGTCGGTGAGGGCGCGCACATTGAAGTCAGGGATGTACTGCTGCGCGGGGAGGCTGCTGTTGAGCTGACTGTTGCTGCCGCTGATGGACAGAGACTCGGTGCGGTCGGCTCCGCTCAGTGAGGCCGTGCGGTTCAGTCCGCTGATGTGAGACGGGGAACGAAACTCTGAAACACACACAAGAACGACCGTCAGAACAGAGTCATGTTTAGATATCAATGGACAGTGTCAGTTTAAAATGTCTGAATCATTCAGAATATAATGTCAGGATTTGAGGAGTTTTGACTGCTGTGTGGTAATATTTGGCATGTTTTATTCACCTTATTCTGCCCCGCTCACTTTTCTTGGCAGCGCACTTCCTGTTCAGCTCTGCTTTGGTAATAATATCTAGTCTGTCTTGCAAGGCGATCTCAAATAGATACAGTATAAAGTTTAGATCGGGCCCAAAAAAATCCAGCCTGACCCAGCCCGAGCCCACACACGTCGTGTCTGAACCCAACTGGAACCCGAGTCAGTCTCTGAGTGCCTGAACCCGAGCCCGAAGCGAGCTCGCCCCGCCCACTCACTGAACTGTGGCATTTTAATGACAGAAAAATCTCCTCATGATATCCCCGTGTTTACATGTAAGAGTGTCTCTCCACTAAAAGCGCTTCCTCCACCCCACATTTCACCCGCTCTCTCTCTCCCTCTTGTTCCTTCTTTTCTCACCGCGCTTTCTCTCTCTTCTTCCTCATCTTTTTCTTGATCCCGCGATGAAAGACGTGCCTTACCTGTCTCTCGTTCTCCTTCCTCTTTTACCTGCTCTGCGTTTATCCACAAGTCTTCTGTCTCTCTCTTCTCACTCCGCGGCGGTGAATCAAACTTCTCACACGCTACTTAAAACACTCTCTTTTTGTCACCGCGGTGGTTTTGTGCTGTGTCCTGATGCAGCTGTCAATCATCTGCGGAGTGCACGTGTTCAGTGCCGCTCTGCGTCTTGGCCCAAACCCGCCAGGCCTGACAACTACGTGAGAAATGTGGGCCCGGGATGGGTCGGGCTCGGGCTAGGTTCGGGCTTGGGTCCAGAATCTACACTCTAATACAGTATAATGACAGACAAAATAAACCCAGGGACTGAATTCTACAGACTAAACGCAGCTAAACAGGAAATGTGCTGCCAAGAAAGTGGGTGGGGCAGAATATGGTGAATAATTTTTTTGGTACTATTAGAAGACATATTCAGCTTATCCAATGCACTATTTACATTAAAGTTGTGTGTATGAACAAAATAGATCAATGAAATTTCAAACTTTTTTTTGGCTAGAGGGAATTTTGGCGAGGGGATGGGGGAGTCACTGAAATAATTTAAAAACCTAAGATCAAGCAGGTAAAATAAACTTTTAAACAAGTCAAAACTGCTCAAAGTGAAGGTGCAGTATGTAACTTTTCTGGTGGATAGTCTCACAAAAAGTTACATAGTGCATGTTTAACTCTTTTAACCATTCATTTTTGTGACTACTTTCTGAAAAAGAAAATAAATGAGAGACAAGATGCAGTGATTCTGTTACAAACACATATTAATTATTATTATTATTAGATTAGCCTCGTGACATTAATAATGATAAAACACAATGGAGACTGAGAGGATTAGGAAAGAAACATTATTTACAGTGTTAGTTTTGCAGTCCAGGCATTGTGACGTTCACCAGAGTACACACTTCCCTAAAGCACGAGGGCGAATATCTGTACCACTAGAAACTGAAAATGAATATTGCTATATAGAAAATGAAATATACCAAAATAGAAACTGCATTTGAAGAACAGAGCTGTGGTTGAATGATTTAAATGCCTGTTGAAGCGCAGACTAAGTGAAAGGTCAATCTGGACCAAAAAAAATAAAAATAAAAAATGTAAAACCACAGTAAAATCCTTGATATCGACTTTAAGAGGTAGATTTTTAAAGCTTTTTAAAACTATTTATTGCTGTTGGGCAGTGTTGGGAAAAAAGTATTGAAAAAGTAATTTGTTACTCATCACTTCTTACTGTTTATTTATTTAGTTACTGTCTCAATAAAATAATTTAGCTACATTACTTTAGGATTACTTTGTGTGTGTTATTGCAAACATCGATCATAGATGGGATTTTGAATTTTATTATTGGAATTTAAACAAAGGCAAACAACAAAAGAGTTGCTTAAATAGCCTCACATTTAGTAAAATCAACATTAAAAATGATTTTTTACTTAAATGTAACTAAGAGTATTTTGTTAGTAACTGTAATTTAATTAGAAGTATTTTCACAGTAGGTTACACTACTAATTACTCAAAAATGTAATCTACTTACAGTAACTAAGTTAGACCCCACACTGCTGATGGGACAAATTCTTGAGGAGGTCCGAGGGCCAACAGAAATGGGTTTGAGGGCCACATTTTGCCCCCAGGCCACAATTTGGGCATGCCTGAACTATGATGTTCTTGTTTCTTAACTAATACTATCTACATTTTCTATATATATTTACACAATTACTTCCCTCGAGTTTCATTGTTACTGTTATAAGGGTTTTTTAATAGACATTGGTTGGTACTAGACATTTTATTGAGGTCCAAAAGAACTGATTGATAAAATTTTGTTTATTGGTAAATTATAATAATAATAATTATTTTTTTTTTAAGTAAATTTTGTTTATAGGCATTACTTCCCATCTGATTAAAGCTTTTTCAGTTTCTAGGGGTCTGATGCCGCCATAAAACAGAACACTGAAACCCTATTCATGATGTTAGCATAATACATTTACAAATATGTTTAAAAAAGCAATTATTACTTCACACATTTCACCTGACCTGGTTTATATAGACACACCATGCAGTTATTCATGATTGCAGCAGTTTCAGATTTAACAATGTGATGTGTGAATATGCTGCAGCTTTGGAACAAAAGTGAAATTGTAGAGATAAATATGTTAATTATTTGAAGTAGACAGGAAATTGCAGACTAATTTCCACCTGAATAGATAAATTAACAAGATATCAGTGTGGGTAGAAACTGATTTTAAGTTATTTACTGTCACAAATCTGCATAGCATTTTAATTTCTCCCGTTACTCAATGTGACATAATCCTATTTACGTCTGTTGCGTGACTAAGTAAACACTGGCCTAAACCAGTCGTTTGTTGTACTTTTCCAGCTCCTCAAAGTGAAACCCAAATGAGTAAAGTCTGGCGTGTGTCATCCAGCTGTCAGGAGTTTTTACCGTGCATGCCAACTTCCTCTAAATCATTCAAGAATTCGTCACATGCACTCATCCACTACATCCATCTGTTTTACCCATGGGTGTGAGTCGTCCGGTAGGGGGCCTCAGTGAGTCATAGGACACAGTTTTACCTGGACATGTCAACTGCATTAGCTTGTACAACATTAAGATGGTCAGTAAAGCCACAAACTGCTACAGCTATTTACGCGTTAATAGTTATATTGCACTGTTGTCATGGATGTTAGTAAAAACACACACACATTTTAAGATGTAATTGTTTTTATAGCCTATATAATTATATTTCTGCATTCTGCATGGAAGCCGACTCAAACTACAAACAGTAACCTGCAGAGGTGGAAGTAAGTCAACTATGTGCAAGTCACAAGTAAGTCTCAAGTCACAACATTCAAGTTACAAGCAAGTCTCAAGTCTCAACATTCAAGTTACAAGTAAGTCTCAAGTCACAACATTCAAGTTACAAGTAAGTCTCAAGTCTCAACATTCAAGTCACAAGTAAGTCTCAAGTCTCAACATTCAAGTCACAAGTAAGTCTTAAGTCTCAACATTTAGTCACAAGTAAGTCTCACGTCTCAACATTCAAGTTACAAGTCTCAAGTCTCAACATTCAAATTACAAGAAAGTCTCAAGTCACAAGTAAGTCTCAAGTCTCAACATTCAAGTCACAAGTAAGTCTCAAGTCTCAACATTCAAGTTACAAGTAAGTCTCAACATTCAAGTCACAAGTAAGTCTCAACATTCAAGTCACAAGTAAGTCTCAAGTCTCAACATTTAAGTCACAAATAAGTCTCAAGTCTCAACATTCAAGTTACAAGTCTCAAGTCTCAACATTCAAGTTACAAGTAAGTCTCAAGTCTCAAATTCAAGTCACACGTAAGTCTCAAGTCTCAACATTCAAGTCACAAGTAAGTCTCAGCATTCAAGTCACAAGTAAGTCTCAAGTCTCAACATTTAAGTCACAAGGAGGTCTCAAGTCTCAACATTCAAGTTACAAGTCTCAAGTCTCAACATTTAAGTCACAAATAAGTCTCAAGTCTCAACATTCAAGTCACAAGTAAGTCTCAAGTCTAAACATTCAAGTTACAAGCAAGTCTCAAGTCTAAACATTCAAGTTACAAGTAAGTCTCAAGTCTCAACATTCAAGTCACAAGTAAGTCTCAAGTCTCAACATTCAAGTCACAAGTAAGTCTCAAGTCACAACATTCAAGTCACAAGTAAGTCTCAAGTCTCAACATTTAAGTCACAAGTAAGTCTCAAGTCTCAACATTCAAGTTACAAGTAAGTCTCAAGTCTCAACATTCAAGTATTTTTTATTGTCACTGTGTAACTTGTTTTTAAATGTCCATGTAGCACTTTGAGATTTCTTTGAAATGTAAGGTGCGTTACAAATAAAATGTATTATTATTATTATTATTAAGTTACAAGTCTCAAGTCTCAACATTCAAATTACAAGTAAGTCTCAAGTAACAACATTCAAGTTACAAGTAAGTCTCAAGTCACAAGTAAGTCTCAAGTCACTACATGATAATTAGTCAAATTAAATAATTTTGCACCCTGTCCTATTTTTAGCATTGTGCAATGCAAAGATTCTATGATATATGATACATCTGGTTTGTCATTGCAATGTTTTAAACCATTACTCCATCTCAAATCAAGAATTAAAAAGACTATTCAACTCTACAATGTTTTTAAGTCAAATGGCAATGTCTAAATGTAATGAACTCTATAATAAATCATGTTAATTAGAAATACACTATATTACCAAAAGTATTGGCTCACCTGCGTTTACTCATACTATGAACTGAAGTGTCATCCCATTCCTAACTTCGTGGCTGAGTTGCTGTTGTTCCCAAATGCTTCTATTTTGTTATAATAGAGCTGACAGTTGACTGTGGAATATTTAGGAGCGAGGAAATGTGAAATTTGACCAATTGGAATATGACAGTTCCACGCTGGAATTCACTGAGCTCCTGAGAGCGGCCCATTCTTTTACAAATGTCTTGTTTCACAGTCTGCAGCCTGCTTGACTTTATAAACCTGTGGCCAGGCCAAGTGATTAAGACACCTGATTCTGATCATTTGAATGGGTGAGCCAATACTTTTAGTAATATAGTGTAACTTTAACATTCAAAAAGTCACAAAAATACCCAATATATATTTTCAGATTTCTGCACTACCTTGTACCTTTTCATTTGTTTGCATTTTTCCAGTCATATCAAGTTATTAGCCTTAAGGTTTCTCTTTTTCCCTGTTTTTTTTTTTTTTTTGAGTTTGTCCTTGCTGAGACGGAGGGTCTAAGGACAGGGGATGCTCTGGGACAATTTTCGATTTGCCTGTTTGTTGTGGGACAATCTGTTTCTATGTCTCTGAATAATTACTGATTTTTTAATGCTTCTGTTGTTATTGACCAAATGCTTAATTCTTTGATTTTCTGACAATTTTGTTTGCTAAATCAACAATCTTGTGAAGTCCGCCAAGATTACTGTTGTTGTGTTTTGGCCTATTATTGAAATGAAAGTCAAATCAAGTCACAAGTCACGAAGGATCAAGTCACAAGTCACAAGTCAAGTCTTTTAGCCAAGTAAGACATGAAAATTGTGACTCAAGTCAAGTCAGTCTCCTCTGGTAACCTGTATTCTCACCTAAGCTTATAAAAACCTGCTTAACACATTTACATTTGTTCATGCTTTCAATGATTTGTCATGCTACTAATGCTTACATTTTACACAGTTACATTCTCTTGTATTACTGCTTCAATCGTTCCTACAAACTAGCAACCTGTGCGTAAATCTGTAATAGACAAAAAACATGCAACTAGGGCCAGGCGATACAGCAAAAATATAAATAATCATAATTTTCTGGAACCATATCGTGTATTTTTTTTATGACAGGGTTTCTGCAGAGATGAGACTTTAAACCTTTATAAGACTTTTTAAGACCACAAAAAATACAATTAGGACCTTTTTTAAAAAAACAGTGATTGATTTGACAAAAAGTAATGCAATCCATCTACTCCATCAACCAAATAACAGTAAAAGAGCTACCAGTTGTACAGTATCTAAAGTTTAATCTATAATTTAGCCAAAATTGTTGCATAGACCACAGTTTAAATTTTATAGTCCAGAAATTACAAAAGACCCTTTGCATGTTAGTAAACATTGTTGATTCTGTGGCGAGCTTAGGAGCAGAAAAGACGTTGCCTCCATGTAAACCAGTGTAAACTAGCTATTTTTGGAGGGATTTTTAAACACAAAAGCAGAAAGAATGCAGATTCTGGTCGGAACTGTCAGGATATGTATCGTAACTTACTCTGTGGGACACAGACTTGGTGAATTATTTCTGATGGGAGCATTTTGTCTGAACTTGTGTAATTCGTCAGAGGATCAGGATCTGCTTTTCATGAGGCTGAAGTCATGATTTTTACATTTGTTTCAGGTCCATTTTACTTTGCTAGACCCAGTAGTGGCTAAAATGCTCTTTTAACAGTTCATTCATGTATAATTCTAAATATGCTGAAGTGTACACCTGCCATTAGAGCTTCAAAGACGCACAACGTTTACAAGTGGGCCTAATTATTTATAATAAACAACAAAATTGGTTGCTTGTAGCTCTAAAAATCTGTTAGCTAAAGCAAGAAATGAGGGTCTTGTGCATAAAATTGAACGATTGACAACAGTACAGTTTTAGCTAGAATTCTAAATAAAACAGACCAATTTGTACATGAAACTGTACCTACAAGGCTGGCCCACAGTTCACAACAAAATGACATTTTAACCACAATAAAACTTCGAACTTTAAGCGTCGGCCTGAGTTTTTGTCTTTTTCGCCTCCAGCTAGAGCGTGACGTGGCATGAAAAGGGTCTATAAACTCAACGCTATACATTATTTTTGTACAGATTAGTCTCCTTTAGAGCGCTCTTTACATCGATTGGTTTATTCCTGTTCAGAACATAAAAGAGGCTGGCCATCAGAGAGGAGCTTTGTAAATAACAGCTAGAGAAACATTTACTTTCACTAAAAAGCCTAAGAATGTTTTAACACCGTATCGCCCAGCTTACATGCAATTATATGTTCTTAACTCATTACTAACTGAATATGTAATTCATCATATGCCGAGTCAAAACATTGCTCTAATGTGGGGATTTTACTACAGACTTTATTTACTGTATTTTGGCCACATGACTGACTCGGTTCAAAGACTAGAAAGCAGATCCACAAACCTCAGGGGCGTCACATGAGGTCAGGCTCTCACTTCCTAAAGCTGGTCATGTGCACATTTCTGAACTTTAAAATCTTACCATCTTTGGACAGATCTGCTGAATGCACCCCATAAAATATACATTTATATTTTAATTATGTTGCTTTCTTGACTTTTGCAATACATCGACATCGTGAACATTTGCTAGAACAACTGGTTTGTGTTTTATTACATTGATATTCACTTTATGCAATGATCTGGACTTTTTTTCGACTTCTGTGTAACCTTTTAAAACACACACGTCCCAAGCTCGGGTTTAGCCATCCATCCTCTAATGTTAAAGCACCCAGACATGCCGAAGGTTACCTGGCAACCGAGAGAACAGAGAAAACCTCTTAAAAGAGAGGTGACGAGGGCGGGGGGCGGCCACTGAGACGGGACAAAAGGGGGAAGGGACAGTCAGACATAAACAGACAAATATGAGAGAGGAGCACACAAAATAATGAAGAAATAAAACATACATGTAATGGTGGGCAAGATATGACTTACAACAGAAGGCTGAAATAGTTGTTTATATTCAAAATAGCTAATATATGTACTGATGATAGATTAATGAGTGTCATTCCCCAGATTGAGTCATTTACACAGTATTGATCTACCAAACAAAGTTAAAGGTAACACTTTAGAATAACTACAAAAATAATAAGGCTTAATAAAACCATTAATAACACCTTAATAAAGACTTAATTCAATATGTACAAATGATTAATTAATAGAAAAAAGGCTCATTAAGGCTTATTAACTACTTAATTACTTCCGAATCCTGCCCCCTAACCCTAAATCCTAACCTTAGTTCCTTAGTTAAGTAGTTACTAAGCATTAATAAACTTTTTCATTCATTAATTCACCATTAGTTCATGAATAATTAAGGGGTTTATTCATGCTTTATTCATGGTTTACTAAGGCCCAATTAAGGTCGTAGAAAGATTAAATATAAATGAGTTACAGAGATACCAAAGTTAGAAATTAGAAAATCATAAAAACCTGTCATATGCACTTTAATATTAAATTCGCCACTTCTTGTGTGATAATTGAACCTTTGAACTTTTACAGGTATCTCACATTTCTGATGAAGTGGAAAACTATTACTGATAAAAAACAAAATACATGTACATTGCCCAACACCACCAGAAGATATTTTTAATTTAGACACACAAAGCACACACAAAGAAAGAAGAAAAAGATACAAATACTCGAAGACCTGCAAGAAAAACATGTTATGGAGAAGTACACTGCAAAGTCATAAAGAAGACTGTTTGTTTATGAGGAGTGTGGCGGTAGGAGGAGTTCAAAGGTCATTGTTGGTGGATATTTTAGACAGTTAAACTAGATTCCAGCCAACACCTGAGCTGCCTGCTGCACTCTGAACACTTTTACTTCCCAGCCTACAAAGTCACTACCTCAATATTGACTATTTTGTGCAGTAGTATTTTTGTACTTCCAATTGGATCAATTCAAATATAAAATAAATACATTTGTAGCTACTTTATGTCTAATATTTTACTATAATATTATTTAGAAGTAACTTTAATCCTACTTACATTGCTGAGGCTGACTCAACTGAAGCAAAGTTTAGTTCATTGTACAGGTAATAAATAATAACTTTCAATATTAGTGTTTTGTATTGAAAAGGGTAACACACTTTATAATAGCTATATCTGAATTGGTCATAATAACAAAGAAACACTTGATTTATTATGAACAAGTGATAAATTATCAAATCAAAATGTTTATTAAGGCTTAATAACTTCTTATTTACTAATCTCCTTAAATAAGTAGTAGTTAAGCCTTTTTCATTCATTAATTGATCATTTGTTCATGAATAATTAGGTCTTATTCATGATTTATTAGGTTTTTACTGGGGTTAATTAAGGTTTAGTTAATATAAAGAGGTACCTGATACAAATTTGAATTACTAGTCCAGAAGTATAAGAGGGAACAAACAAAATGTTGGTGTAAACATTGAAACGATGATTTATTTATTTATTTCGAACATGTGCGAGATGCTGAACGTGAAAAACCAGGACATACATAAGTAAAATAAAAATACAGAGTTCAAAATAAATGAATAAAATAATTAAGCATGTTCGAAAGGGAGTAGGAGGAAGTAAAACTTATTTAATCCTACCCCCGATCTCAGTAGAGTGCTACGACATGTGTCTCTCCGTGATATTCAGTCTTTATCATTAACAAAGACATATAAATGATTTCTTTTACATACATTGGGATTTTATGTACATTTCTTCATATTTTTAAAGATCAATATTTTACATTCCCTTTGGACATGGTTTTGTTTCTGTACTACGTTTGTTCCATAGTTTCCCACCTTATGCACTTTTGTCTCATTGTTGCTTTGTGTCTCTAACTTTTGATGTTTAAGTTGTGTCTTAAATTATATTTGTTGTCACTTTCACTAAACATATTTACTAAATGGTCTGGTAATAGTTTTTGTCTAATTTTACACGTGTATTGCAATATTTGAAATTCCACTATGTCAAACAATTTTAATATTTAATATATGATCATTATGTCTAAGAGTATAATTTTAATGCTGCACCAAGAAACCTTTCGGATTTGTCGGGTCCGCCACCTGCTTCTCACCTTGAATCTGTTATTGCTTTACTTCAAATGTGCCACACTATGGCATAAATCCTGTTAAAGAGTATATTTAATTAGTATTTAAATAATGTTTTACCAGGCAATGACATCGCCATGGCGACTATGTCACAATATCAAATTTTAGTATTGCGATTATTGTGATACAAAATATCACAATTTAGCGACTATTCACGATTACTGTCGCCAAGATCAAACAACAATCATTCTCATTGTTTAACATGCTACTTTTCATTCAATTGAACTTTCTGAATGAAGTAATCTTAATGTGACAGAACATTCTGCTGCATTTGTTTATAAAAAGTTTGTATTTGAAAAAAATAATGTAAAATTTGCTTCTAAAATTGTGTTTTTTCTATATTTTGAAAGGCAGACTTTTGCCTCTAAAATGACCACATTTACAGATAGCTTGATATGTATTTTTTTTTTTTTTTGCCAGTATCAATTTTTGTTATTTGATCGCTTGATAGTTGCAGATTTTATCCAAACAAGGCACACACATTCACAAAACTTACTATGGCAAGAAAAATGTATTTATCTGAAATAAAACACATCTGTAGCAATAATATATCGTCTTTTTTTCTAAGTTCAATATTTTATCCATCACTTTAGTTTCAAAAGACTTTTCTAAAAAGAATAATTTCATGTCTCAAATGGTCACGATTAATATTCTCACGATTATATTGTGTTAATAATAATCTAATACTCTTGATATTCATAATGGAGACAAGTAGGGGGCGGGCCTTGCTCTTGAAAAGCTACGAAGCTCGCCTTTTTTGTAAACATGTCAAACAGCTGCCTACAACATGAGGCCCTTTCACAACATGTGGGTTATTTTGGGAGAGAGAGGTAAAGGCAGGACTCACCCAGACCCGGGGCGCTGAGAGCCATGACGCCATAGTACGAGAAAGGCCCGCTCTCAAACTTCATGTTCTCATTGCCTGCCTCCACTTCCACACGGCCCTAGGAAACAGACAAAGTTATCACATCTTTATTAAACTTTATACAGTACATCAAGGTCTCATAATGTCAGGATCATTTAAAGCCTTTACGACACAGATTATCTTTCATTTTTGACTTAGTAATGTGATAGTTCTTGTGGTAAGCATTTATCATAGTCTTACAGAAAGAAATTAGCAAATAAAAGTTGAAAATTGCAGGAAGTAATTTGAGTGCTCCAACAGAATCCCTCCACATGTCGTCAAAAAGACAAATTACACTGTTTTATTGCAGTTTAAACAATGATTTAACAAAATTAAAGTGTTACAAGATATATTACATATCACTCAAAGGTAGGGCTGGACAATTACCGTAATTTCTAGAAATATAAGCCACTACTTTTTTCATGTGCTTTGAACTATGAGGCTTATAGGGCAATGAAGCAAAATTATAGATTCTCATAGACTTACTATTAACAAGTGCGGCCTATATAAGTATTTTTTTTTTTCATTTTTCTTACTTAAATCTAGTGGGTGCGGCTTATATTCAGGTGCGCTCAATAGGGCAGAAATTACAGTAATCAAAAAATTGAGATCGAATTTAATCGAATCGTCAATAATTTGGTTGAGGGTTTTGAAACGAAATATTGAAAACCAATCTTTTGTCAGTAAAAGTGTGTGGTTTGGAGCAAAAATCAAACTTTGAGGCAGAAAATGTATATATTTATTTTACATTTCAAAAACGTCTGATAAATGGGACATATTAAAAGTTTTTGCTTTTGCATAACTTCATAAAACCATTTTTCAGTTGTCTTTAAAAAGTTGAATCGGAAATCGACATCGATCATATGAGAAAAAAAAATTCTGGTATATTTTTCCCAGATCACCCAGCTCTACTCTCAGGTCAGCTGATCAGTTTTTACTTATGCTCAAAACTATTACAAAATAAAAAAACGGGGGGACCAATCTTTTTCTGCAGCGAGTCCAAAGCTTTGAAATGAGCTTCCTTTGAGTCTAGCGCAAACATAGTTTCTGATTTTAAGTCTTCTTTAAAAACACAAGGGCTGGGCGATATTGACAAAAATTAATATCTTGATTCTGAGGACTTCAGGGACCGGCCTCCTGCTGGTGCCCAGAGTCAGGACTAAACATGGACCAGAGTCAGGACTAAACGTGGACCAGAGTCAGGACTAAACGTGGACCAGAGTCAGGACTAAACGTGGACCAGAGTCAGGACTAAACATGGACCAGAGTCAGGACTAAACATGGACCAGAGTCAGGACTAAACATGGACCAGAGTCAGGACTAAACATGGACCAGAGTCAGGACTAAACATGGACCAGAGTCAGGACTAAACATGGACCAGAGTCAGGACTAAACATGGAGAATCAGCGTTTCAGTTTTATGCAGCTCAGATCTGGAACAGTCTTCCAGATGATGTAAGACAGGCCTCCACTGTGACAATGTTTAAATCTCGGCTCAAAACATTTCTTTTTATCTGTGCATATGACTGAAATGCTTTGTCTGCACTCTTTATTTCTTTACTTCTTTTAAAGTAAATTTTTATGCTTTTTTTAATAATTTTGTATTGTAATTTAGATTTTGAATCGCTTTGTGCATGAATTGTGCTATACAAATACATTTGCCTTGCCTTGCCTTGATATTCTTTGGGCATATCTCGATAACAATATTCAGACAATGATTTACATCAATACGCTGCGTTCAAGTTGTAGAATGCAATGATGTTATGAATCTAGATGTTGAACAAGATTTCTGATTAATAACACTGAACTTTGTCGTGAAATATCTAAAAGATAATTTCAAACTGTTTCAATCTGGTGATTTCTATTAGTGACTAGACCCGATCACTTTTGTATTATAACAAAACTGACTTTGAACAAGATTTATTTGTGCTGCAAACATCTGTGTGAAGTGTTATTGGTCTGGAAAATGCTGGGTTGTCACGTGAACAATGTGAAATGTTTGCAAATAAATCACAGAAGTGCAGACATATTACATTTATATCCTAAGTTAAAAGTTACAAGCTGGAATACAAGCTGGAATTGTCCCATTGTGGGACAAATAAAGGATATCTTATCTTATCTTTTTCTCTATTTTCTATTCTTACAGGATTCTTTTTGTGGCTATTTTAACTATAAACGGTATACTCGATATTCAATTTTTGGATATCTTAAAAACCACATTCATGATATTAACTAAAATTCGATATATTGCACAACTCTAAACACACCTTTTTGCTTTGGCATTTAATGCAGCTTGAAATGTATCTCTTGACATATTGTTTATTACCTTGTTTAGTGATCATCTGTGTGTTTGGTCGACTTGCTGTTTTTAAAGTGCTTTATAAATAAGGTTTTGATAAATTTAATTGTTTGATAAATGTTATGTGTGTATATAAATCCAATATATAATCCCGTAAAATGTAACTTAAAATTATTAAATTAACTATGGTTCAAGGTGCTGCAATTTTTATAAACTTTATCCATTTCTACATTGGGCCTCTGGGTGGCAGCAAACGCACGGTTAAAAACACTGCAGTTTGAAGGCTGCAAGTCTGACTAAAAACAGGATTTTGCTATGACTCAACAAACACAGAAAATGAGAGAGATGGGCGGCGGACACACGGGGGTTTGCATGTCCCGGGTTGGCACGCAGGAATGTGTGAACTACAGCAACAACACGGGACAGTTAATCCAGAGTCATCCGTCCTTCTCTCCTACAAAACAGGTGCAGCAAAGACACAATAAGATCAATGTAAACAAGACCCTGAGGCACGCAACAAAGAATCTGTTTTAATCTACTAATCATGACTAGACGACTAAAAAAAAATACTGTAATCACATTTTGATAATCATAATCGAGGTTTTAAAAGTCTAAAACACAAAGAAAACAGCACTTTGGTATCATAAACAACATAATTTTTAGCAGTTTTTCCAAATTTGATTTAAGAAAATGTGCTCTCTAAAGACAGAAATACAGACTTTTAGCATCTTTTCACGCTTTAAATTCTTTATTAATGATCAAATACTATTTAAAATACGTCAAAACTATTAACCGTTCTGCTGTGACACAAAATGTTTAACTATTTTAATTGGCTCTGTGCACAGAAGTCTTCAAAAATGCTAACATCTTGCCGGCAAGTTCATTTCCTGTTTAGTTCATTCCTATGAGATTTTCACTGCCTCAGCCTAAAATTAAAAATACTTTAGGATCGTGCAGTGAACAGTGAGTTTTTGTTGGTTTTCTCTATAAATATGTTAAATACTTTACAAATGAGGAGAATATTTCACCAAGGACCAAAGTGTGTTTATAGAAAGATGTGTTTGTCTGTCAATGCTAATGCTAAAGTCTGACCATTAGAAAATAAACAGCTTTTATGCACACAGTCAATTACTTTTATTGAAGGTCTGAAGTCGCTTGTTTTGGGCTTTTTTTCAAAGGCTAAGTTGCTTCTTGCTTTCTGAAAATTGGCAACCCTGCTAACAATATCCCATTTGTTTACCAAAATCCACTAAGTTATTGTTGTTAGCATTGGCTAACTGCTGGTAGAAT
Organism: Mugilogobius chulae; assembly: GCA_038363315.1. Taxonomy (NCBI): domain Eukaryota; kingdom Metazoa; phylum Chordata; class Actinopteri; order Gobiiformes; family Gobiidae; genus Mugilogobius; species Mugilogobius chulae. Next base: position 18,500,365 of record CM076397.1, on the reverse strand, counting down.
ACAGAGTCGATATTACCAACACGCCTTGCTAGCACCTAACTGGCTGATATTCACAAAAATGGATATCTTCATAATTTTTTGTCATAATTCAATTCCGATAGACTATTCAATATACAGTATATATTATGTCAGTCCAAATAGAAAATGTTCAAACATGCTGTCAATCAGTTTAGTTTAGTTGCAGCTTATATTGATCAGACAAAAATTGACTTAAAACAAATCCTTCTGATCAATTGGTCGACGAAAAGGGCGCATAACTTTTCAAATATAGTAATTTTCTCAGTGATATGAACCAAACTGCACTAGCAAGATCACAGACTCAGAGGTTTGCATGGTACAGAACTATTATGCTTTAAGTTCTAATACAATTTTGCCACCAAAAAGACACCAATGTGTGAATGTGATAAGGAATGAAAATATCACCTTTCTCCGCTTATTTTTAGGTTTACAATAGACATTTTTTCAGCTTTTTTGACACATTTTTACTATGAATCGATATACAGTTATATTATCTAAAATTCCATAAATTGCCCAGCTCTAGTAGGAAGTTTAAAATAATTACTTCTTTAATGAATCAAACATCTGTAATTGGACCTTTAAGAACATTTACAATCATTTACATTTGTATTTTATTCAACTAAAGGAATTTCAGCAAGACTTTTACTTTACCAGAGCTGTTTTTAGACAAGTAACTGTACTTTTACTTAGTAGTGAACTTTTGCTACCTCTGCTGATCAGTGAAGTTTAGCTCGATTATTAGTTACATTTTATTGGTGGACACAAGATAGCTATTGAAACATTTTGACAAAATAAACACATCTCAAACACATTGTCTTTGCAAAGAATAAGACAGAATGAACACTGTTGGAGAAGCCAATGTGCTTTAATTTGATGTAATGCTACTATTTAGTTATAATATTTGAAATTTTATTCACATTAAAGGTGGGGTAGCTGATTTTCACACTGCAACACACAATTTAGGTTTTAAATCTGACAACTTCCTCTCATAAATCCTTCAACACATGGTTAATATCAACAGGTATTCATTTTGGTTGCATGATCTATGGCTTATAAACTTCATTTTACAAACTACAAAGTGAAACTGGAGAGGACCACGCAAGGTCAGCCAATCAGAGCGCAGCATTCATCTCCTGATTAGAACTAAAAATCTTTATTATTCAGTTCAGACAGTGCGCTGAAGGCTCATTTTTTCACAAAGTGCTGTATTTACTACTTACTTTTTAGTGGAAAGCACAAAGTTTACCTATTAACAACTAAAAAAGTTAGCCACCCCACCTTTAAGTTGTTAATAAATATCAATAAATGTCAATGCTGAAAAACACTTACTACTTAAAATGCCACTGTCTACATCTGCATTAATCTGTGCCTGTTTCTAGCTTTGCTTTTTGTTTCATCTATAAACAAAAGAGCATTGCTTACAGTGAGTCTAAAGGTTTGACTTTGCCTCGGTCCTGGTCTAAACTCAGATCGCGCCGCACATTCACACCTGCTGGACTGCTACGGACAACTGCACAAATAAGACACACAACAGCGCACGCTAACACAGGCTGCCTTTTAATCTCAGTCAAGACAAACAACAACGAAACCTGCATAACCTGATTTTCTTTCGAGCAATTTCCAGATTTTAGTTCGTAACTGTTTTGTAGTCATTTTAGGTAGCTCTTGGTCCAGCTGGTTAGAAAAACTTAAATTTAGACTTCTGAGGAAAAATTGTGTTCAGATTTTGTGAGCTAGGCATTTTCACACGTCGCTGTTTTATCAAATTAGAGAAAGCAGAGTTTTTAATGTCATCCATTTGATCTCTGTGGGTCTGCATCTAAAACTGCTTTGCGAAAAAATCTCAAACACATTGAAAAAAAAAAAAACAAAAAAAAAACACAACAAAATTGAGTTATTAAAGAGAATTATATAAGTTATTAAAGAGAAGAAGAATTTTACTTGATACATTAACAACACATCTGAAATTGCTTTTAATTAGTATTTTATAGTTTTTTGATATTTCATAGTATTTTTCATAGTACATTTCGGGTATAGTCCCTTACTAATATATTAATTACATTTGCATAAGTCATGTGTCTTGTGAATCAGATAAGCTTGAATTAAAAAAGGTTCCAGGTTTGACTAGAGATACCTGCCCAAGAACAGGAGGTTGTGAATTTTGACAATCACCGGTCATGGTGTTTAAGGCTTGCTTCCACATATTAAAAAAAAAGTAATTTTTGCACATATTTACATTTTTGTAAGGGTTCTACTTTTAGAATGAAATTTAAGACTTTTTAGGACTTTTTTAAGACCTTGTATATAAAAATTTAAGACCACGCACACGCTTAAAAACATTATTTTTATAAATATAAAAAGACTTGTTTTTATTTTGTCATATAAGCTCTATTAGTGGCTCAACTTGAAGTAACGTTCAAAAGCTGATGCTTTCACCACATGTGCACGATCTATTGCGCACCTTAAATAAATCAAGAAAATGTAAGGAAACACCTGCAGTGAAGCACACGACTCATTACGCACAGCGCACAGCATCTGTAGTGCTAGCAAATGACAAAGTCAGACGATTTTAGCCTGAAGAGTTGAATTAGTGTTTAAGCGCAGTGAGTTTACCTTAAAACTTGCTCTCTAAATGAAACATGCTTTTTGTTTGACCAAGTTGATAGTTCTTGTTTAGTCCCAAAGTTGTGAGGTGCTTCATGCTAAGCTAACAGTGAGCTCCTGCGCTCTACTCTGTTCTGCGCTGTTGCTCTGACGCTTATTTACACGACGGGCATCACAGCAAATGCAATATCTCAGACACTTCATTTAACTAAATCTGCTCCAAATACAAGATCTTAAAAAAAACTACTTTAAATTTAAGACCTAATGTCCTAATTTTGACAAATTAAGACCTTAAATTTCCCTTTTCAAATGTAAGACTTTTTAAGGTTCTTTAAGACCCCGCGGGAGCCCTATTCATATCCATGTCTTCGTCTATATTTGACATACTATATTACCTGAAGTCCATATTACTGTTGTAGTTGTTGAGAAGTGAGTGATAAAATTGTTATTCTGATCTTAGTGGGGAAATATTATTTCAAAGACACTTTTTATATATTTTTTTACCCTCATGGAGACAAGACTCTCTCCTCAACTCTCCTCAAATGTGGCTTTGTTATGATATTATTGCACTCGTTACTCCAACACTTCACACAGAATAGTACATAGAAGGAACTGCTTAAAACCAGGGAGAGGAATTGTGTCGTCGATGTTCTGGTCAGACCTGTTTCCAAACTGTTATTTGGATCAATTATAACTGTACATTAAACTTCTCTGTATAATTTTCAGTTGCTAAAAAAATATGCTAAATCCTATTAAAGCATACAAACACAGAGATATTTCAGCATTTTGGAGGAAATTACACAATCCTTTCACTTGTATAGCTTTGAATCTTACAATACAGTAAGATTTGAATTATTTTGATACTACATACTTGAAAAAATATCGCAAGTACGGCTTAATTACCGCAAGATATTTAATGATTTATCCGTTTATGGTGTTTGGAGATTTCGGTTGAGACATGTGCAGCACTTGTAGTTGCGAGGCGTGACCTGGGCAAAGTTCACAATCGTCACATGAGTCATTCAAACTGACTGAGAACGCCGTGTCCTTTGTTACAGTCTCGGCTCTGAAGCGATGGATGAAATAAAAGGTAAACTACAGTACAAGTACAGACTTACTGTAGTACACTGTAAAAAAGTCACAAGATCAATCAGTTAGCTTCTTGAGTTTGGATATTAAATAGATTTTCAACTGTGATTTTTTAGTTATAAGAGGGACGCAAGAGAGAGGGGGGGCAGAGAAAGAGAGAGGGACAGAGAGGAGAGAGAACAGAGGGAGGAGAGAGAACAGAGGGAGGAGAGAAGAGGGGTGTAGAGAGAGAGAGAGGGAGAAAGAGAGAGAGAAGAGAAAGAAGAGGGACAGAAAGAGAGAGAGAAGAGAGAACAGAGGGAGGAGAGAAGAGAGAGGGTAGAGAGAGAGAAAGAGATTCAGAGAGAGAAGAGGGAGAGAGATGAATGAAGGAAAGCAAGGAGCGAGAAGGAGAGAGAAGAGAGAGGAGAAACAGAAGAAAGCGAGGAGAGAGAGACACAGAGAAAGGAAAGAGAGACAGAGAGAGTTAAACAGAGAGAGAGAGAGAGAGAAACTCACATACTTGAGTTTAATTGACATAAAACTTTAGAGCAGAACTGAGTAACATTTTGACCTTGTTAACTGTCTTTCTAAGTAACATTTTGGTGCTCTTGTTTTTTTTTTGTACGATCATAAACGAAAAATGCTTTAAAAGCAGTAGTTCATTTTGTACGACTATAAATGAAAATGTTTGTTTGTGTGAATGTATGAATATAGCATATACTCATTCTATAATGAAGCATGAGTGTATGCCCGTAAGCACTCTAAGCAAAAATATTTATGTATTTATATGTGTGTGCAAGAGGGGTAGGACCACATAAATTCTTTGAACTTCAACCTACTCCTTTTGAGCATCACTTTCTATTTCTAAACTTTCTGTTGTAAACTGTTATTTTATTTATACAGTTCTATGAACTGATTGTTGGTCAAATAAATAAAAAAAAAACAAACAAAAAAAGTCGTCGTGATTATGGTTACCCCTTTTTTGGGCATTTAGAGCATATGTTGGCTCTCAACACAGCCTCCCACATTAAGTACTTAAAATTAATAAAATTAGAAAATAATTTAAAAATTGTTAAGTTTTGTTGCAGTTGGCTATAGTTTAATTACACAAGAGAGCTGTAGGTGGAGCACTACTGCTGAAGTTGCTTAGCTCTGCTTTAAGGTCGAAATTAGTTTTTACAGTGTACAGTTCAGGTTTAATTTTAGAGCCAAAAGCAGCAAACTGACAAAGTTGTGGCTGCATGTGATTATAAACAATGTTCCAAAAGACCTGTGAGAATCAGAAACCTGTTACTTATACTTAAATATATACAGTCTTTCATTGACAGTTTAAAATTAGCTAATTAGTAGGCTTAAATCAAAAACTGCATGTAATGGCAACACAAAGAAGAATAACACACATTGGAATAATCTTGAAAAACTTAAATGTAAAAGCAAAGGACAAATTACTGGACACTACAAAAAAGAATATAATAATGATTACAGATATGACAAGTATTCAATTTGAGCTGCAAGATTAGAAATGTGCCAACAAAGCAAAAAATAATATTCAAACATTTAACATCAAACACACAAACTAAATTTTAACTTAGCAGACACATTTCAGAACCACAACAATATAAATCCATGTGCTAATCGTCTGTTGTAAAAAGCCACACATTAGCAATCATAAAATAGATTTTACACACACACTCGCACACTCCAGTGGTTGGTGACCGCGTGTTTGTTGTAAAATGAGTCACTGACTTCAGTTAATACATGACAAAGAGGGTTTTCTGCTCTACAAGAATGTGCAGAGTCACTGGGTAAAGCCACACAATAGACATAAAGAACTTCATGACATTTTACAAAGTTGACGGCGCTAACACAACCGTATTTAGGCTACTATTTATTTCCTGGTTGAACATTTAGAATTTAAATAGTAAAAAAGTAATTCATTCTGTTACCTCGCAACTATACTATAATGGTGCTTACATAGGCTCAGAGAAACCTGGATATTCATGTTCCTGTTCACAAGTAACTCAGAGTATCCTGGATATTCAGACTGGAAACTATGGCAACAATGACACAGATATGGCAAGGAACTAAGCATGTATGAAACTCTGATAAATTATGGGTCTTTAACATGTTTGTAGCAACAAACTGACAAAATGTATTTATTTATTTACAGTTCATGCCATCACATTTTTTTTTCTCGTTCCACTGCAGCATGAACAGAAGAACAGGAGGAAGATTACTCTTATAAACCCTGCTCCTTTACACAAATCATTAAAATAAACATACAATCAATCTTTCCCCAGCCTCACCACTAGTCACCAAGAACCACGTGCACATTTATAATATTTTTCTTGTGGATTACATTACTTTTTTTTATTAATAATTGTCTTGATTTGCATAATTCATCATGGTTATATCCTTGTACTTTTTCTTAAACGTGAAAACACTATTACAACTTAAAACTTAGATGATTCCAGAGCTTAACTCCATATACAGAGATACATTTCTGTTTTAATGTTGTCCTGCCAAACAGGTCTAAAGAAATAAACAAAAAGATTTTGTACATCGGCAGGCAAGGTTCTTTGTTTTGCCCTCAGCAGAACTAATCCAATCTTTAGATCAACTAAATCATAGAACTTTAACTGGTTAGACTTAAGAAACAATTCAAGGGTATGTTCTCTATATGCTTTTTTATTAATTATTCGTATCGCTCTTTTTTGTAATATAAACAATGGTTTTAGTGCTAGAATAGGTGTTACCCCAAACTTCACAACAATAACTGAGATATGAAGAGGAGTATAACATATGAAGTGACGGAATATCTAACACATCCTTAACTTTATATAAATACAACTAAATAAGAACATCAGACTGTAGATCACAGTCAGAACTGTGATTTTAACAGTGAAAAGCTCAGAGTTATAGCTGTGTTGTGTTACAAGTTACTTTATAGTTTATAATGATGACACAAATAAAAAAAATAAGTGCCATTGGAATAGGCTCCGACCCTAAATGAGAATAAGTGCTAAAAATAAATATATGAAAAAGATAATAATAATTATGAGTAATTTGGGGAAAATCATGGCTCTACCAGATCAGTTTCTTGAGTTTGCACAGCTCAGTTTGGCTCCAGCCGTGAGAAGTCAGGTTATGGTGTTTACATGGCACAATATTCTGGATATTATCAAAATATTACAGTGAGAATAGCCTGGTTTGTCATAACCAGGTTATTCGAATAACCAGGTGTTTGAAATCAGAATCTGTTGTTTACATGACACACACAAACCAGAATATTTAAAAACAATGATCATAACTGGGTTATTCGTGCGCATGTAAACGCACTTAATAGTAAAAGTGATTACTCTGTTACACCATTTACGGACGTGTAAATGTTTATGTAATTGTAAAAAGTTACTTATGGTTTTAAATGTCTAAATGTTTAAGACTATCTATTCCAAAAAATCCTAATTCAGACATAAGAATTCTTGCAGCTGATTTCATAAATTTGCCGTGAAACTCTCACGTCATAAATATGCAAGTTCAGTCTACTTCAAATGCCTTTTTGGGAAAAACCTTTTATTCTCACAGGATTTCCCAGCTCACCAGAGGAAGAGTTACTCACAAATCCTGATGTCATCACTCTGGAATGTGTCCATGTTAATGAGTTTACGCTACGGAAAACATCGGATCATTACAAACTATTAATCACCAGCGCTATTTTTGTCTAACAGTTTTCCCAAGAATTTGTTTTTCCCATTAAGACGAGACTTTATAAACACGCAGAGCTTTCACGTAGCAAATCAGACACATGCTCATTCATAGTAGTCCTGTAAATTAGACTGATATGAAAAACCTGTAATGTTTCTTATCATTCATTAACATCTGACCACCATGTTTATTTCCTGCAGATAAATGTAGACTTCTCTGCAATAATTAAACCAACACAAAACAAAAAAGTTCAGTATAGATTTGAGTAGTAGCCTCTACTCGAATGAGAAGGTAAGATTATTTTATATAATTAGTTATTTGTATTGCTTCTGTATTCAGCTCTATTATAACAAAATGGAAGCGTTTGGGAACAACAGCAACTCAGCCACGAAGTTAGGAATGGGATGGCACTTCAGTGCATAGTATGAGAGTAAAGGCAGGTGAGCGAATAATTTTGGTAATATAGTGTATGTTCACACCACTGGGTGTCTCTTAAAAGTCCTCCGGGCATCTTCCACTTTTGCTAGCCTGTTAGGGGTTCAGTTGTGGGCGGAGTAAGTCTCTGACAGACGTTTAGCTTCACTTTAACCTGTTAATATTTGAGTTTTTCTAAATCCCTATGGGGGTTTATAATACAAATCCAGGGACATCTTTCACTGTCAAGCTCCATAAGAAGGAATATGATAAAATCAAATATTTAGAGCAAATTGAAAATTGGAAAGGGAAAAAGTATGTGCCTCTCACTTGATTTAAAAAGGCAACATCAACAAGTGAGTTGGTGTCCTCACATTGCCTGGAAATACTAGTCCTTCCGTTGTTTTAACAGAAATTTGTGGGAAATTGTGAAATAAATATCTACACTGGAATGCACGGAAAATATCCCAAAGTATTTAGACAAACAAGATCAATATGCTTTTCTCATGTATTGTATATGACCACATCCGCTATTTTTGTTTCCAAGACTACTTCCCACTGAGTCAGATTTATAACTCACAAATATTAACAACAGCTAAAACGAGCAGCACTGAGAGCCTTTTGCATTAAGTCAATTTTCCATCCAGACACGCCGACTTAAAATGCCACCCACTGATACCAAAAGGTCCCCATGGATTTTTGCTGGTGTGGGGTCCCAAAGTGTTCCTCGTGGGGAAAAGCTGAAAAAGTCAAAAAATCATCCCTAGATTACTGCAGTGAGATAATGAATGTTTGAGGCAGACGGGGACAAAACTGTGGGAACGCAGTGAAAGTATTACTGAGGATAAAGGGCCAATGTCTGGTATGTGTGTTTACTGAAGTCTATAGTAAATACAGAAGTAAGTCTTGTCACAAAAAAGGATGTATAATGAGTAATTTTAAACAATAGCTAAACAACAACACTGAAGAACATTTGGCGGTCTTTCAATTTCCCACTTAAAAAAAGATAAGTTGATAAAATAATTGTTGCTACTTATGAAAAATCTAGTATAAATTCGACGTCAATGGACATAAAGCAACATCCTTTATGCCCTATTTTGCTTCCTTAAAAAGGTAAGCAAACAGAAATAATTCATTTTAAACTTCCTACATCAGTCTACATGTTTCCCTCAATTACCTAATGCATTCTGAGCCATGATGTGCTTTAAACTTTTTTCCCAGCTGTTACAAGCAAGACATGTCGTTATGTTAACAGCAGTTAGCGCTTTTCCCAACGCAGTTATGCCGCTACCGGTTAGCATACTTTTCCATCTCTAACTAACCAAATTAACTTAAGTGGGTATTGTCACGCAAAGGTTTTTTAAATTTGTCTTCTTCCTATTATAAATCCTTCGACACATGGTTAATATGGACATGCATTCATTTTGGTTGCAATTGTGGCTTACAATCCTCTTTTAACCATCATAAAACTGAAACTGGAGTGACCACCCCAAGCTCGACCAATCACAGCGCAGCATTCGGCTCCTGATTAGAGCTAAAATTCTTGATTATTCATTTCAGACAGTACACAGTGGTTTACTTTTTTCACAAAAGTTAGCTACCCCAACTTTAACCTAAACCTAACCCTAAACTTACCCAAATCCCAGAAGCAAATTTTTTTAAATATAAACTTTTGCTAGCATCGCCACCAATGCAAAGTAATGGTGTGTGGCATAACTGGGTTGGAGAAAAAAAATCAGGCCAGCAGTTAGCCTGTCTTTGCCCACTTTTAGGGCTTTTCCATTAGTACCTGATTGGCCCTACTCTACTCTACTCTACGCGCATCTACCCGGCTTAGCCCAGCTCAGAGTACTAATGGAAAAGCCCTATTTGTACCCTGGATCTATTATATTATCTGGATAGGACATTGCTAGCTAAGCGTACGTGTACATGCGCACCAACAAGACAGTTCAGACTGTTTAAACTTTGAAAACTTTGTCAGTGGTGTGTAAATTGTCTTTGCTTTTTGATGACATAAGTGGAGTAATTATGTTGTAGAGCAGCTTGAATTTCTTTCTGTTTTTTCAACTTTATTCGTCAATTTCTTCATAGTTTAATTACAACTCAATTGCTGTAAAACTATGAAAAGTATTTAGCACAAGGACTATAAACCAAACTAAGTAAGAATTAGAAAAATACGATAATCTGCCATTTGGGCTTTTAAGTGTCAACTCCAAGTATAGGTTGCCTGTGGTCTGAAACAGAAATGTACAATTGTTGTGTGGTGTTCTACATCAACCTTTTGACAATATTGAAATATAAAATAGAATCGTTCAACATTGGTCTTTTAAATCAATTCTGGTGTTGGGTTCAGTTCTTATGTGACCCTTTATGGCTTTGTTTTATCATTTTCATGCAGTTAGGCTGATACCACTGATATTTCCCATCAGAAAAGTAAACTGCAGGTTTAATGTTTTTCTATTCTTATTAGGAGAAGTTTAGTCATTCTGTCCCTTTGTGATTCACAGAAATTGACCCAAGAATGACTGAAATAAAAATCAAAAATGTATCAAGACAAGAAATGATCATGACAAAAAAGAGCGTCCCATCCCTATTTTGATGTCCAGCAAGTATATACGGTTCAATATTTCACATTAGAATGCTCTTCACATTATTTGCAGTATGCAACAATGGTAATCTACTGTTCCATGGCTCAGTCAAAGGTTTTAGCTGCTACTACAAATCATATCCAGGCAAAACAATCAAGTTGGCTTAAATACACTTAAATATGGTGATTAAAGTCACAATGTCTGGTACGTTTTATAGCGCAGTGCATAAACTAAAGAGGAAACTATTGACTCTAACTGTATGTGTTTGTGGTGTTACATCATTTTGGATCAATATTTTCTATCCCATCATATATACTGTGACCTGGGCGGTCACACACAATGTATAGCACTTTTGAGAGTACTCTATAAGAAATCTAAATCATAAGTTTGTCACAGGAGGAGCCTAAATCCACATTATGAAGAGTTTCATTAGAGGCGACTACAGCCCTCCCCACTGTCATATTTTCTCAGTCTAAAAACAAGCTGCATAACGTACATAATGTGCTTGCTGTTTCTTGGACAGACACAGACTTCGGTGCATTGTAAGCTGTGCTGAAGAGGTAATTGCAACCAACTATTCAAACCAGAACTTCCTGCCACATGCACAATTTCTTCTCTGGGGTCACATCAACAATACTTATATTTGTGCTGCTAATTTTGCATTTCGTCTGTGTGGGTGAAACATATTAAATCTAAAGGTGTTCTAACTTTTGTCTCAGCCATATGCTTCTACATCAGGGTTTTTTTCAACTTATTTTCCCGAGGGCCAGATTTTTCATACCAGCAGTAGCCAGTCACCACTTTTAAAACAATTTGGGCTAACACAATATACCCCCAACATCAAATGTGTTGCAAAATAACTACTGCTACTAGGGTTTGGCAATATCGTGATAAAAAAAAATATAAAATAAAAAATATGAATCGTGAGCTCATCTCTGTGACAATCTGCTTTTTGGATGAAATCGTCATATCATGATTTCATTGATTTGTTGTGTCTTGTGCTGCTGCCAACCCCGATCGTCATTGTAAATGAGAAATCGCTCTCAATAGACCTACCTGGTAAAATATTGAAAAAGTATTAAGTATTCTTTAAATGGTTTTTTGGGCTACACATTCAAGTACAAAAGAGGTGAATTTGAGCATTTTTCAAGTTTGATTCACAAAAATATATATAAATTATGACTGAAACATGGATTTTTAGCATATTTTCATGCATAAAGTAGTTGTTAATGTTAGAAAAACTATAAATCATTCATACTTTTTATAGAAGGGTTGAGGTTGCTTGGGATTTATTTCAAAGGCTTGGTCACTTGTTTCACTCTGAAAATCTGGCAACAAAATAGTCTTTGACGGCTGGATTTAGCCATTGACAAGTAGAAACTTTCTGAAAAATCAGATACTTCTTTGTACCTCAAAGGCAAAAAATATATATATAAACAGAGAGAGAGAGACATGAATCGTGATAAAATTGAAATCAAGATGTGGCTCCAAGAAATTTTTAATTTTTTCCTAACTGCTACATTAGGTTTATGTGAAAGGCTAAATAAAAAAGACTTTTCAGCAGAACAGGAACCAAAACTAAACAGACTAGACAGACAGAGGACAGAGGACTGACAAAACTTTAAAACATGCCACATTTCTCCAAATGCTGTTTGTGTGTCTGCTGCAAATATGACTTTAAATAATGTGTATAGAAACATTTGTTCTGCATGACAAACACATGAATGGTGCAGTCACTGCCCATACATGTCAATAAAATCAGATTGTTTGCACACTTAACAATGACTTTTATTGAGGCTATGAACTTGTTATAGGTTAGGTTAGTTGATCGGTTTGTATTCGCCAAAAGCCTCACATTTTCTAGTAACTTGGGCTTATTGCATTTAGTTTTAAAAGCTTAATGCAAACATGGAAGATTTGCCATTGAAAAAAAGCCAAGTGAATAGTGTAGCTCCTCTTGCCGTGTTTCCCTTTGCCGTGCAAGATGGCTGCGGCTTAACATAATGCAATGCGCAGTGACGTAGGTTCCAAAGCTCTATAAAGCTTACAGAAAGTATGTGTAAGTTTGTACCTGTAAAATGAGCACAAAGTAGTCGACAGGTTTGCCTCTCTGGTAAACGTAGTGATGGAGCGAGCGCTTATCGTTGTCATTGTACTTGATCTCCTGGATGACGTCGTGATGCCGCAGAATCCTCAGTAAGACTTTGTCGGAGATCTGAGACGGACTGAACAAGCCGACCTCTGCCAGAGCAAGGAAACAGACATTTAGTACAGATATTATGTTTGGAAGGGCATTTAAAACATCGTAAATAATGAGAACTAAACTCAAATTAAATGCACTTCACTACATGGAGTTTGTGTTTTGTCTTGTTTAGATTAGATATACCACAAGATACATCATGATTTTACAATTATATTCACACTGTAAAAAATCCAAAGGCCAAAAAGTTAAACTAACTTAACTGGAGAGAAAGACAGAGAGAGAGAGAGAGACAAGAGAGAGAGAGAGAGAGAGAAGAGAGAGGAGAGAAAACAGGAGAGAGAGAGAACGAGAGAAGAACGAGAGAGAGAGAAGAGAGAGGAGAGAAAGAGAGACAAACAGGAGAGAGAGAGAGACAAGAGAGAGAGAGAGAAGAGAGAGGAGAGAAAGAGAGACAAACAGAGAGAGAGAGAACGAGAGAAGAGAGAAAACGAGAGAGAGAGAGAAGAGAGAGGAGAGAAAGAGAGACAAACAGGAGAGAGAGAGAGAGAGAGAGAGAGAGAAGAACGAGAGAGAGAGAAGAGAGAGGAGAGAAAGAGACAAACAGGAGAGAGAGAGAAGAGAGAGAGAGAGAGAAGAGAAAGAGACAAACAGAAGAGAGAGAGAGAGGAGAAGAGAAAGAGAGACAAACAGGAGAGAGAGAGAAGAGAGAGAGGAGAGAGACAAGAGAGAGAGAAGAGAGAGAGAAAGAGAAGAGCGAGAGAGAGAGAGACAAACAGGAGAGAGAGAGAGAGAGAGAGAAAGAGAGAACGAGAGAGAGAGAAGAGAGAGGAGAGAAGAGAGACAAACAGGAGAGAGAGAGAAGAGAAGAGAGAGAGCGAGAGAATAAGAAGAGAGAGGAGAGAAAGAGAGACAAACAGGAGAGAGAGACAAGACAGAGAAAGAGAAGAGACAGAAGAAAGAGAAGAGGGAGAAAGAAGAGAGAGAGAGAAAGAGAGAGGAGAGAAAGTGAAGAGAGAGAAAGAGAGGGAAAGAGAAGTGACAGAAAGAATAGAGAGCGACACAAGAGAGAGAGCAAAAAGGCAAGGGGGGTGAGGGAAATTAAGAGGAGAGAAAGGAGAGAGAGAATAACGGACAACTCACACTCACGAGTTTAATCAACATAAAACTTTAAGGCAGAAATTGTACTTACATTTTTAAGTTAAACTGTCTTATATTTTTACAGTGCAATTACAGACAAAGTGGAAACATTTTTTAAAGAACAGGTAAACTTTTGGTGTAGGTTACTATATCTAGATTCAAAAATTGACACAAATACTTTTTTTTAAATATCATGACTTGAATATTCAGAAATATTGATTAAACCGGTAACACTCACTTTATAATAACTACATCTTGATCAGCCTTAACAAGCTCTAAATAAAGCATGAATAATGTGTTAACTCATCATGAACAAATGGGAAATGAATGAACAAAAACGTTTATTAAAGCTTTATAACAACTTAATTACCACAAGCCCTTCTCCTCAACCCTAAATCCTAACCTTAGCTCATTAAGTAAGTAGTTACTAAGCCTTAATGCACTTTTTCATTCATTAATTGATTATTTGCTCATGAATTATTAACTCTTAAATCATGCTTTATTAAGGCTTAACTAAGGCTAATTAAGGTGTAGCTATTATAAAGTGTTTTTACAACAGCTTACTTGACTTTGAATTGACTTGGGACCAACCATAAGACTTGAGTGAGTAACTTTATTGTCTCTCGTACCATTATATACGCAGTCACCTCACCCTGCCAACAGCACCCTGTCTATCGCAGGATTTCTGTTTTCATTTGAGAACTTTAGCTTCATGTTATAATTGTCCTAAATGTGGATAAATGTGTAGGATGATTCATAGCATTTTAATGACTTAATTGCTTTAAACGGCGTTAAGTAATCAAATACCACCAATAATTATAAACCTGTTTTATATAGGCCTATACATTTACTATACTACACACAAGGAAACACTGAACTTTCTGAAGTAATTGCACAGTTAAGAGTACATCAAAGTAGAGATAGACTGGCCGATGTTATAATTAGTGCTGTCAAGCAATAAAAAAAAATGAATAGATTAATTAATTATGATCTGTAACTAATTAATCTATTTTATTCTCATCTAAAAATTGCTGAATTGCCAATTTAAATAATAACATTATTGTTGCAGATGGGAAATATTAATATATTGCAAAAAATGAAGACTTTAGGAAGTCTTTTGCTGCTAAATTGTGAATTGAAAAACCTTTATGTCCACTTTGCAACTCACATATGGAAAAAATGGAGTTAAAGATTTCAAAATAGATTAATGCGGTTTTAAAAATTAACTGTAATTATTTATTTGCACTTAATGCACTAATTTGACACCCCTAATTATTATCTCTACTTAAGTTGAGTAACTAAGTTTTTAGTTGCAATAGTAAGTAAGTTTCCACAAAAGTCTATGATAAATGCAGCACTTTGTACCCCAAAATTAGTCCAATGTGTGCTGTCTGAGTTGAAAAATGAAGAATTTTGGTTATAATTAGGGGCTGAATGCAGCGCTCTGATTGGCTCTGCTTGGGTGGTCCTCTCAGTTTCACTTTGTTGGTTGCAAAAAGACCTTTATGACCATAATTGCAACCAAAATGAATACATATCGATATTAATCATGTGTGGAAGATTCATGACACGAAGTTGTTAGATTTAAAATATAAATTGTGTTTGATTGTGAAAAACAGCTACCCCACCTTTAACAGTTACTCTTGTTTCAGACTTTCTTACTCTAACTTGAGTAACTTCTTGGACCACTTTTCCTACTTTTTCTTGAGTAGCCCGACATTATACTGAACTAACTTTACTTATGCTTGAGTACACAGTTACGGCTACTCTACCTATGAGTAAAAACAGCTACGTCATGCTAACCCAACAGCTAAAGCTAACTGTGACTGTGACGTGCTGTAAATGTGCTAACGAGGCAGATTGCAACATTCTCAGCTGCAGCAGTCTTCCAGTTCGGCTTCCTGGTTGGTAGCCTCAGACATCATATGAGTTACATAAGTGGATATAAACAAGTCTGGCAAAGCGTGTTTGAACTTGTGAGTGGAGTCAGGCGATGGGGTCATGGTTACACCCCGGATCACCACACTGTGTAAAAGAGTAGTATGTTTTTGTATGTATGGTCAGACAAGAAATTATGTAAAAAGCCACAGGGACTAAAAGGATCTGTCTCATTTTAAAAGGTAAAAAGTCAATTAAAGTGTTAACTAGCCACAAGAGCCATATCTGAATAAATTAAAGGTATGTACGTCTTTTTCAAAAATTAAAAATAAACTGTCTCAGTCCATCTTAGAGGGTTATTTAAAGCTATAAATATGAGAAGGTCAGTCATGAATGTTTTATTTATAATGTAAACAAAGGTAACAAAGGTAAAATGTAAGTAAGTAAAGGGCACATAAGCATGTTTTTGCTTCTGCCTGTTTTGGTCACTCAGAATCTTATGTATTTATGTTTTTGATTTGTTTGATGAAATTGATGTGACGTGACTGAAACTACAAATAAACTGAAACTGAGTGAACAGTTTGTTTGTTCACTAAAATCCACGAAGTGTCTGTATATTTTTAACATTTAACTAGCGAATGACAGCGTGCTGACACTGCTCGACTTATCGTGATACAACTTTCTACATCGTACCATATTGTATCATGGCACGTGTTGCAGTACTTAATAGCATGAATAAAATGCACAGTTATGGAACAATTTAAAGCATTTTAGGTTGTTACATTTACTAATGTCACAGTCAAAGCAACTGCTCACATCAGGATTGTGTCAACAAAACTTTCATAATCAATCAGCACCAAAGTGGATCTATAGAAAAGGGAAACCTTTTGCATTACAACACAGCCATTCATTTGAATAGAAATACATTTGAATAAGCTTCACCTTTGAATTTCTTTGAATTATTTCTGCAAAATGGTAGTTCTTAATAATACTGGACCATAGATACTGTTTTGCAATACAGAACACACTGACTTCATTTTTTCATGTTATTGTAGAAATATTGCATTACATAACTAATATTCAGTCACACGTAACATAATTACAGTGGTGGAAAGTAATTAAGTACAAAAGTAAAAGTACTGTACTTAAGTAACTTCATAGGGCACATGTGTCAAACTCAAGGCCCGGGGGCCAGATGCGGCCCTCCACCTCATTTTATGTGGCCCTCAAGGTTTACTTTCATTTTAATGCCAGGAGTCATCTGGGTGTCTTAACGTAATTAAAGGATTTTTTAAGGCAGATTTCAGACAAATGCAGATGCATATTGAATTGTCAAAATGAGTTAGACACTCCTGTCATAGGGTATTTGTACTTTACTTAGGTATATTTTACTCTGGATACTTTTACTTCACTACATTTGATAGCAGGTATCTGTACTTTTTACTTCACTACATTTTTAAAAGAACTAAAAAGTAAAACTACTTTTCTGTAGGTTTGAGAGTGTCTGAAAGGTGACACTTTCCTAATTATTATAAATTTTAGACTATTTTGACCAAAATGTTCAAAAATAAACTAAGTTGTCACTTCTGTTGCTTTATCTGACCAAATAATCTGACTTTAGTAACTTTGGACCCAAATGAGACTTAAAAAAATAAAAAAAATAAATAAATGTACAAATTGGACTATAATCTTTAGCAATATTTTTAAGGCATAAAAATAGATATGTTCTCTTTTTTATTTTTATTTTATTAGTTTTATTTGCTTTTACTTACTTTTATTGAGTGTTTCATGTTTTATTTATATTTTTTCTATTTTGATTCTACTGGTTTTTAATGTTTGGGACTAGTAGGACAAACTGTATATTTATCATATGTTTTGCTTTTATCTGTGAAGCACTTTGGAAACGTCTTGTTTATGAAATGTGCTATATAAATAAAGTGGATCAAGAAAGTTCCAATATTAAAAATGAAAGTTTCTGCTTCTATAATTGATTTTTCACCTCAAAAAGTGCCAATTAAACATCTCAAAATCTGTAAATACTTCAATACTTTAACTCAAGTAGATTTTTGTATGTGATACTTTTACTTTAACTTAGTACATTTTTGCCCCTGTATCTGTACTTTTACTTAAATAGGAACATTGAGTACTTCATCCACCACTGCATAATTAATATTGTTTGTTGTTTATTGACTATTGGTGACACTAGATCTTGTTTTGGTGAGATACAGTGCAACATAAATATAACATGTAATCTTACCTGTTGCTAGGAAGCGATGAGCAGCTAAAAGGAGCTGAGAAGAAATCTTAACTTTCGATTCATTCTCGTGTTTAAAAGCAGAGAAATCCCTTTTGTTTTTATTCGGAGCCACCTTTTTCCTGGTACGGTTGTCCGCTGATGAGACAAAAACAGCAGTTGTTAGATAAGAAAATAATTGAATGAATGAATGAATGAATGTATTACTGGTCATGGTCTACTCACTGTACATGTCTGATTCATCGAGGATTTCTGATTTGATTATTTCTCTATGACATCTTCAAGTGTGACCAATCCCACAACCTCATAGAATGGATCTCCCTCTCCCTCGTTGTTCACCTTCTGGACAATGGCCAAGTGGGACTTTCCTGTTTTGGAAACAAAAAGACACATGTAAGTATCTTTGCATGTATTCATTTTTCTATTTAAAAGTTGCATGAGTAGTAGAGTAGCAGTAGCAGTAGCAGTAGCAGTAGTAGTAGTAACAGTAGTAGTAGTAGTAGTAGTAGTAGTAGTAGTAGTAGTAGTGTAGTAGTTGTAGTAGTTGTAGTAGTGTAGTAGTAGTAATATGGTGTAGTAGCAGTAATAGCCAAAGTAATAGTAGTAATAGTAGTAGTATCATAGTAGTACTGATACAACTATTATTACTAGCAGTAATATAGTAGTAGTTGCAGTAGTAGAAGTGGTAATAACAGTACTAGTGCTGCTAGCAGCAGCTGTACTAGTAGCCTCATAGTAGTACTAGTAGTAGTAGTAGTTGTTTTACTCTTACTACAAGCAGTAGTAATAATAGTAGAAGTAGTAGTCATGTAGTAATAGTAGAATTTGTAATAGTACTAACAGTATTCATACTATTACAGCAGTAGTAATAGTAGTAGTAGTAGTGGTGGTAGTAATTGTAGTTGTAGTAGTAAACGGTAATAGTAATAGTACTAGTACTACTAGCAGCAACAGTAGTAGTAGGAGTAGCAGAAGTAGTAACAGTAGTAATAGTGGTACTACGAGCAGTAGGCGTCTTTAGTTTCCCCATCGCATTTAGGGAAACCAAAGACTCCCCGGTTAGCATACCTTTCCCAAATCCTTAGTTTAACTTTACCAAAATTAACTTAACATAACCCCATTCCTAACCATAATAAATATTTTAAAAGAAGTAAATATTTAAAAATATAAACTTTGCTAGCAAAGCCAATAAAGTGATGACTTATAGCATAACTGGGTAGGAGGGTAAAAAAAATAATAATCAGGCAAGCAGAAGAAGTAGTAGTAGTAAAAATAGCGGTTGTAATAGTGTTGGTAAAGCAGTGCTGTACTCGTACTACTAGCAGAAGTAGTAGAAGTAGTATCACCCACTCCCTTATCAACTTTGACATTTTGAACAGACACACACACATGTATGTATATATAATCTCTCTCTCTAGGAATATCACAATATTTAAATTTTAGATACGATTACTGCAAGACAAAATATTACAGTTTATCCATTATTCATCATTACGATTACCATGACAGAATATATCACTTTTCCTCAAGTTTGTGACCAGTTTTGTTTCAATTGTAAATATATAATATATTTTTAGCATACTAGTCATTTAAGTTTGCTTTGTTCACAATAATTATTCTTTTGTAACATAAATAATCACAATAATCAATTAGGCAGATCATAACTTGAGACCCCAGATGCCCACCCAGTGCCCCCCTCTCCCCGGTGCACACATACACCCAGCAGCTGGTGATGTGCTACAGTTTAGTCCTGGTCTGGACTTTGGCCCACACTGTAACTGTAGAAGTGACAACAACACATCCAGGCGACGCAGGTCCACACTCAGGAGCAGATGGACCCTGTGCGGAGGAGTTCAGACAAAAGCACGATTTGGCCCCGGTCCTATTTTGAATAATTAATGACACTGCCAGAAAACGCTGCAGCTTTGAGTCACTGATGGATAAAATTGAGTGTGTGCAGGGAAATGATGCCTTTTGTGTCTGTAGACTTTGAAGGAGACATGTTTTTTTTTAATATTACTAAACTATGACATAAGGTATTAGATCAGTAATTTGCATTTTGTTCAATGTAAAACAAAGATGATTTAAACAGTTTTATTGACTTCCCAATTAAAATGCAGTGTCTGTAACAAGCAGCTGATTTTATTGTTGGAATGTACATGACAAGTTTGCACAACAGTTGTATTGTGAATGCACAATTAACTGGGAACAGCTCTACTGACTTCCTGTTCAAAACTGCAGAACTGATAAGCCCCACCTCCTCATTTTAAAATGTAACTGTAAAAAGCAACAGATTTTTAAAAACAATGTTTTTATTGTGGAAAGTGGCTATGGGACAGTATTGAACCATAATGCTTCATTTTGAGTATTAATCTTTTGAACTATAACAAGTAAATACAGACAAGTGGGAGGGATAGGTGGTAGGTGAGAACAGGATTTCTAAGCACTTGAGTTCCAGCTAAAACAACACATGATTACTCCAACATGCATGAATCCATTCAAATATAACTTTGAGTAAACTAAAGGTGAAAGAAGGCCATATAACAAGGTTAAAAACTTAGAAAAGTGATATTGATATAATAGGTCCCCTTTAACTGTTTCAACACATTTCAATTTAATTGATAAAATATCGTATTAACATTGTTATCGATTGTTACTGTACAGTTTGCACAATGACAGGTTCCATCTGTGGTCTGGGAGAGGAGAGGGAAAGGAGCTACATGTTTTAGGGAAACCGTAGCACCTGGCGGAAATCTACAATAGCTATGCCTACTAATTCATAAATCTGTACCTTCTCTCAAAACAGATAAAACGCAATCTAAATACTGGTGTTTCTCTTTCAGTGCCATCTCGCCCGGCAAGCAAGTCTGATGAAAGACGACTCTGGAGCAGAATGATAAAACGCTCCACTAATAGAAAGCCTTTTGTTTCCAAAAGGAGAGCAGCAGATCAATGGGTTTTAACAGGAGATCATATGACCAGCAATTAAAACAGCTCCAAAGGATGTGTCCTTCATGTCTGCCACTGCACCCAGACACAGAGCTCTGCACTCCTGAATACTGGCAAGGGCTCCACTCTAAAATTAGAAAGAAAAACTGCCCTGCGCTTTTACAATAAAAATTATAAAAGGACAAATGATATTAACCTTGTGTGCAAAATTAAAAAACAAAAGAAAATAACAGGTACAACATTTGCGCCTAATCAGTAATAACAAAATATTAACTTCAAAATACTCATTATGCATACTCTGCAAGTAAAGTAACGCAATAACACTTAAAGCAGGGAAACTTGATTTTCATACTGCAAAACAAGAAGGCATTTGTTCAACTACTTCCTCACTTAAAAATCCTTCCACATGAATTAATTTGAGCTGCAATTATGGTTTAAGAACATCCTTTTTACAGACAGCAAAGTGAAACTGGAGTGAACAAAACTGGCCCTCCATAGACTTGATTCGGCCCTCAACCCATTCGTCCAAATATGTGGATTTACCTTAGATCTGATTTAGTTTTGGTGTAACTCTGCTTTGAATACGACCTGCTTTTAGCCTAATAGTTAGACTTGGTTCAGACTTGGGTAAACCTGATCTGGTGCTTGTTTAATCCTGGCTCAGTGCTGGTTTTGTAAAGCAATACAAACATAACAGAGGCTGTAACATTAGCTAACATTACTCAAACAGATTTTGTACAATGGATATTTTGCACAAATCAAAATTGTTCACGTTATGCAATTATTCGACTGATGCATCGCTCTCCAAATATCTGGCCCTCAAAAATATTAAGTTGAATAACCCTGATGTATGATAAATATGCAGCTCGAGAATGATGTACATTTGCTTCTAAGTTTGTTTTTTTGACTTTTTGTTATATTTCTTTCCATCTTTTGTAAAAAGTTTGTTTACTTTGACAAGTTGAAGTTGTCGCTGTCTTGGAAACAATGACTAACTTTTGTGTTGTAGATAGGTGGGCATCATAAGTATATTTTAACTTCTGCCTAAACCTTTTCAGTCTGAATGACATGTAAAATTTAAATTTTGTCTAAATTGTCGAACTACATATGACCCAATGAAATCAACCAATTACGATTGATGTAGACCAGTGTCCAAACGTTTTTCACAAAGTGCCATTTTGAAATACATTTAGCGGAGGGACACGTGATGTGGAGGTGAAGTTTTGCATTTAATTTAAAGAGACTGTACCTGATTTTTGCTTCCTTAAAAATGTAAACAAACTGAAATAATTTATTTTAAACTTCCTACTTCAGTCTATATGATTTGCTCACTTAGTTAATGCATTCTGAGCTTTAGAATTGTTCATCATGATGAGTTTTAATGATTTTTCACAGCTGTTAGCAGCAAGGTGGGTCTCCATGCTAACAACAGTTAGCCATAATGCTAAAAACAACAACAGAAAAACTGGGACACAAATGGAATTTTATTAGACATAGACAGGACTTTGCGGACTAAATTCCACCTGAATAGATACATTAACAAGATATCTGTGCTAGGGGAACATTGTTTTAAGTTATTTTGTTGCAAATATAATATAGAATATAGACAAAACAGCTGATTTGGCCAATATATATTACGGACCTAGAGTTTGGACACACCTTCTCTTTTTATTTAAATGATGAACATTGTAGATTCACACTGAAGGCATCCAAACTATGAATTAACACATGTAGAAGTATAATATACAACCAAAACATGTGAAACAACTGAAAAATGTTCTAGGTTCTTCAAAGAAGCCACCTTTTGCCTTGATTCCTGCTTTACACACTCTTGGCATTCTCTTGATGAGCTTCAAGAGTTAATCACCTAAAATGTCCTTCCAACAGTCTTGAAGGAGTCCCCAGAGATGCTTAGCACTCTGGAAATTATTTTGCCTTCACACTGCGGTCCAGCTCACCCCAGACCATCTCGATTGGGTTCAGGTCTGGTGACTGAATCTACAATGTGCATAGTCATGAAAATAATTTTGAATGAGAAAGTGTGTCCAAACTTTTGGTCTGTACATGTATTTCAACCTAGGACAATCCAAAAATCCTTAGTGCTGCTGTCACTAAAGCTGAAAACATGAGTAATAAAGTCATATTAAGCTGAAGCTGATTCATTGCAGGCGGGGGAGCTAATAACAGAGTGATTTAATTGGATGGGGAATATTAGCCAGCAGGGCTCCACAGAGTACCCGCCATTAAGTACCTTCACTGAGAGCGGTCATTTCACAAAAGATCACTGTAGCAACAAACGAGCAGACATGGAGTCATGGAAAAGGCACTGTCCCCTGCGGAGCTGAGTCAATCTTTCAGAGGAAACCAGGGCCATAAGGGACATTCTTAAATTCACTTGTACTCTTTAAGCACACAGACACTAAGGGCAATGAAGCAAATGTCCATCCCTGTGTGTGTCTGTGGTTGTTCAGAGGAAAGTGGTGAGTCATAATCATCAATGTTGTAATTAAAATACAAGCGGTTATAAAACGTAGAGTTAAGAGAGAATTAAGACCATTTTAAGACCACAAGTTGGGATGTGCAGTATTTCATATTGCGGCTTCTTTTCCTGGCTTCTTAAGATATAAATTTATATCCTGCTACAATTATAAAAAATCCTATGAAATAACAAAAAAAGAGCAATCTATAGCATTCCATTTATTCCATATAGTCAAAAATAACCCAATAAATGGCAAACTCAAGAAATAAGATGTAAAAATCTAATAATCCTGTGGGGACCTCTGTTGTACTGTTTTCTTTTTGCCTTTGAGGTAAACACAATTATCTGCTTTTTCATTCACTCAGATCAAGACAAAGGCACATCATGTGTTGCCAGATTTTCAGAGAGAAACAAGCAGCCCCAACACAAGTGACCTCAACTTTTGAAAAGATCAGTTATTTATAACATTGTGTGTCACTAACTGCAAAAGTTTCTAACAGTTTCTAAAATCAAGACTGATTTTTAGACATGAAAATTCATGTTTCAATAAATTTATATATTTTCGAAATATTGGTAAAATTAATTTGAAAGTGCATAGAGCAGGCATGTCCAAACTGCGGCCCGGGGGCCAAATGCAGCCCTTGGATCAATTTTCTTTGGCCCTCGGACTTACCGCTAGATTGGCCCAAATTACAAAAAGTATAGTTTTTAATGTCAAATTTAAGCAATTCTTCTATGATAACCGAAAAAAAAAAAAAAAAATTGTTCCTTTGAACATTAAAATGAATTATTAAGGCTCTATTAAAAGTGTGGTGGTTCATTAAAATGAAGTAAAATTGAATATTTTGAATGATTCACTTCAGTGGCGTGAAATATATGGCCCTCTGCTCCATGTTTCAAATGCTACCCACTCTGAAAAGAGTTTGGACACCCCTGGCATAGAGACTTTAAAAAAGAAGCCCACAGTCACTATAAAAAAGTGGATCTGGCAACTCTGAGGCTGTCTCTTCTCTATTTGAACAGACAATGGATCAAAGGGAGAAATGGGAAGTCACAATATGACGATTTCATCAAAAAGCAGACTGAGATGAGCTCAGATTTGTATTGTAATTTTGACCAACACTAGTATCATCACATATGAGTAATACCCGCAACATCAGGGGAATTGGTCAGTTTTTATTGTAAATACAAAACACCTTTAGGTTTCTGCATGACTTCCACAGAGAAGTGAGAAGGGTGGGTGTGTTTAAAATGACAATAAAAAAGTGCAGTGCATTAGAGAGTTGTCCAAAAACAGGAAGTGAGAGTCAACCTTTGTCACAAACAGATTTGTGCACTGACAGTTCAGTTTTCTGTGGGAGTAACTCACGCTCACCAGTTAAATCAAGACAACGATAAAGCTGAACGCTTAAAGGAGTTTTTAACTTGTTATAACTGCTCACTTATCATTAGCTTACCCAAAGTTTTATTATCTTCTATAACTAAGCTCTTTTACATCAACTGTGTAAAGTAAATACTGATCTACAAATGTTATAGTTTACTCCTACATACATACATATAAAACACTATCTGTAGGTCGTCTCTATACAAACACATGTCATGCTTTAGAGTCAGATACAACCATCTCCTAAGCTCTACAAACTTTAGCTTTTCTACAAATGTCAATGTGAGTTTTGGGTTCTAACATTTATCGGCTCACTGCACGTTGTGAATGGTCCGACATAAAAACAATTACAATCCAAGTTTGATAATTGTGTTTTCTGGAATATTCAGAGTAGTGATGCACCGATCCAATACTGGATCGGATATCGGTGCTGATCCAGGAACTTTTGCTGAATCGAGTATCGGCTCCATGATATGAGTTCAGCCGATATATTGTGCCTTTAATTGGACATAATGAGACAAATTTATTGACTGGTGTTAATCCAGAACGCCTCATATTACTGGACATAAAATTCAGATTAAGTTGTTAAGTTGTGGCTTGCACTATAAATAATACTGTAAGACAAAATGTCCTATGTTTTGATAAGAAAGAAAAGCATTTTCAGTCATTACACTAGTATCGGTTGATATCGGTATTGGCAGATACTTAAAAGACAAAGTATCGGAATCGGAACTGAAAAAGCTGGATTGGTGCATCCCTAATTCAGAGTTTAAAACACAGGAAAAAGTCTTCTGCGTTATTTAGGCAAAATGTCAAAAACAGTCAATCGATTTAAGAAACATGATTGCATTTTGTTCACTCTTGGCACGTAGGCTTATTTTACGTAAATGGAAAGACCCAAATCCACCAACAAGTGGCCACTGGTTTAATGAGGTTATGAGTCATATTCACTTGGAAAAGATAAGATACACTGTTAAGGGCTCTATTGCAAGGTATTATGACATGTGGCTGCCATTTATAGTTTATTTTGAAAGCATGTCTGCTGACCAACTGTTTTAAGCAATATACACTGTGTGCAAGTTTATGGATCGTGAATTGAATATTCTGACTTGATGTGCATAATGTTTATACTGTACAGATTCGGCATAGGGTGGGTGGTTGGGTGGGTGTACTTGTGTGGTCTTTTTTTTTTTTGCTATGCTTGTACTAAATCTAAAAATTCAATAAAAATACTTTGATCAAAAAAAAAAACAGTCAATCGATTTGAACAATGTAAATATTCTCCCTATAAGCCTACTGTAGAGCTGTGCAATATATCGAATTTTAGATAATATTGTGAATGTGGTTTTCAGGATATCCCAAAATTGAATATCGAGTATATCGTTTATAGTTAAAATTACCACAAAAAGAACCCTGTAAGAATAGAAAATAGAGAAAATGATGCTAGTAACTTTAAACTTAAAATATAAATGTAATATGTCTGCACTTCTGTGATTCATTTGCAAACATTTCACATTGTTCATGCGACATCCCAGCATTTTCCAGACTAATAAAACGTCACACAGATGTTTGCAGCCCAAATAAATCTTATTCGGAGTCAGTTTTGTTATAATACAAAAGTGATCGGGTCTAGTCACTAATGGAAATCACCAGATTGAAACAGTTTAAATGATCTTTTAGATATTTCATGACAAAGTACAGTGTTATTAATCAGAAATCTTGTTCACCATCTTCTAGATTAATGACATCATTGCATTCTACAACTTGATCGCAGCGTATTGACGTAATAATCGTCTGAATATCGTTATCGAGATATGCCCAAAAAATATCGAGATATTCATTTTATCACTATCGCCCAGCCCTAGCCTACTGTCACCATATTTTAACATTAATGTGGTTAGAAATCAATGTACAATGTAAAAAAATGCAGACTAGTTGACTACTAAATAAAGCTAGCGTTAACGATTATTTGCTGATTGATTAGTTAGGTTGCTTTGAGTATCTTTAGATTTGCCAATAGAACAAGCATAGCATAGTTTTACTTAAAATAAAGAAATTCTATTCATTTTCCCATAAAAAGGGTTGAAACAATCTGATGTTCGCCGAGCTATATGTGACGTCAAAATACGGGCGCTGCTTTGTGGCAGAATCAAACTAGTTCCGATAGTGTTTTCTGTCGAGGTCTACTTACTGAAATTCAAACTTTTCTTCTTGATGTTGGCTTTTTAGGAACCCAGGAGCCGCTCATTGGATTGCTCTTGTCAAACCTGTTACACCAACTCACACAGCGAGATACAATCATTGTCTTCTGTCGTGTTTGTTCAGCGTGCCGTCGATTACGTTTTAAATGTTTTGCCAAAACCAAGCTTCACGCGATGAACATGTGACGACACGGAAAACATATCTTAGCACGAGAAAGTCAAATACCTACAACAGGATTAACTGGACTTAATTCAAGCATGTTTTTTCCACGTGAGCTTACCAAAGTCAGTGTTAACTTTGAGAACAGTCTGGAGCAGTAGATTTATAGAAACTAGTTTGAACCTTAAGAAAATACCAATTATCGATTATTCAGTCACTGCAGTCACTAAGTTCCAGATTGTTTCATTAATTGATTAATTGCAGCCCCATTCTAAAATAATTGCTTCTGACAACCACAAACTTAGTCTTGACTTAAAATAAATTAAATAATAGGTATTTTAGCAAAGTCGCTCATCATCACAAAAGCAAGCTTGAAACTTAAAGTGCATATGACAGGTTTTTATGATTTTCTAATTTTAACTTTATTTGGTAGATTAATACCTGTTGTCCATAGAAATTATAGTTTTATATGAATCAAGGACAAGTTTGAGAAGAAAAGTTTGAAAATGTGTTGAAAAAATAACAGGAAGTAGAGCAGAGTTCTACACTGATGACACCAGAACATTTGTTAACATGAATTTAACAAAAGACAACATTCTAGTGTTATTTTAAGTCTCAAATTTAAATGTTTGTTGCTTTAGAGGAACTTTTGGCTTATGACATGGTTACACTGCAAAAACGGCTTTTCTAAAAATAAGAAAGTGTTGTATTTGAGGTAAAAATGTCTTAGAATTTGCCAGTAGTAAGAAAATTTGACTAGCCTAATTGTTTTGAGCAGAAAATTCTAGTTTTAAGACAAATTCTTTCTTGATTCAAGCAATTATGGCTTAAAACAGATAAAAAATTTGCTTAAATAAATTTTAAAATCTAGATCAGGTAAATCCGGATAGAATATCTTAAAGGGGTCTTTGTGGGGTTTTTTTTTATCAACTATTTAACATACAGTATGTAGATCAGTAATTTACCTTTTGTTCATTGTAAATCACAAAATTGATCTAAAACGGCTTAAAAATAGACACAGATCTATTGACTTCCTGTTCAAAACTGCAGAACTGATAAGCCCCGCCTCTTCATTTTAAAATGTAACTGTAAAAAGCAACAGATTTTAAAAAATGAATTATTATTGTCGGAAAGTGTCTATGGGACAGTTATGAACCATATGCTTCACTTTGAGTGTTAATCTTTTGAAATATAACAAGTAAATACAAACAAGTGGAGGGGATAGGTGGTAGGTGAGAACAGGATTTTCTGAGCACTTGAGCTCCAGCTGAAGAACAATAGCCTACAGCAGGGCTATTCAACTAGGTTTTCCAGAGGGCCAGATTTTACCGAGGACCATTTAGTGATAATAACTAATGCTACAGTCAATTTTTATGGCTCTACAAATGTCCAAATCAGAGTTTAGTCACTTAACATCTGAACTGGGAGAATCTCGGCCTTAAACCAGATTTAAAGCGCGAATAAACAAGGTCTAAAGGTGAATTAAATCCGAACTGAAATATATATAAATAAGGAGGTCGTGGGTTCGACTCCCAGGTCGGACCATATCGACATCTCACAATCTCTCTGGGTGGAGTTTGCATGTTCTCCCCGTGTCACCGTGGGTTTCCTCCCACCTCCAAAAACATGCATGTTTAGGTTAATTGGGCATCACTGTAAATTTCCCTTAAAGAGTGAATGAGAGAGTGAATGTTTGTCTGTCTAACCCTGCGGCAAGTTGGCCACTGTCCAGGGTGTTCCCCGCCTAAGGCCTAAAGTCACTGGGATAGGCTCCAGTCACCCGCGACCCTAAAGGGATTAAGCGGTAGAAAATGAATGAATGAATGAAATATGCACTGTAAAAAGTGGCCAAAGTAAGCAAGATTTATGTTTTATTTGGGAGTATTTTAACTTTCTTCAAATAAGATCTGCCAAAAGAACAAGAGCAAAGTGGATTGTTTGCTAAAAATATATATATATATAAAAAAGACAAATTTATCACTGAAATCTAATGAAAAAATGCAATTGGAATTGACAACCCATTAGATCCACGTGGCAAACCTTATTTTCAGACAGTAAGAATACAATAAAGGCAAGATAACTAGAGGGCCGGATCAGATTCTTGGAGGGCCGATTTGGCACCCGGGCCTTAAGTTGAATAGCCCTGGCCTACAGGATTACTCAAACATGCATGAGTGAATTCAAATATAACATTGAGTAAACTAATGACAAGGTTAAAAACTTAGAAAGTGTAGGCAGTGTTTTTTGCAGTGTAGGCAACTACCCAGTGTGATGTCATCGTTTAAGGACAGGAAGTAAATCTTTAATTCTAAAAAATAGCTAAACTGGAATGAAATTTGTAAAATGTTCAAGTCAAATCTTACATATAATGATTTTAACTATGTTCTAGTGAAATTAATCACTTTAAGTTTATATGACAGCTTTGCCGCTCTTAACAGTGCAGAGAACGAGCTGTTGACATGAAACACTGCTGACAAAAGAGAACCAAGGGGGTCGTGAGGGAAAGGAATGCCATGTGCATACCGACATGCAAACACAGCCCTCATCGTCAGCTACTGCCACACGCAAATCATCAAACACCCTGCGCATGTCTCTCTTTACAAAGGACTTGTTTTGCACGGGCTGGGTTTGTCCGAACATCAGAGCTCCCTTCAAGCACACTGAATACACTTGGCTGGAAGCATAGAGGAGCTGTGAAGTAATGAACAACAAATAGACTTCATTTGGCAACAGGACAAAAATAGCACAGAATGGCATTGACACTGATGAGTCTAATTTGAACATGGTGCAACGAGGTTAACTTATAATGGGATCTATTATTGTTTTTATATGTGTATCAGTTCTTGCTGTATTTTAAAGGACATGTACCTTGTTTTGAACCATGAAACCATTATGATTTTGAGTCATAAAAATGTAGCTTGACTCTATCATTGTATCCTTTTATCACTGTGTCCTAAACACAGCACACATTCATTACTGACCCTGCAGAGAATAAACTGTTTGGGATTGTTAATACAGTTCTTAGCAAACTATATATATAGGTTTTTTTTTTTTTTTTTTTTTTTTTTTTTTTTTTTTAAAAAAAAAAAAAAAAAAAAAAAAAAAAAAAAAAAAAAAAAAAAAAAAAAAAAAAAAAATAAATAAGGTTAAGGTTTTTAGAACAATGTACAACAGCCATGTTATCATCACCTGCCACTTTGTTCATCTGTTGTTAGTATTATATCCTATCTCTTTGCACTGACAGATTGCACTATTGTTTTGATTATTGTGTATATTTTTATTGCCTAATTATATTGGCTTATTTTCTGAATGCCCTCATACTTGATTTTATATATCTTGAATATTTTTTTTTTATAGTTGATATTTTTTATTTGTATTTGTATTTTCTGTGTTATATTGCATATTATTGCAGCAAGTTCCTAGTTGTGAATTTTGTTTGTTCACTGACAACGGCAATAAAATGTTTTTTGATTCTGAATCTGAACTACATTAAGCAGTGCTTCAAGTTTTACAGTTAATTTACATCTGTAGTTCTTTAGAGAGGGGAGGTGCTACTGGACATGTTTTTAGAAGTAGGGGAAACTGGAGCGCCCGAGGAACATGCACCGACACGAAGAGAACAGGCAAACTCTGCAGAAAAGCCTTGGCCAACTAGGGTCGAACCCAGAATCTTCTTGCTGTGAGGCTTGGGTGCTTGCTGCTGCACCCCCGTGTCGCTAATGAATGAAGTGAAGAAGAAAAAAGATTGTTTTGCCTCATGGCACGTTAACTTTTCTAAATTTTAAAAACTGTCACTAAGCAGCAAAGCCGGTCACAGCCTGCTGCTCCTACTGATTGTGTTTAAATTCAATAAGACATGTTGTAACCACAATCTGACTGATTGTTGGTCACACTGAACCCACAGACCTGACATGTTCTTCAGGCCACGCCTCCCTGAGTCATGAAGAGGCCAATCAGGCTCAAAATCAGCTCTAAAATCTTAAAGCGTCCAGCAGGATTTACTCTGTCTCTTTCTCAATCTTCTGCATTTACAAAACACTGTAAATAAACATTATATAAACATTTTAGACACATTTAAAATCAGGTACAGGCCCTTTAAAGTTGCTATGGTTACCTGAGTTAGGACAGATTCAACCTGAGTCACTGGGTGTGGTTACAGCAGCAGAATAAAGGACTAATTCAAACCATGTCACCTTCATGCAAATAAACATATAAACATTCAAACATATCCCATGCTACAAAACTAGTCAACCATATAATTTATTTTGTACTATCCAAGGTGAAATATCCAACTGATAAATAACCTGGATGGTATGTGTATGTCCACAATGCACTTTGTGCTTTTTCTGGTTGTGCCTGTCTTCCCACTTCTACACCCAACATCTTTTATGCAGCTCATGTTACGCAACCATGCTGCCTGCTGATTTATACAAAACAGCTCTTGTTTAAACCATTTACAGCTTCAATATAAACACACTCGTCCAGTACTTCAAATTTCAAACAAGAAGGAAAAGGTTTGATTCTTTATTTCGATACCTCAAAGATGATAAAATATACTCTGTGTTAGACAATATTCAACACAAAACATTATCTTGTACAACTTGTTCTGCAATAAATCAAAATCATTTAAAAAACTTCCAAGAAAGATCCAGCTACTATCCATTCCTGATATATAGTAGTTTTGTTTGTATTGTTGACCATGTACATCCTAAACCTCTCCATGTAACAAGTATTTAACATGTCACGTATCCAGTCTTTCTGCAGAACAATGAACATATCTAAAGAGCAAGTATTGATAGAGTTACAAAACACACAAAGGCGTGGAGATTCAAGGCTGTCCTAAGCATGTCCCTTATCAAGCTAATGGCTAATGTTTCACTCCAGGTCATAAAGAACTCTAAATAGACATTGTGCATATGGATAAGTCGGGTTTACATTCGGTGCAAGGTAAAGGCTGACATGAGTAATTAGTGTATTTGTTGTTCTAAGTGGGAAGGGCAGGTGAAGAGGTGTGTTTAAGTCAATCCAAGTTCAATCTGTCATAAAGAAGAATAGGCTGAGGCAGGGATAGGTGAAGGTAAAGGACACACACTATGAGATCGTTATGTCCCTTTAAGAAAACAGCAGAGATATGTCATGTGTGAATGAGTGCAAAGGTAAATGTGGGCTCACCGCGTGTTTAAGTTTTATTGTTTTAGAGTAAATTTTACATATTTAAAACACAAAAAAATAATAAAGTAAAGTATTTATAATCAGGTAGAGGGCAGTTAAAATAAGTCTTTACCTCTCACTTTTTCTCAATTCTTGTTCAATTACAATAATTTCATAAAAACAAGCTATCAAACCTCTAAGCAAGATGAAAAGGTAGATGTAAACCTTTAGTTACAGTCAGATGAGGCTGTTAAAATACTCTCTTCTGATGAACAAAAATATTTTACAAATTTAAAGTTTTTCAATGGGCAACACTATTACAACTTATTTTCAATCCCTAAAACTTTTTTTTTCCTTTATCTTTTGCGAGTCATGAGCATAAGGCCTACATTTTTATTTAAAATGTGTTTCTGCAGCTTTATTAACTATGAATTTATTTAGCAGATTTTTAAGCCATAGATGTAACTTTTAGACTGAAAACAACCACATTTTGGATCTGAGTTAGCACAAATAAAAAAACTTTCTGCATTGGTATTCGCGGTGTAGTTCTCTGGAACGCATTGGATGAAAAAATAAAATAATAAAATAAAATTGTATCCTTTAAAAGAAAGTACAAATCTATGATTTATGATAATTATGCAGCTCTAGAATGAGGCTGTACATTTGCTCCTTTAGTGAGTTGAAGTTGTTAACATATCGCTGCATTGGAAACTTCTGTTCTGTTGTAGATAGGTGGGCATTATATATGCTTTTACTTCTAAACCTAAGCCTTTTCGGTCTGAATGACATGTGAAGTTAAAATTTTGTCTAAATCGTCAAACTGCATATGACCGAATAAATCAATATGTTACAGCAGGCTAGCCCGCGATACATCTTTAAACTCTTAATATTACAATTTTTTGAAGTCCCTACTTTACAGTTTACAATGGGGCAATTTACTTAAGAAACAAGGATCTTACACAGTTGAGGTCCATATACGCAGAAATCTTCTGTAATTTGTACAGGTGTAATTCTCCTATAATTGGAGTCAATTAGACGTCTGATTACTCAACTACAAAACCTCAACTTCACAAAGACATTTGCTTGTGCTCCACACTTCAGAAACCAATTTAATTTGAATATTGGACTAATATTAGATTTAGTTTTAGCCCGGCATGTTAGTGAATAAAGGCGGATTCCTTAAAGGTGCTATACTTGATTTCCCCTCACTTAAAAATGTGAACAAACAGAAACAATTTTCTTAACCATATCAGTACATGTTTTGATCACAAGCTTTCTGAGTCACTGGATCGTTCAGCACATTGTCTTTTAAACTTTTTTCACAGCTGTTAACCAGACGACAATGCTAACAACAACAAACAAACTTAGTGGTGTTTTGTTACTTAGTGGACATTATGAGACAGAGGCTGGACATTGTGGACTAATTTAGAACTGAATGGATACATGAACAAGATATTTCCAGGGAGATATATATAAAAAAAATCAAGTAAGGATCCTTTAAGAGGTAACTACAGTTTATTTGTATAATGCAAAAGTTAATAAGTATAGAAATTAAGATATTTTTAATTAGCATTTTTCATCCTTTGCTTTTCACACTGAGAATTAAAATAATTAAGTTTTTGATTCAGACAGTACAGCTCTGATTTTGTCTAAAAGTATTGCATTTTAGGCGGGAAGTCAAAGTTTACCAATTTACAACAAAAAGGTCAGGCACCCACCCACCTTTATCTACAGTTACATTATATGAGTTGTTTGTCCGTTGCTAAGTGTCGTGTGTGAAGCAAGTGTGACTGATTAGGCTTTACCTTCTTCAGAAACATATTATTACACACAGGGCTGGGCGACATGCGACGATATTGCCCAACCCAATGCATTATAAAACCTGCTAATAAAACAAAAGTATGAATTGGAAAACTAGTGACAAATATTTCTCTGTCGTGGTTCAACTATGATCCGAACTAAAACGTGATCCTTACAGGTAGAGCTGAGCAATATATTGAATTTTAGATATTATTCGGAAAGTGGTTTTGAAGATATGTACAAACTTAATATCAGGTATATCAAGTAAAATAATTAATGCTTTGAAAAGACGTGTTCAAAATACAAATAAAACAAAATTGAATATCGAGTATATCGTTTAAAGTTAAATTTAAAAAAGAATGCTTCAAAAAGAGCGGTTTCAAAATACAAATTAAATACTGTGAGCTTTCAAATAACTACAGAAAGGAGATTTTGTTTTAAATAATTTAGTTCAGTAAGTAAAAGTAACATGTACCCAACTCGTGGCCCTCATAGTAAAACAAAATACATTTTGTAATAAGCTGGAAAACCTTTAAAATATGTTTGTTTTTGTGGTTTATTGCTTTATCTGACCAAAATTCAGCCAAACATGTTAAAAAAAACAACAACCTATTAAATATAATTGTAAAATGACATCATGAAATTAGCTTACTTTTTATTTTAAACTTGCAGTAATCTGCCTGAAGATCTTGATGCATCCGGATAAAACAAATCAAAGCCACCATCTTGAACTTTAGTGAGTTATGAGCTAAACAATGAGTCCTTGACAAAGACTGGACATGATAACCTCCACCCACAGCAGCGCAGGCCAGTGAAGTTCAAAAGACTTTAAGGATATTTGGTTGGCAATCATGAGCTGCTGCACATTTTCAGTTTGAAGTGAATCCAATCCAATCCACTTACAGCACATTTCACAAACTAAAAAGGTTTCCCAAGTGCTACACGAACAATCAATCACATTTACTGCCACTGCTCATGAAAAATAATAGATATATTTACCACTGACAGATCCGCTATGACAGATTGCTGAAAAATAATGTTAATGTTAAGCAGCAACATGGACCTACTGATCAAGTGTTCATGAGACAAAACCTTTGATAGACTTGACTGTCCAGGAAAAAAACGGAACAATTCGTCACTAATTGCTAGGGCTGTGATATTGCTTTGAAAAAATTGTTATATCGTATTATAAATCAATCAGTTTTTTTCCAGCCATTGCAGATAGTAGAAAGTCTTTAAAGTTGTCATCTGGACCGTGTTTCCGGAGATCAAGATGTTTCAACTCTCATCCGAAAGTCATTTTCAATCTGATGAAAGTGATCTGAGACTGGCTGTACTTATAGGCTACTTGTTAGAGTTTAGCCTCTCCAAGTCTGATGAAACGTCACTAGGTGTATAGCAAATAAAGGATTTTGGGAGCTAATTTTGCTCTGCGGACCTAAACTTAGTATAAATCTTCGGAAACACGGTCCAGATGACAACTTTGAAAACTTTCTACTATGGATCAATCCTGGACAAATAAGGGATTAAACCGTCCAGCCATTGCGGAGTTGAAGAACATTTTAAATGTATTTACTGTAATTTCTGCCCTATTGAGCGCACCTGAATATAAGCCGCACCCACTAGATTTAATTAAGAAAAATGATAAACTAATTAATAGTAAGTCTATGAGAATCTATCATTTTGCTGCGTTGCCTTATAAGCCGCATAGTTCAAAGTTCAAGAAAAAAGTAGCGGCTTATAATCCAGAAATTACAGTATATATGGCTCTAACTAACTACGATACGGCAAAACATTTTTGATAAATTCCTATTTTGTTCATATCTCCCAGTCCTATAACTTGACGTGTTTGCTATACTTTTGACACGCTGATACAAAGAAAATAAAAGGTCTTGGGTGCGTTCGTGTGTATCGAGTTACCTCATCAACAACCTTCTGCCGCGGCCCGGGGTGTCATTAAACATTGATAGCGTCTAATAAGATCATTTAAAGGTCGCGGTTTGTAAATGAGCAGGATGGCACCGTTATAGACAGACATTGTGTAACAGGCGTCCTACACAGTCCAGTAAATGTCAACAGTTCAGTGGGCTCTCATGCTCCACACACACACACACACACGCACACACGCCTCTGCTGGATGCTATTGCCATGGAGACGAGCGGTGGGCAGCGAGAGGGCGGAACTTCAGATGTGAGAGAGGGCATTTGGGTTAAGGTCTGAGGGGGTACAGGAGGTAGGAGGTGAGAGTGAGGAGGAGGTAGGATCTAAGAAGGAGAATGAGAATAACACAACAGACTATTATTTTCAACACAAAATATTCTTTCTCTTAGACCTGAACCAAATAAAAATCATGGCAATACTTGAACTTTTTTTTTTATTAACACTGTGTTGCCTATATAATGTTGCAAAAGTAAAAAAAAAAAAAAAGTTATTGAAACTAGTTTATTAGAACAAATAGACCTGTTCAGAGCCTACGTCATTCGAAGGGGTGAAGTCGCACTACCCTCCGCAAAGTTTCCCCATAAGTTTCTATACAAGACAAGTAAGCTGTACTAACGATATTAAACAGTTAGAAAACTCAACAATGACTTCTATCGAGGCTTTGACCACTCCTAATGTGTTCCATGGGTTTGCACTAGGGCTGGGTATTGCCAAAGCTTTCCGATACAATACATATCCTGATACACGTATATGCTGATACCATTTCTTCAATTTGTCACGTATCAAGATATACTGTATTTTAGAAAAAAAATCTAAAAAAATGTCAAATAGGTATTTTTAATCATGCAAAAAAATACACTACATAGATTTTTAAAAAAAATTTATCCACAATGCAGGAAAAAAAAACAAAAAAAAAACTAAAAGTATTGCACTGTAGCCAAGTGGTTAGAGCTTTGGCTTCTTTGGCTTTGAAATAAATAAGCCACTATCAAGAGACTGTGTTTAGTGAGAAAGACCCAACTCCAGTTGCTGCTGTGTTTTATTTTCAAACCAAAGGAGGTCGTGGGTTCGACTCCCGGGTCGGACCACATCAACATCTCATGATCTCTCTGGGTGGAGTTTGCATGTTCTCCCCGTGTCACTGTGGGTTTTCTCCGGGTACTCCGGTTTCCTCCCACCTCCAAAAACATGCATGTTTATGTTAATTGGGCATCACTATAAATTACCCTTAGTGAGTGAATGAGAGAGTGAATGGTTGTCTGTACGACCCTGCGGCGAGTTGGCCACTGTCCATTGTGTTCCATCGCCTAAGGCCCAAAGTCACTGGGATAGGTTCCAGTCACCCGCGACCCCTAACGGGATTAAGCGGTAGAAAATGAATGAATGAATATTGCACTGTAGCTGTAAAAACATGTTTTGAGTCTCTAAAAACAGTGTTAAAAATGTAAATTTGATTTTATAGAATAACAAAATGCAGAAGAAACAGCTCTTTATGTTAGATACAAGAATCATGGAAGTATATGCCCGGAGTCTTTTATACAATAAGCTTCTGTAGAAATCAGCACAAAATAATGCCACAGGTGCAGTTTACAGTGAGTTTAGTTCTGCAGTCATAATTGATAATTAATTAGCACAACTTAGACAAAAATCTTAAGCAGTGTCATGGTAACTCCACTCCTGTACTTTTCCGCAAATTACATAGTCAAACTCATCAAGCTGTCTTCTTGTACATACAAGTTTTTCCATCAAATGTATTGTAATTTTCACATTATTGAGCGCACCTGAATATAAGCCGCACCAACTAGATTTAAATAAGAAAAAGAACTAAACTAAAATTTTTATCAACCAAGACGCCATTGACAGATTAATCAACTAAATGGCTAAAAGACTAAAGCAACAACATCACCATAGTGTCCATAACAGAAAAGTTAAACATCTTTAAGGTCAATGTTTTCGATACGGTAACTTGTAAACAAACAACATGTGAATAGCTTAGTTTGATTTTTGTTTGCAGCGGAGTCAAAAAACATACTTTACACACTGAAACTGTCATACAAAGGTCAAGTCAAGTGAGTAAGCAGAAGTACAATGTTCGAATGTCATTTTCAGTTCTACCGCTGTTGATAACTGACATCAGCTTTACACAACCTGGTCATCGTATTATGAGAGTGCAGTAAGAAGAGCTTTACTGATGCATTTAGTAAGAAAGAATCAGAGACATTATTTTATGGCACCAGGATATTAGTTTGATTGACAGATTTTGCACTATTTACTGTAATTTCTGCCCTATTGAGCGCACCTGAATACAGGCCGCACCCAGTAGATTTAAGTAAAAAAAGCAATAAAGTAAATATATAAACCGCACTTGTTAATAGTAAGTCCATGAAAATCTATAATTTTGCGGCATTGCCCTATAAGCCGCATAATTCTAGACTCATGAAAAAAGTAGCGGCTTATAATCCAGAAATTACGGTATTTTTAAATGTCCCATATTGCACAAAAAATGGTCTTCTTTGAGGTTTTAGTCATGTTAGAATGCTGTTATTTCAACCAAAACATGCTCAGAGTTGTGTCTTGCTTCATTCATTACAATGTCTGAGTAATCCTGCTTTCATGTTTCGTTCCACCTTGTGATGTCATTTAGTGGTACTTTTAAAGTTAACTGCTTTTAAGCCTATAAATTGAAGCAGTTTATTGTACAATTCTGTAATGTTCAAATCACTAAACTGTCCTAGGTTGTTGTATAGTTAATTCGATTTTTTGTTCACTTCCAATTGCCTCAGAAAGTCTTTCTAATTTTGAAGTGAATCGAGTGGCAAAAGTTTAAATAAATCTAAAACAATAGCTGTAGCTTACAATTTGGACTATTAAAGAGATGAAATTATACAAATGACTCTAGTGAAAGTGAATGGGGTAGAAAAGCACATTGAAACACATTTGGTATTACAACAACGTGACATCACAAGGTGGAACAGAGTGTTTTCAATCCAAGCGAAGAACACTGAATAAACATGCAGGGTTTTTGTATTAAATAAGAGAGACTGAAACAAAACACCTCTTTGAATGTTTTTGGTGAGGAAATGACATTGTAACATGAATCAAAATTCTGCATTATATGGGCCCTTTAACACAGAGTAAGCACTAAACGAAATAACATTGGAAAACGTATCTAACGTAATTTAGCCCAGGACTGTATAGACAGCTGCAGTAATGGTTACAATGAAAATACATGACTTTCTCATCTGAAAAAACTATTATATTTTGAGGGGTAAAACGTGCTTGCTTTGCATTTTAAATCTTAAGTCATCTTTGTAGCCTACGCAGGCAGTGGTGAAGTGTACAACCTCAATGTTCAGTTAAGGAAATAAGAAGTAGATGGGTTCTTCTAATACGTATTTTGAGAGGAAGTCAGATCCTCCAGAAAATGTTGTTTTAGAGTTGTGTGCAAAATAAGAATACACTGCACATTTTACATGGTTTATGCAATATTTGAAATATTTTTGCACATTTCTGAAATGTTTAGGCATTATTGTCTAAGCATTGCCATAAGGATAATCTCTAAAAATGTTGAGATGCTTATTTTTTCTCATTATGACTCACTATTTACAAGTACAAGTTTCTAAACAATTACATACTTTCCCCATGCCTAAGACTTACTGGAGAATACAGTGTTGCTACTTTGACAGCGAGAGGCAGCTCGTGTTTACTCATGGAGCGCAGCACGAGTCTCTACCGTCTGTGACCTTGTGATGAGATGCCTGAGAAAAGAAAACTATGTCCCCGCGGGAGGCAGTTCCAGAGACTGCATGTGTTTATATGAGAAGGAAAGTAAAGGAGGTCAATGGGAAGTGTGTGAAACAGTGGCATTTAATATCAAATTGGGCTAAGAAATGAACAGATCTTTACAATGAATGGGTCTGGTCACTGCAACCTTTGTAGCACTTTAAATACCTTTTAATCAAAGAAAGCTTAAACTATATTGACTGGAATGTTCTGTAAATTATTCATGGTAATCTAAATGAATATATATTTTTTTAATGTCATGTTGCTATATGTTTTAGAGCAGGGGTGGGCAGATATTTTTCTCCGAGGGTCATATTCGAATCCAGCCAATTGACAAAGGGCCAGACCACAATTATTGAAATAATTTGTTATTATTGCAAGCACATTTTGTATAAAAATATAGGCTACTTACTTATCTATTACTATTGCACTTATTAATCACAGGTGCAAACACATGGCCAAGTCAATCAAATAAAAAAAATAACACTGCAAAAAATGTTATTCAAGATTTGCTAAAACGTCTTGAAATCTGGATTTGGTTAAGATTATTTTAGTTGATGGACTTAGATTATTTAACTTGCTTCAAGGTGTTTCTGTCTTGTTTAAATAGATTTGCAAACGTGATTCAAACTAAAATATCTTGGAAACAGTCAGAAATGTCTTCAAACAAGTCAAATATGCTACGAGATATTAACAATTTTCTTTGAATATTGCTAAAATAACTAAAATTAGGATGAATATTATGAATTCTAGTAGTTTTAACCTAGACTAGATGCAGGATAAGAGTAATGCTTATTCTAAAAACATTCCGGGGCCTGATTAAAACAAGTGGAGGGCCAAATCTGGACCCTGGGCCACAGTTTGCCCAGGTCTGTTTGAGAGTATGCTGCATAGTTCACATGGTCAAAGAAAAAAAGCACCAAACATTTACCATAGAATAAAATCCTGACTGCATAGAAGTCAGGATTTTGATTGAAAGAAAGACATTAAATGCACGACTTGATGAATAACTACACCCACCTTTCTTGAATTCCTCCAGCATGGCGTCCAGCTTGGTGTCGTGGAACACAAAATGCACTGGATGGTTGTAGAACTTGGTGATGGTTTTGAGGGTGGTGGCATCATCCGGATCAACGAAAGCCAGATCTTTGACAAACAAGATGTCGACTATATTTGACCGTTCTTCTTCATAGACAGGTATCCTTGTGTACCCGCTTTCCATAATCTCCGACATGGTGTTAAAGTCCAATACTGCCCCACTATGAATCATGTAGCAGTTACTAATAGGAGTCATGACATCTTCTACAGTTTTGGTCCTTAGCTCCAGTGCTCCTTGGATCATGTTAAGCTCCTCTTTTACCAGATCATTGTAGGGCTCTGTCACTTTTAGCATCTCCACTAGCTTCTCTCTATTGTAAACTGTGCCTATTTCTTGCCCCAAAACGCAGTCTAAAAGCTTACTGATGGGCCATGAGAGTGGGAAAGTCAAAAGCATGAACAGCTTGGTGAGGAGGATAGTGTTGGCACCTACAGCTAAACCGTGGCGTGAGCAAAGAGCTTGTGGCACAATTTCTCCAAAAATGACAATACCAATAGTAGAAGCCACCACTGCTCCTAATCCTGAACCTATAAGGTCATCTAGCAGTATTGTTAGAGTAGTGTTAACCAAGACATTTCCCAAAGAAGGGAGCACAGGAGGTAGTTACCCTTCCTACGTATGGGCTCAATCTTTCGTGCGTATTTTTTCTCCTTCTCCGTGCCACAGCTTTGCACTATGCGTAACTCCATCGGATCCAGCGCCATCAGCCCGAGATTGAGCCCGCTGAACATCCCGGACAGAACCAAGAGGCAGGCGATGAGAATGATCTGCAGCCACATGGGAAGCAGCGACTTTTTCTCCTCGACCACACGCAACCTGCCGTCAAACTCGTCCAGCAGTCGCCACTTGTCATCTTCCAGGCTGTCCCGGACGCACAAGCCGAAAACTTTGACCACTTCGCTTTTCCGGAGCTGTTTGACGCGCAGGCTGACCACTCCGGCTGTGTTGTGGTTAGACACATTCATGCCTTTCATCACAATGACATCTTTAGTAGGCTCGGGGCAAGTCCTGTTGAATTGCACGTCTATCGCGCCCAGGTCGTCGTCTTCCTTGTCGCTGGAGTACAGTTCTGTAAACCTGACCAGACCAGAGCTGTTGGGCAGCAAGTGCAACCCGTAAAACCTGCAGAGGATGTCACTGCCCTCGGTTACCTGGATTATCCCTTTTCCGTGGTTCCTGCCGGGGTGTCGCTCTCTCCAGCCTCATGCCAAGGATCCGGGGGAGGGCTCTCGTGTCCTGGCCCAAAACCTCAGTCCGGGAGCCCAAAAGAGCGCAGGTAAATAAGTATAAAGTTAGCCTTAACCCTCGTTTACTCCAGCCTACCGCCATGTTTGTTTCGCTCACTGAGAATGGGGGAACTGACGTCACGTAACTAGTTCTCCCGTGCGTGGCCCCGCCCCCTCATTATCATACTTCAAAAACTGCAGCCAATCAGAAGCCCGTGTGTCATCTGCAAAACATGACCCCACCTTTTTTTTTTTTTTTTTTGACATTTTTAGATAAATATACTGAATACAAATAATCTGCGCTAGGGTGTCAAAATTTGTACAAAAGCAAGAATTAAGTTCGTTTTTAATACTATGGTGAAAGTATTTTTTTTAAGTGTAAGTAATTTTCTTGATGTAGTTTTGTCAAAGACCCAAAAGTTCTGTCACTGATCAAACTAAATATTAGTAAAGAGTTAGTAAAGAGTAAAAGTAAGCACTGGAAAATCTACAATTCAAAATTATAAAGTAGTATGAGCACTTTTGGTAATTGAAAAAAAAAAATAAACCACTTTTGTCTAATTAGACTGATTATGTATTGTAAATGCCTTTTATATTTTAAGATGGAATTTAGGCAACAAATTAATATTAGTGTAGGCTGTTCCCCGTGTTCAAGTAAAATGGGCCACACGTTCAGCTAAAATAGCCAATTTAATTTAATTGACTTATTTACCAGGGTCATGAGATTCAGAATCTTTGCATGGGGAATCAGAGCATTAATGGACAGTTTTAGCTAAAATTAGTTCAATAATAAATTTAGTTTTAGTTTTTACTTGCATAAATACATTAACTGATAGAATTTCAAGAAATAAAATATGCAAATAAAAAATATACGTAATTTATTAAAAGATATAATTTGATTAATAATAAAGTGAAAAAAGCATTCAAAAGCTGTAAAGTGTTGAGAAAATTTGACAACTTGTTAGACTTGTTAGATAAAATATGTAACGATTTTCAGTAAAATGCGTTAAGAGAAAGTTAAACAGCACAATTCACAATGACGGTGTAAAGTTGGACTGCCTGAACTTTTAATTTGTATAGTAGTGTAGAGTTGTCATAGCAAAGAACTATTTTTACAATATTGTCTATTTAATCTTGTTTTTAATATTTTTGAAAACTGTAATTCACTTCCATAGGACTGGGCAATTAATAAGTGTGTGAACTTAATACATTAATGTCTGAAAAGAAAATAAAATAAATAAAATAAAATAAAATAAAATAAAATAAAATAAATAAATAAATAAATAAATTAAATTAAATAAATTAAATTAAATTAAATTAAATTAAATTAAATTAAATTAATAATTAATAAAATAAAATAAATTATAAAAAAATAGCCATTGAATACAATTAAAAAAATAAATAAAAAAAATACATATTTATTGCCCAGCCCTATGATTTAGAAAATGACCCTGGCGTTACGTATTAGTACTAGTATTTATTATTTATCTTTGTTTAATTGTTTTAATTATAAAGTTAAAAGTTAAAGTTTTTTTTTTGTCTTTTTTTTTTTTTTTTTATTTTTTTTGCGTTTTGTATTCGTATATTTTATTTTAATAAAAAAAAAAAAAAAAAAAAGTTGGACTGCCCGTTTCTGTTTCTGTCACTGGTCCATCATTAATAACAACAGCGCGCCCCCTCGAGTTTAAGTCGATTTACTGCAACTACAACACAATACACACGGTTTAAACTGAAGAATACGGTAAGTTCGACGTTTTTACCACAGCGGTGTACTCGTGTCTTTGTCTTCACGTGTACGATGTTAAATCAAATTGCAATGTACATGGATGTAGAGCTACACTAACTAGAACTGTGTTAAATTGCGTTTTCAGAGCCTAAAAAGGTGGAAAAGCGCTAAATAAGTAGGGATATTTTACATTACCCTCCACGAACACCACGTGCTTGTTCGACTAGCCTGCTACAGGTATGTGTCCAAAAATTAGAATATTAAAAAAAAGTTCAGTATTTTTTAGTAAATAGATTCTGAAAGTCAAACCAGTGTATAATTTAGATTTGTGACACACGACGTGAAATAATTCATGTCTTCTTTTTTGAAATTATGATTATTCTGGCTTAAGATGGTAAAAATCTAAAATTCAGTGTTTCAAAATATTAGAATATTGCACAAAATTCTTACAAACATATTTTAACAAGAATGTTAGATTTTTGCATTCATATTTAGCTGTGTGTCCTTTTGCACGACTTTTACATGAGTTACTGCATCAGTGTGGTGAGTCTGGAGGAGATCAGTCTGTGGCTCTGCTCAGGTCGACCTGAAGCCCAGGCTGCTGTAAACAGAGGCCTTCAGATCATTTGGAGGGTTGGCTTTGGTGTTTCTCATCTTCTTCTGGACAAGACTTTATAGATTCTCCACAAAGTTCAGGTCAGTTGAGTTTGCAGAGCGAGCAAACGCAGTAACACTGTGGTCAGTGAGTCAGGGTTTGGTCCCTTTGTCTGCTCAAACATGAAATCTGCATCTT
Organism: Mugilogobius chulae; assembly: GCA_038363315.1. Lineage (NCBI taxonomy): Eukaryota > Metazoa > Chordata > Actinopteri > Gobiiformes > Gobiidae > Mugilogobius > Mugilogobius chulae. The sequence goes on along the minus strand of CM076397.1, from coordinate 18,455,801 downwards.
CACAAAGCCTGTCAGCAGACACAAACATGCTGTGCTCTTAAAATGTCTTATAGAACGTACTATGACAGCAGAAAAAAAGAGACCAACAGCAGCAGATGATATGGATCCTTAATCATTCAAAGGTTCAGGAAACATTTACAGATGTTAGGACTTCATTGGATCTTCAGTGACACCAGAACTTTACAGTGTTCACCCTATTGACCTCCGTTTAGCTGCATTAAGCCTGTAGAATTCATCGATGGGTTTATTTTAACTGTCGTTACATCTGTTTGAAATTGCCCCACAAGACAGACAAACCAGTCTCTGCGTTTACATGCACAGGGAAATCAGACTAGGCTAGAAAACCGGACTCTATTTGATTTTCCCCTCAAACCGGTCAGACCAGTTCTGCTCCTGTTTACATGTGAGAGAGTAAACTGATTACCCTGGAGAGACAAGTCTGCTGTGTCAGATTCACTACTGCAGGATTCAAACTGCATTATGTTGCTTTACCTAAACATTGTTTACTATTAGTAAATGGTTGTAATATTGTTTGTAAAATTACACACTGATTTTTCTGGGACAAGTGGAACTGTGTTAAACATTTAGAAAGTGTTAAACATGTAGGACTGTGTTAAGCATGTCATTAATCATGTGATTGTGTGTTCCACGTTGTGCAGGAGCTTTTCTGTTGTAAAAATATTAACTTTATTGCTGGGTTGTGAGCATGCTCAGTTACATTTGTCCAGCTGCAGATCGATTGTCTGTTTACATGAGTCTGAAATCAGACTACAATCGGTCGGGACCACGTGCGCCAACTGGTTTTCCGAAAACCGGTTTACTGCTCCTCAATAGGTCTCCCGGGTTTACATGAGCTTTGGAAAACTGTTTTAAATCAGACTAGGCTAGTTATCCGGTTTTCCTGGCCTCCATGTAAACGCCCTGAATCATGTTAGCAACCTTAACAGAGCTAAACAGGAAGTGCACTTCTTAGAAAAGTGGGCGGGACAAAATAGGGTCAATAGTCATTATCATTTAGCTGTTTATTTTCAAATTGTCAGACTTTAGCATTAGCATTGACAGACAAACACATCTTTTTATAAGCACACTTTGATCCTTGTGCTTATAAAAGCACAAAGATCAAAGGCATGGTAGTTTTGGGGGTCCCGGTCTGAAAAATTTGGGAATCCCTGCACTGCACGATCCTAAAGTATTTTTCATTTTAGACTGAGTGAAACCCCATAGAAATGAACTAAACAGTAAATGAACATGCCAGCAGGAAGTTAGCATTTGGAAAATAAATAAGCAAACTGACTTCAGTGCACAGCGCCAATTCAGCGGCTAATGGAAACGTGGCTTTAAAGTTTCACGTCAATATTCTACTTCCTGTGTGCATCTGTTTAAGTGTGGCTCCTCACATTTCAAAACCCAAACAAATGTCTGAATCTGTGTCGTTCTGTTGTCAGGAGGAGGAGGTGGAGCGTGAGGTGACAAAGCAGGAGGAGAGCCTGGACCCGGACTACTGGGAGAAGCTTCTGCGTCATCACTACGAGCAGCAGCAGGAGGATCTGGCCCGAAACCTGGGCAAGGGTAAACTGAGGCGAAAACCAGTCAACTACAACGACAGCTCGCAGGAGGATCGAGGTATAGGACTAGGGTACAGAACAACATCACAACTATTATTTTATCTGTGTGTGTAGAGAGTGTGTGTAAGAGGTGCACCGACACAAGCAACCACATATTAGGGGTTGCACGACTACTGAATTTTAGTAATGGACTAGTCGAGAGCGTTAGTCTCGTCGACTTCGACTAGTCGATGACGTCACTAACAAAAACAAAGATTAAAGGTGCGATGATTTTGCTTTGGCGATTGTTAGAAACAGTTTACTAATACTGAACATTAGACTTACAGTACTTTATGCTCTGTAACAAAGCTGAACATAGGCTATTTGATTTTACATAAAACAAAAAAACAGCTAAGAATACAGCTGAAATAAGTCTGCTCATACACACACTGAGCTGTGGGACGTTTGAAACACAAATCCACGCCCTGCTCGCAGACCAGTCTTTTCCACTTGTCTCCTTCGCCCACAAACCGCGCTGTAAACTTTTTAAGACCAAAGAACAGTGTGGATGCACAGAGTTGGATCCATGCGGACGATTGGAGACGGCTGGCCAAAGCGTGTTGGAGCGAACGGTCCGAGCGCTTTGAGCGGGGTAAACAGCGCGCTCCAGGTGTCTGTGTGCTTGACTAGACAAAGCGTTTTGGGATGGACAGTCCGTGCGCTGTTCACTCGCTCGGTAGTGGGGGCACAGCGTGTTCGTAGCAGGGGTAACCTTCAGCGCGCTTCCGGACTGACACAGTGTGCCGAGGCGGCGGGACAAAGCACCCAGAGGCAGAAGAACAGCGCAGGGAGAGATATTGAACGGGCCAGAGAAATATTGAACACGTTACTGACATTTATGTGTTGTAGAGACACAAGTTTAAAAGGGCTTGAAATATTCTTTAACTGACCGACTATGTCTCACAGTAGTGACCTTTCTAGTCGACTAGTCTGATAGCCCTACAACATATGATACAATAAGGTTTGACCAATCATCATGCAGGGCCAAAACATACTGCTTAGTGAGCCACATTTAGCCCCCGGGCCGCCTTTTGAATAGCCCTGTTTTAGCGTAACAAATACATCTTATAAAAAAAAAATGAAAAAATATATAAAAACAATGGAATGACAGGTTTTAATTTTTATTTTATTTATTTTTTTGACAGCAATTTAAGAAACTCCTGCATTTTCTTTAATGTAGGATCTCCTTTTTGCTGTGTTGGGTAAGACATTAGCGTTGGGAGAGGAGCTCAGTGTGAGGAGTTAGAGGAGGAGGAGGGGCTTGTCTTAATATTTTTTGTTTGTTTCACGGCAATTTAAGGAACTGCTGCATTTTCTGTAATGTAGGATCTCCTTTTTGCTGTGTTGGGTAAGACATTAATCAATTAATTTAATTGACCTTTATTTAACCAGGGAAGTCCCACTGAGATTCAGAATCTCTTTTGCAGGGGAGCCCTGGGGAAAGGGTCAGGGGAGGCATTAATGGACATGTTTTTAGTTGTAGGAGGAAACCGGAGTACCCGGAGGAAACCTACGCAGACACGGGGAGAACATGCAAACTCCACATAGAAAGGCCCCGGGCGGCCCTGGAGTCGAACCCAGGACCTTCTTGCTATATGAGGCCAGAGCGCTAACCGCTGCGCCTCCGTGTCGCCCAGCGTTGGGGGAGGAGCTCAGTGGGAGGAGTTAGAGGCGGAGGAGGGGCTTGAGGAGAAGAGGGGGAGAGTGGGGCTTGTCTTACTATTTTTTGTTTGTTTCACGGCAATTTAAGAAACTCCTGCATTCTCTGTAATGTAGGATTTCCTTTTTGCTGTGTTGGGTAAGAACCTAGCGTTGGCAATGGGGCGGAGCTAAGCGAGAGGGGGCTTAGAAGAAAGAGGCGCATTTTGGCTTTTTGGCACATTTTGTTGGTTTATTGAACCAACAACATGCGCTCTTGGAGGTCTATGTTAGCAGTTAATACCTCCAAGGTTTTTTGGGGTCAGCTATTGTCGGGTGTTCCTTCGATGTGTATGCGTATTGGAGCGCATTCGGGAATAAAAAATTTGTTTTCAAAGGTGTGGGTTTAGCACGTTTGCGGTTCTTATATTTTGGTCTTAATAATTTAGACAGACTACTTTGAGGAGGAGTTTTGGATTTTAGCTTAACCTGAGCTACTTCTTCATTTTCAGCTTTAGAAGTGCTCGGCTCTTCCTCCTCTTCCTTCTTTTCTTCCTCTTCCTTCTTTTCCTCCTCTTTCTTCTCTTCCTCCTCTTCCTCCTCTTCCTCCTCTTCTCTTCTTTCTTCTTTCCTTCCTTCGACTAGTATTTCTACTACAGCGGTAACGGGTTCCAGGTCACGTAGGAAGTCAAATTTATGAGTCTTCTGCTGCTCTAAAAACTCTTCCATCGTCTGCTGCATCGCATCTTTGTTCTTGAGCTGTTCCTCCACAGTTTTGGCTGAACTTTGCTCTTCGTCTCCTTTCTCGTCTTTGGATCCTTCCTGCATTTTAGCTTTGGCTTCTTGCAGCTGTTTCCTCGCGGCCTTGAGGGAATCCGATAGCGTTTTATTTTGTTCAGTTAATTCGCAGTCTTTCTCCATTAAGCTTCCGTTAAGTGTCCTTATGTCCTCTAAATCTTTCCGCCGTTTTTCCAGCAAATCCTTTAGAGCTGGTTCCTCTTTATCCTTCGCTCCAGCTCTTGATGAAGATGGTCGTCGTCTTCACCTAAACTGTCAGTCGTCTCAGATTCTTGTACTAGTTCTGGCATGACATTGTTTGGATTGTCTTCCTGCTCTGAGAACGTCTCGGTTTTAATCTGCTCCTTCCAAAAATCTTTGCTACAGGAAGGTCTTGGCTCATCTTCTTTCTCTTCTGTACATCTACTTGTTAAGGCTTGAGATCTACTTTAGTCGCCTTTAGAGAATCCGACAGAGATTTTTGGATTAATTTAACTTTCTCTCTGTCTTCTACATGGCTAGAACTTGTTGCTATGTAGTTTAAATAGCCTTTAGTGTCTTTAAGGACCTTAGCAAAATAAATGAGAGTCTCTGTCTTAAATACGACCTCATGTTCGAGCTGCTCCAGATTCTCCTGCTCTGCTCTAAATCTATCCTCTGCTTCTTTATAGCTAAGCTTTTTCGTCTTGGTTTTATCATTTTTGTGCCGACTCTGCTCACTTCTTTCTTCTCTTTTGAAGTTCTGAGCTCATCTACCATTACTTTAAAAGAGTCTGACAGATTTTTATAGACGTCTTTAAGCATCTTTCTGTCTTCGCGTGAGCAGCATTTCTCATCAGGGTCTGAATGCTCCTTTTAGTTTTCTTAATCGTTTCAACCAAAGACCTGATGATTTCATTTGTCTGTGCGAGCTCCTTCTTCAGCTCCTGCTTCTTATTACTCTGAGCTCTGAGCTTTTCCCCCAGTCGTTTAGTCCTGTTCTTACCTTCGTCTGTCTTAGTCTGCGTCCTAGAGTATTTTTTGTAGCTCCATCGTTCTCCTCAGTGGATCGGTCTCGTCCTTCAGACTCTTCGTTCCTGTCTTCCAGTTCTCTTCTAAGTCTGTCCACCTCAATCGTCAGACTTGTGATCTGATCTGATTTCAGTTTCAAGTCTTGAAGCAGGTTCATATTATCCGATCTTTGTTGCTCCTGTATGGTCCTTGATTCACTGACGTCTTTCGTTAAACTTTGTTCTGGCGCGAGCGACTCATTTATATTATCTTTCGCGTTAAGTTTCTCTTGAAGAGAGACGATAGTTCTCTCTTGCTCTTGTATAAGCTCATCCTTTTCCCTAATCAGAGCTCTGTATTTCAGATCTTGAAATACGAGAGTCTCTTTTAGTCCGGATGACTGTGGCCTTACTGGGCCTCTTAGAGAAAAACTTGAACATGTTTCAATTACATAAATTACGCGGGTTTAACGAGGAAATGTGTAAACTAATCCTAACTACCTGAGCTCACTGTCCTGTGTGAGTGAAAGTATTTTAGCTGCAGATGTGAAGTCACGTCTGACCCGGCCTGTGGCCAGAAGACAAATGAACTGGTTCGTGTTCTGATGACGTCACAAAGCACAAAGGCGGTCACTGTGACAACGGAATTCTGAGGTTTGGTTGTCACGGCAACACTTTCTTTCAGAACGGTTAAACCCACTGAGTTTGTTTCCATGGTAACCTATGCCACAGCAGGCGTTCCCAGACCTAAATAGACTAAAAAATAGACTTAAATAAACTTTTATCATTACCACGACCAAACAACTGTCAAGTCTTTTGTTTGTGACCAGTTTTATTAAATCAGATACAGATAATCAAACACATTTGGTTTTCTATAAGTTGAAATATGGCGACTTTTAGGGATGAGTTGAGCTTTAAATATATATATTTTTTTGTCCCTACTGACTTTACATGCTCAAATTGTAAAAGAGTGGTAAAGGGAGATTGAGACATCATTTTCACTCATGGATTCCAGTCCTTAAAAGTCACATATAATGCATTTTTTTTGTGTTGCTTTTTTCCTTCAAACCTGCTCCGAAGCACCTGCACTTTGGAATCTCGTGCACCAGAACTAATTAAAAAGTCTAGTAAAGTCACACAAGGGTTGTGTGTGTTTTTTACATCCAACATTTAGCTAGAGCTCTATTGACTCACTCCAAAGAATATTACAGAGGTTATGCAATCAAACCAATCTGGCCTGATATGCTAAACCTGCAGAAATGCTCAAAACAAGTCTGGACTCTTTATGGACTTAAAACAGAGCAGACGATCTCAGAGATCTATCTATGACGTCACAGATCTGTGTTTTTGGGAGAACAAAAGAATTCCACAAACAAAACTTCAGCAGCATTTTTGGTGAGGAAGCAACTTCACAATAAGATTAAAAACTCAAAAAAGTTGATTTTGCATAATATGTGTCCTTTAAAGGAGACCTATTGTGTTTTTTCCAACTTTTTAGTAAGAAGCTAGAAATTGACCCAAACGGCTAAAAATAGAAACAGCTCTATTGACTTCCTGTTCAAAACTGCACAACTGTTTAGCAGTTCTGCAGTTTCTGAGAAACTAAACTCAGAATCAACTTTTTTTCACTGTCAGACTGTGTATATGGGGTCAAAATTGAATTATCTACTGTTTCCAGGCCTTTTTTGAACATTTTTGTGCAAACTCGCTCACTTTGCAGTTATTTGTGCAAAAACGCGGCTGTACTGCACGCAGGGCAAACGCTGCCAGTGCATTTTCAGTACCCTCCGACGTCACAGTGAGTTGACCCGGCAGACGAGCCGCCCAGATGGTCTATAAACTCCTCCCTCTGACACCGCTGCTGTGGAGTGTTCCAAAGCGATCACCCGCTGCGTTACGATACCAGCCGTCATTGGCTCAGTTTGTTGAGTGAGTGGCGCATTGAGCCACCTCTAGTTAAACAATGCGCTGGTTCAAAACTCGTGCCTGTGTTTTTCATTTTCAATTTTAATTTTTAGAAAATACTCACATAATAGGCTCATGTGCTTATGTAGACTAAAGCAAAGGTTTCATACGTATGTTTTGCAAAGTAAATATAAAAAAAAAACTTGACGTGCAAGTAAGCAAAGTCTTGGTGCTGTACTGCTCCCTCCGCTGCAAATCTCACGTCAGGACCAGGACCGCTCCGACACAAAACTCACAACATTCACCAAGCTCGCTGTTCATAGTTGGTGTTGTCAGTCAATGTCTGTTCACACCCACTGGGCGTCTCTTAAAAGGCCTCCAGGCATCTCCCACTTTTGCGAGCCTGTTTGAGGTTCAGTTGTGGGCGGAGTTAGGGTGCGTCTCATTCCACCCCTTTCCCCTTTGCCTTAACCCCACCCCTCGATTTTGCGCGTTCACGAGAGATGAAGGGGTGTCCCAATCCTCTTTAGCGTTAAGGGGGAAGGCAAAGGCAAAGGGGTGTACACCCCTTAGAATGGAGCTAATTCAGATGCACACTTACAGGCGAAGGGGTAGGAGGAGTTTGACCAAAAATAAGCACTTTAATGGCATTTATTAAGTTATGAGATAGATTGTGTGTATGTGTTTTATTCACTGTTTGTGCTGTAATATGATGAAAGTGGAACAGCGTAGGCTATTTCGCCTTGTCGTGTCACTAGCTGATTTATCGCCTCGTCCACCTGCTGTGTGACTACACTCGAACTTTATTCATCAGAATCATAGACCCGTTTGTTACTGTATTTAATTTTCCTCACACTCGCGAGTCGATCCTCGGAGGTCAGGCGAGCTTCAGTGCGAGCGAGCTGCGCGGGAAGATTGCCCGGCGATGTCACGGGGTCTGCGGCGGCTTGAGCGAGCGGGCTGCGCGGGAAGACAAAACGTTCCCCGCTGGTGCCCCGCGATGTCACCGGGTCTGCACGGCTTGAGCGAGCGGCTGCACGGGGTGATAGACGCTGTTTCTCCGTGGTGTCACGGCCAGGGACCAAGAGAGCTGCGCAGGCTCACAGCTCCTCCCCCGGCTCTCTGTGGCTGGAGCGCGGGGACGGGACTGTCAGCCCCCGGGGTGAAGCCCCAGAGCTCCAGTCTATTATATCCAGGGTTCGCTTTAAATAATGTTGTCAGGTAACAGGCAGTAGCAGGTAACTAAGCAACATGAATTCCTGGGTTTAACACTGTCAGTGGTGTTTTTGTGGCAACTGTTCACAGATGAAATTGTGGGAATAACCATGGAAACACTATTTTAGGTCATCAACCAAAATAGGGTTATGCACTAACGTCTTCCGCACTCAGATAGACATAGGCCGCTACATCCGGTGGCGTGGTTGCCATAGTGACAGAGCTGTTTACTCCAAAGGTGATGGACATCAGACGAGTCCTAAAGCAATCCTCTTAGAAAAAAAGTTCTCTTCTGTCATCTGTTGTAGACGTAGTGACGACTGTAACAGCAGGAAAAGTGCCGCTTGGTTTTCATAATGAAAAGTTGTAAAAGTGAGCGGACTACGCGAGCTCCACCCACATACGAGAAGCTCCGCGCACCTGCCGAGATTCACTGTGCTGATAAGCCCGGGCAGAGGCGCCGTGGGCCGGGTGCTGTCTGGCAACACCGCGCGCTGTGTGCTCACTTCTTCACGGCCCAAAGCACCTCTGCCCGGGCTCATGAGCAGCGAGTCTCAGTCTGTGCGCGGAGTTGTCACTTTATTATTTTTTCATGTGAAAACCTCCGTATATGCGTGGAGTTCGCGTTGTTCGCTCACTTTTACAACTTTTCCTCATGAAAACCTGGTTCAAAAGCGTCTCTTTTCTTGCTGTTACAGCCGTCGCTGCGTCTACAACAGATGACAAAGAAAACGTCTTTTTCTAAAAGGATTGCTTCAGGACTAGCACAAAAAACCTCGTGTGATGTCCATCGCCTTTGGAGTAAACAACTTTGTCACTATGGCAACTACGCCACCGGATGTAGCGGCCTATGTCTATCTGAGTGCGGAAGACGTTAGTGCATAACCCCTATGGCGGCTCCCAGTGGCTTGAAAACAACATAAACAATGACAATTTTATAAAATATAGTAAGCAGTTATATATTTGTTTGTAATTTATTTTAGTAAGCATGACTAGTACTAGTGTTTTTGCCATATTTGTCTTCATATCCAGGGTTCCCTTTAAAAACAGTCTTTAATATGGAAATGAAAAAAGCACCAAAGTTAAGACATTGTGGAAGAGTTACAATGACTTCATCAGCTGGCAAACTCTTCACCGCTTTTTATCTTTCAGTGTCCTAAAATCCATGAAGACGATGTACACACACATGTTGACTCCAGGCTGAGCTGTGATTGGGCCTTGGAAAGGGGTGGAGAGACACTGACATGAGGAGATACAGGCAAGTTTAAAAAGCTGGGGTGAGTTTTCGGGACTGGCTGTGGAATACGCTACTTGTTTGATTTCTTTGTTTGAGCTGCATTACCTGTCGACATGCTTTGGCTGCTGTTTTCAGAACGGTCCTAAGTCACATCACCACCAAGAATGCTGAAAGAAGACAAAAGAAGCGTTGTAGCAGTTAGGGCTGTAGACGACCAAAGAAATTATTGGTCGACTAAAAACATGTCCCTTCGACTGATTAATCGACTAAAAAGGGGGCGTGGCAAAGGCTCTGAAGCTAAAAGTAGAGTTGTCCAAAATATTGCAAATCAAAGCTAAAACTGGTGTCGAAATTAGATATTCATGTGAACAAATCCAGATAACATTAACAGGACAAAAATCTGAACAAAAGTTTTAAAGGGGACCTATTGTGTTTTTTTATTTATATTTAGTAAGAAACTAGAACATATGCTGATCAGTAATTTACCTTTTGTTCATTGTAAAACACAAAGTTGATCTAAAACAACTTAAAAATAAGAACAGCTCTACTGACTTCCTGTTAAAAACTGCAGAACTGATAAGCCCCGCCTCTTCATTTTAAACTGTAACTGTAAGAAGCAACAGATTTTTAAAAACTATTTTTTAATGTTGGAAAGTGGATATGGGACAGTTTTGAACCATTTATGCTTCACTTTGAGTCTTAATCTTTTGAAATATAACAAGTAAATACAGACAAGTGGGAGGGGATAGGTGGTAGGTGAGAACGGGGATTTCTGAGCACCTGAGCTCCAGCTGAAGAACAAAACAAGATTACTCCAACATGCAGGAATCAATTCAAATATAAGTAAACTAAAGGTGAAGGAAGGCCATTATAACTTAGAAAAGTGAATTTGACATAATAGGTCCCCTTTAAAATAATCTTGAGTTCCATCAAAACAGGGCGATATTGACAAAAACAAATATCTAGATTATTTTTTGGCATATCTTGATAACGATATTTGGGCGATAATTTGTTAGTCCAACATAAATGTGCTAAAACACTCTTAAATATTCCAGTGAGCCAAAAAACAGGTTGACTGATTTAGTGTTTATCATGATTTTTACGTTTTGACTTACAAAATACAACAAAAAACGTAGCCCTTATTTCAAGAACAGAATTAGGGCTGGACGATATGGCAAAAGAATTTATCACGATTTTCTTGGAGCCAGATCACGATTTCGATTTTATCACGATTCTTGTCTATTTTTTTTTTGCCTTTGAGGAAAAAACAAGAGTTGCTACTTCACTGTCAAAGTCTGTCTTGTTGCCAGATTTTCAGAGAGAAACAAATGAACAAGCCTTTAAAAATACATTCCCAAAACAAGCAACCTCAGCTCTTCAATTTAAAAAAAGTTTGCAAAAAAATGGTAAATGGTCTATTTATATTGACCCTATTTTGTCCCGCCCACTTGGCTTGGAAATGCACTTCCTGTTTAGCTCTGTTAAGGTAGCTAACGTGTTTGTTTTGTTTGTCTGACTTGTGGGGCAATTTTATTATATATAATGACAGTTTAAGTAAACCCATCGACTGAAATCTAAAGGCTAAATGCAGCTAAACAGGAAGTGCACGTCCTGGTAAAGTAGGCGGGACAAAATAGGGTCAATAGCGCTTTTCTACCTTTCCAGGCACTCAAAGCGCTTTACAATCTAGCATCCACTCACCCAATGTACGCAGACACTGAGGCAGTGTGGGTTAAGTGTCTTGCCCAAGGACACAATGACAATCTACTCCTGTCGTCCCACTGTGGCACCTGGTGTTCTAACGGTCTCCCATCCAAGTACTAACCAGGCCCTTTCTTGCTTAGCTTCTGAGATCTGACGGGATCAGGTTTTGACAAGCAGGTATGGCCAAAAAATAATCGAATAATTACCGCTCAGAGCCTGTCCTGTCTACTCCTCTAAACAAGTATTAATGATTTTGTCACAATTTAATAGTTTTTCTAACATTAACAATAACTTTTAAGCATGAAATTATGCTAAGAATTCATGTTTCAGTCATAATATAAATATTTTTGTAAATCACAATATAGCCCAGCCCGAAACAGAATAGTGTGTATTTTTCTTATTTCATGTAAAACAAGATTTTAGTTCAAACTAATAAAAAAAGACTCAAAACCTAAAAGACTCATCATTCCAAGCACATATTCACTAATTTTCAATTTTTTTTTTTTATAAATATCAAACAAATATTGACCAAATTGCAGAGTGCAGGAATCCTTCATTATATCATAATTTTTCTGTTTTGTGAAGCGCTCTGAATTACTTACTGAAATAATTCTGATAGGAATATAAACTGGTTGCATCTACAGTGAGAAAGTTGATAGCATGATTTATTTAACTTTCATTAGACATTTGTTCTTTTGTATCATGTTTTTACTGCTCGATATTCAATTATTGCACATCTTAGAAACAACATTCACAATATTATCTGAAATTCAATATATTGCACAGCTCTAGTTCAGACCAATGATTCTGTTGTTGTTGAATACAAATTCCTTGTAATCTAAATAAAGGAATTAGCCGACTAATAACATTTTGGTCGATTAAGACTAGAGCTGGGCAATATCATGATAAAAATCGAATCGTGAGCTCATCTCTGTGACAATCTGCTTTTTAATAAATCGTCATATCGTGATTTGTTTTGTCTCTATTTGATGCATCTGTCTGTTCAAATATAGACTATTTTTTCCAACCTGTTACTCTTAACACACGATACGTCAGAATCCTTAACCCTTGTTTTGCAGCAACACACAATGTTCTAAATATTCAATTCTTTTATTGACTTATTATAAAATGGCTGAGAATGCTTGTTTCTCTCTGAAAATCTGGCAACACCGTCAGTTTTTGACAGCTGGATTTAGCTAGTGATGGTGAATTATGTTTACCTAAAAAACAATAGAAAATAAAAGGTCTACAAGAATCGCGATAGAATCGAAATTGTTATCTGGCTCCAAGAAAATCGTGATATAAATGTTTTGCCATATCCCCAGCAGGGGTGTCGGACTGGGGGGGTAAATGGTACTAGTTTCCTCAGGGCCCAGGGCAGAAAGGGGCCCTCAAAAGCATGTCATATTTGCTGCTGAGATAAATTGTTCTAAATGCAATAATTTGTAATATCATAGAGCACCATCACTCCTTTGAAACGTAATAAATAAACATTGGACAAAAAAAAAAAAAAAAGCTGAATAAAGAGGTTAACAAATCTAACATCTAGAGATTATAATAGTCTAAGCAAGAGTTTTCAGATTCAGTAAACAAATAGCTGAAAAGGTCAATAAATGTACATATTTACAAGGTTTTGTTTAGAATATTGTCAATAAATCACAATTTCTTATTCTAGCAACATTATAATGTGTCAAAAATGTGACTGGGATTTCTGAGTATATCTTTTAGACAATTTAGACAAGACTGGACCTTAAAGGAGCATGGCGTAAGTTGCAAAGGTTTTGAACAAGGGCGCCATCTTTGGCGTTTTGTGGCACTGCACCCACCCTACTAACTTCAGATAAAGACGTATTTTACGACTTAAAAGATTATTTTGACACATCGTTATTTTCAGCTAAACGTTTTCTGAGTTAAGAAGACAAAGGCTTTTGTATGAAAAAGTAGATGCTGACAATTTTATTTGTTCTTTTTGACTGACTGATCAGTTTTCAAACTCCAAAAGTTACACATTGTAAGATTATTGAGACTTTGAGGAAAAGCTTTGTTTTAGCGTGAGAGAAAATTGTAAACAAGCTCTTTACAGGACTCATTTCTCATAAACATCAATGGCAATTTATTACTCTAATAAAACATAAACCTTACCGAGACAAACAGCTAAGTGCTAAGCTACTAAAGCTGTGTCTAAATGTGCGATGTACTTGGACAGGCCTGAGAGTCTTACCTTCTAATGAAAATAATCATCAGATGAACGTCTTATTGATCTCCAGCACAGTTGTTCTTTCTCAAAAACATGTCCGAGTGCTATCGGCCCTGTGTCAGTCAGCCTCATCGGTGCGGTAGGCTAGTTGTTTTGTTCTTCGGTGTTGTGGGTGTTCGGAAGCTAGATGGCAGTATTTACCAATGAGTATTATTATTTTTGGTATTATACAGTCTTTACAACACTCGTCGGTTAAATAAAACCGAGAGCTTTTGCGAAATAAATAGAAATAATGACAATAATTCAGTGAAGGAGGACTAGCGCGGGAAAATGCGACCAGCGCCACTCACATTTATAAGTCTGTCTGCGCTTATACAGGCAACCTCGGTAAGTTTACGAAACATCATGGCGCATATCCAGACATGTGCCAATGGACGGTAATTTGATATATCGTAAAATTGAGCATTTTAACTTACGCAATGCACCTTTAAAACAGATTAGATAAATGTCAAGAGTGGATTTAAAACACATTTATGTTGTCATCATATTCTCGTCTTTATGCGAGTGAGTGTGGTGGTTCCAACTCGCATAAATGTCTAGTTTTGTAATAAGATATGAAGTCTGCAAAGTTTATGTATTAGGGTCCCTACAACCAAGTTTGTACCCGGGGCCCAGAATTTGGTGCTACGCCCCTGTCCCCAGCCCTAATTAAGACTCCATCAACCGATTAATCAACCAAACGACTAAAGAACGACAGCCCTAGTAGCAGTGGAATAGTTTGATAAATAAATAATGTTCGTGTTGGTCAAAACTACGTCTGAAGAAGCACGTGATGGTGCCGTTTGAACTGTCAATAGTTAACCAAATCTTTATCAGTGTCAGCGCAGGTCATTCTTTACAAATATGCTTCCCCAAAGATAATACGGTTTTCAGACAGGCTAACAGCTCCTCTCATACTGCCTCTCTCGACGCTCTCAACCACAAATCTGGCACTTTTCCCACTCACATTACGGCTGCAGCGCCCCACCTCCTGGCCACCTCCTCCGCTCCCTTCAGTCCGGTCTTTCAGGACGTTTATTATAGCTCCAGCTGCAACCTGCGTGAACTAGTTCTGTCCACAAATAGAAATATCAAACTGCTTGCCCTCTGCTCACAGTTGTACTCTGTCTGAAATAGCTGGAATATCTCTAGTGAAATTCAATACTGTCACACCGAGTAAACAGAGGCGAGGTTCTTGGTGGGTTCACGAGGTTGTAAGACTTGACACGGCTGCTGCTGTGTGAGTGGTTCAAGTAAATAACTATTTACAAGCGCTAAAAGTGATGGAACTTACACAGATCAAGATGTCCTCAAACTATTCACAAAAAGTCCTGTTTATTGTATTGATGTAGGGCTGCAACTAATGATTATTTTAGTAATCGATTAGTTGGGCGATTATTCTTTCAATTAACTGATTAGTTGTTTAGAATAGAGGAGTCCCTTGAATACAAGAATTTTGCGAAATTTAAGCTTAGGTGCACTGGAAAAATGTACCATCTTACAAAAGGTAACAAGTTCATAAGTGCTTTGACTGTATTAAAACATAATTTGTCAATGAAACAAGCATAAGTTTTAAATGAAATAAGAAAAGTATAAGCATTTCTCGCTTGAAAATAGGAAAAGAAATTTCATTTCATTTTTTCATTTCATTTCATTGACTTTATTTTGAAACATGTGATATTGATTATCTTTGGTCAATTATATTCATCATGAATACTGCACATAAATTTCTACATGATCAAAAAGGTGTAGGAAGAAGCAGAAGCTTTTCCAGTCCCCCCTGTTTACATCTCATATTAATAACATGAACAGTAAAGGCACATTACAAAATGCAACAGAAATACTCACAAAACTTTATACAAAACACCTTATGGGCAAAAGGATTCTTTCTTGCTGTACTCCTCCAGACAAGACTTTTTAAACGCTCTTTTAAATTGTTGAAAACTGACAGACTGCCTCTGATTGAGACATTAAAACTTTTCATTGTGGTTCTTACATTTTGCATTTTAATATTATCTTTTCTTCTGAGTTTATATTTTCCCTCTCTGTCTGCAAACAGATTCTGAAGACTATAAGGAAGTAAGTTATTTCTAGCTTTGTACAAGATTTGCACAGTTTTTAACCAGGTCAGTAAATTTGAGCACACTCATCTGTATGAATAGAGCATTTGAATGCTCTGTGAACCCTTTGTTGTTGACTATTCTTAAAACCTTCTTTTGCTGGACAGCTAAGGGCTGGACATTGGTTTTGTAGGTATTGCCCCACACCTCTACACAATAAGATACTGTAGATAGGGCAAGAATAACGAACAATATATCATATGTAAAGCCTGTTTAGTTAGTGTATGCCTAGCTTTGTTTATAACTGCAAGACATTTCACTAATTTGGACCGTACATAATTTATGTGAGGTTTCCAGCAGATCTTCTGATCGAGAAAAACACCTAGAAATTGTATTTCTTCTACATTTTGTAAGTCTACATTTTCAATTCTTATTTCACAATATATCACTATATATAACATCACAAATAAGAATAAAAAAGACTTGTTCTTTTAAAAGAATCTTGAGAAGGACAAATATTTTTAAGGACAAAATAATTGGCCAAATACAGAACGATTATGTGGAATCTAGTAAAACTGAAGATAATAAAGAGGAAGAGGCAAGAACTGGACACTGTCAGTGGTGTTTTTGTGGAAACACACAGATGAAACTGTGGGAGTAACCATGGCAACACTATTTTATGTCATCAACCAAAATGGCGGCTCCCAGTGGATTGAAAACAACATAAACAATGACAATTTTATAAAAAATAGTAAGCAGTTATATATTTGTTTGTAATTTATTTTAATAAGCATGACCATACTAGTGTTTCAGCCATATTTGTCATTATATCCGGGTTCCCTTTAACATAAACACAACCAAAGAAGCTGTTCACTAGTGTTTTTCTCAAACTCCGTGTTACATAAGTCTTCATGATGTCAAAGGGGCGATGGACAGACGGGACAAATGCATTCACATTCCAGCCCGTTCCAGCGGACACTTGTGGCTCTTCTTTACTGCCCTGAGTCAGCGCTTCACTGACACCTGAAACATAAGAGCTATTTCTGCTGATAGAGCCTCACATAAACCCAAACGGACATATGGTCATAATGGCCCCCTCTCTCTCTGCTCTGTCTCTCTCTCTCCCCCTATTTGTCTCTCTTGCTCTCTCTTTCTCCTTCTCTATTTCTCCTCTATCTCTGCTTTCTCTCTCCTTCTCTCCTCTTTCTTTCTCTCTTTCCTCCCGTTCTTTCTCTCTCTCTCCTCTATTTTTCCTCTATCTCTGCTTTCCCCTCTCTCTCTCTCCTTCTCTCCTCTTTCTTTTCTCTGCTTTCTCTCCTTTTTCTCTCCTCTTTCTTTCTCTTTCCTCCCGTTCTTTTTCTCTCTCACTCTCTCCCCTATCTCTGCTTTCCCCTCTCTCTTTCTCTCTCCTTCTCTCCTCTTTTTTCTCTGCTTTCTCCCCCTTTCTCTCCTCTTTCTCTCTCCCTCTCTCTTCCATCTCTTTCTCTCTCTCCTTCTCTATATCTCCTCAATCTCTGCTTTCTTCCTCTCTGTCTTTCTGCTTCTCCCCTCTCTTTCTTTCTTTCTTTCTTCTTTCTTTCTTTCTTCTTCTCTGCTTTCTCTCTCTTTTCTCTCCTCCTTCGCTCTCTCTTTCCTCCCATTCTTTATTTATTTCTCTCTCTCTCCTATGTCACTCTTTCTCTTCTTTCCCTCTATCTCTGCTCTCCACTCTCTCTTTTTAACTCTCTCTCCTCTATTTCTCCTCCCTGCTTTCCCCTCTCTCTCTCTCTCTCTCTCTCCTTCTATCTAGTTCTCCTCAATCTCTGCTTTCCCCCTTCTCTCTTTCTGCTTCTCTCCTTTCTTTCTTTCGTTCTCTCTTTCTCTGCTTTCTCTCCCTTTTCTCTTCTCTTTCGTGCTCTCTCTCTCTTTCCTCCCATTCTTTTTCTCTTTCTCTCTCTCTGCTCTCTCTTTCCCATATCTTAATCTCCCTCTCTCTGTCTCCTCTCTTTTTCTTCACTTTCTTTTCTCTAACGTTCCTCTCTCTGCTCTCTCTCCTTCCCTCCTCTCTTTCTTTCTCTGCACCCTCTCATCTTTCTCTCTCTTTCTTTTCAATCTCTCCTCTATTGCTTCTTTCTCTCCTCACTTTTTTCTCTCTCCTCTGTCACTCTCTCTCTCTCTCTTTTCTCTCTCTTTTTTCTCTCCTCGGCTGTGTTGATATACTGTAGCTTGGCAATGTGAGTCAAATAACTTAAGCTAGGTTTTTAACTAACTATAACTTAAAAGAAAGTTATAAGGGACATGCCTGACAGAGAGAGTGCCTGAAGAGGAGCAAGAGTTAGGGAAAGAGAGGTAGAGGAGAAAGAGAGAGGAGAAAGAAGCAAGAGGAGAGAGAGAGGGAAAAAGAGAGAGAGTGAGCATTAGAGTGGGAGGAAGATGAGAGGTGAAAGTGAGAGGAGAAAAGAGAGAGTTGGAGGGGTACATGCGTTTAATTGACATAAAACTTTAAGACAAAAATTGTATTTTTAGGTGAAACAGCCTTATTACTTTTTACAGTGTAGTATCGTGTTGTAGGGTTCCTCTTTCAGCCAGCGCAGCAGAAAGAGCATTTTGCCCAGAGACCTGCTCTTTTCCACACTTACATAGCAAAGTGTGAGCTCTCTGTCAGTCTTTGAATTATGTTTCTAGCCTTTATGATTGCGGAGAAACGTCTGGTTAATCCTTAAAAACATATTTGTGTTTAGTGAACCTTGCGATGTCTTTACCTCCAAACTGTCACTAATTGTACTTTTAGTCATTATCATTTATTTAGTTTATCACAAGTCGAGGCAGACTATTCAAACGGGAGGAGAGGAAAGCAGCTCTGCCAGGGTTGCCAGATTTTCAGAGAGCATCAAGCGACCTAGCCTTTGAAAAAAAGCCCAAAACAAGCGACTTCAGACACTCAATAATAAAGTAATTAAAATTATCAAATAATTAAACATGATGTGTCACATCAGAACGAAGGTTATTGGTTTTAACGGATTTTAAATAGTATTTGATCATTAATAAAATATTTAAAATGTGCTAAAAGTCTGTATTTCTGTCATTAGTGAGAACACTTTCTTGAATAAAATTTGGAAAAACTGCTAAAACTCCTCTTGTTCATGATGTCAAAGTGCCTCTCAGGAGCAAGCCCAAAAAAACGCAACCCGCGACTGACAAAATTCACAAGAAACTTTCCAAAAACGGACTTGGCAACTCTGAGCTCTGCTTTGCTCTTTGCTGCACAGACTTAGCCCCGCTCCTTCCCCCTCTTGCACGCTAAGCTCCGCCCCTTCTTCTCTCATTGGAGATGGAAATGATGAAACTATCAAATACTATATATAGCCAATATATAACATAAACAGCAAATGTGCCTGATAATAGAACAATGCCCACAAATAATACATTAAAATACTATTGTTTTAATAATATTAAAAAGAAAACCTAAATAAAAACAAAATTAACAAAAAGTAAAAATTCTATCATAAGAAAAAAATAATTAAAGTTGACACTGTAATCTCAAAATCAGTATCAAGTATCGAGGTTTTTTTTCAAGTATCGAAGTGAGTTTGAAATTTTAGTATTGTGACAACACTTTCGTATTGTTATTGAGATATGACCAAAAATAATCTAGATATTTTATATTTGTCAATAATATCGCCCAGACCCATTGGTTCAGTGCTTTGAATGATGTTTGCTGTAAGTCCTGCAATGCACTGTTTCAATCTGGACTTTGGCTCTGTTGATAAACAGCACAGATCTGTCACCATCTCCCTTAAACTGGATAGACCCAGTAACGACAGAGCTTCACGCTGCTGCGCCGAAGGTCAATACACCCACTGCACCCACCCAAAGAGAGAGTGTTGTGGACCAGAAAGAAGACAGGAAGTTTGCTTTCATGTAGTGTAGGACTGTGCAATGAATCAAACTGCAATTTGATCATTGCACAATCGACAACAAATATGTAATATTCAAGTAATTGGGATTATAAACATGAACCTTTAAAGTGCGTATGACAGTTAGACTACATTTTTAGTAAAACAGTAAACTTTTTTTTACCCAACTTGGTTGTTTTAGTGAAGTTCATTATCGTTATTTTGTCCAATAAATATGACACATGTGGAGGGGAAGCCACAAATGTTACCTAGCAACCACATTGTAAATCTGGGCCGAAATCAACATAAATAACACAGGAGTGACATTGTGACAAATTCTTAACACTTTAATTGTGTTAAATGATTGCTTAAACTCCCTTGCCTTAATCTGGCCAGCCAGATGGTTTATCTCACGATATTTGTGAATTCACAAACACGAGATTAACCATCTGGCCGTGGATGTACGTGTTTCTGCTGCTCTTGTTGCGGTTTTAGCAGAAATACGAAGTGATTTCTTTTTCAAAGAAGAGCCGTATGTGTGACGCGTACTTGTAGGTAGGCCCCACACCCAATCAGCTCGAAGTATTTCACTAAACGCCCCGCCTTTTCTCGAACGCTTTCAGCGAGTCAAGTTCCAGATGGATATAGTGAGAACTCAGATAGGAGTTCAACACAGATCCGTCTGGTGTGAGCCAGGTTACCCCTGCCCTGGGATCCAGAACCCACACTTCAGCTCAAATCTACATCGTACCGGGCAATCAGATTAGCTTATTTGTGTGACGCAGATGAAACAAAGGAGCTGATTGATCGTCTGTCATTTAGACCAAAATCTAACTTCACTCACAATTGCCGTGTGTTTAGCTTTAGGTAGCGATCTTGCACATACAGTGTGAGTTCACATTTGCTGCATGTGTTTAACAGTGGCGGTACAAGCTGTAGTGGTGTTTTTTGACACATCTAAAAATCGCAAATGATTGTAAGCTCCTCTGCAGCTGGCTTTAGCAGAGATGGGTGAACAAATGTTACATATTAGACATGGTTAGGACATTATTGACTAATTTTCTCATTAACAACAAGATATCTAGTGTGACAAGTTATGTTATTTAAAAAAAAAAGTTGTATAGTCCATTTAAGTAGGCTGATTTTGTACACACTTTGATAAATTAACACACATGTGACACATAAATGAAGTCTGAGTTAATATTTCAACCGGTGACCCAATTGCCTTGAAGTGCTAACGTAATTATTAAACAGACATGACTCTAGAAAAAGGTTGTCCTTGAATTACCTGAACCCATGCCAACCTAGAGCGAGCCGTGTACCAGACGGTGTTGCATAAAGCCAAAACAAATATGTAGCTTAGATCTGGCACCGAATTGAAAACCACCCATTTTCACACAACAGTATAAAACGGCTCACAAAGTCGTCTGAGCCTTGTCCAGAGAAGTTCACTGTGACAAGTGCTGCAACTGAAAATTGGAAGAAGAAATGCCAAAGAAGGTAAAAAGAAGATACCTGAACTAGTATAGAATTGTCTATTTGCGTCAATTGGAAAAGTCCAGGTATAATGACATGTTAAAGTATTACTAGAAGCTGTTGCATGTCCAAAATAACTTATCCCTATTAAGTCTTATTGTACTTGCAACACTACAGGACTGTACAACAACTTTAAAACCAGTTAAACAACTTCTGAAATGGATTTATGGTACATTTAAAAAAATTAGTCTTTATAAATTTTTTCTTAAGCTTAAAAATCTTAATTATAGTTGGTGTTTTCATGTGACCACACTTAAACAATTCTGATGGCAAGAAAGAGTTACCGTACATCAATTAACATCTGTCTTTAATTGTCAAAACTCAATGTGAAAAAAAAGCAATGATAATTTAAATTAAAGTTGGTGTTACTGACTTTTTTAGTTGTAAACTAGTAAACTTTGTGTTTTCTACTAAAAAGTAAATAATAAAAACGAGACCTCTGCGTAGTGAATTGAATAATAAAGAATTTTCGAATCAGGAGCTGAATGCAGCGCTCTGATTGGCTGTGCTTGGATGTCCTCTAGGTTCACTTTACTGATTGCACAAAGAAGTTTCTAAGCTGTTTTTGCAACCAAAATGAATACATGTTGATATCAACCATGTGTGGAAGGATTTAGGAGGGAAATTGTCACTGTTGGCACTGTAAAAATCACCTACCCCCCTTTAAAGAATTGATTTTCTTGTGTCTCAGGGTATCCTTGAGCGCCTGAATGCTGGCGAGGTGGTGGTTGGAGATGGGGGCTTTGTCTTTGCCCTGGAGAAGAGGGGTTATGTGAAGGCTGGGCCCTGGACCCCTGAGGCCACTGTCACTCACCCAGAGCTGGTGAGTAAACCAACTTCTTCTCTGATCAGTGAGATTGAAAATGTGACTTCGAACTCTACATTACTGCAATATATAATCATGTGACAATCTGCTTTTTGGTGAAATGTATATGTTCTTCCACACAGATATTTTAACTATATTCTAAATCTCGAGTTGCAAACCACTTATATGACTTTCTTCTTTTTGATATTTTTTGACTTCCTTATTCATAGGACATTAGCAATTTTTCAGTTTATAGGAATATCAATCATATTGAACATGATTTAGCTAGTTTCATTTAAAGCACATAATGTAAGAAGACATATACATTTTTGCAGCAACAACAATGTTCTAATGATCGATTTTATTATTTATTGAGGCTGGTTTGTTTTCTCTTGAAATCTGACACTGGTCAGATTTGCAGCTATTTACTATTGATATGTAATTACCTAAAACATAAAAATCTCTAAAATTGATAAAATTGAAATTGTGATCTGGCTCAAAACATTATATTCAACACATTACATACAGAATAACTGAAGTGAAGCTTCATTCACTAAATGTATATGTAAAGCTATTAGTCACTTATTATTTCTATACATGCCCTATTTAAGCAATAATATTTTTTGTATGTTGCATCTTTCTTGCCTGGGACCTAAAGCCCACGCTTCAGTGAATAGTGGGTCTGGTTACTTCACCCCTGCGTTCACAACATACGGGGCAATCAGATTAGTTTATTTGCCTGACTCAGATGAAACAAAGAGCTTAAGTAATCTGGATGTCTTACTCTTTAAACTTCAGTCCATCATTTAATTGGAATAAGTGAATTTTTCAGGCTGTATATTCAGTAATTGTCACTTCCATAAATGCAAAAATCAAATACAGAGACTTTTATTTGTAGAATGTCAAAGATTATAATGTTAATTTTAGTTACAACCGGCCCTTCAAGGACAACCAAGATGCCAATGTGGCCCTCTGTTCGGCACCCATGATTTACACCAAAAAATAGCTTCACTCACCACATTAACATCATGTTTTGCTTTGCTCATTGATTCTGGAGAAATATGCAATGTTTTTCAGCTCTTTGTGATATTTTGTCTTTATTTTTATGTATTTTTACTAATATTATTTTGACTATTTCTATTTCTTTTAACATATCTTCTGACTTGACTAAAATAAATGGAAATATATCTGTATTTGTCAAAAAATTAGTGGACATACTTGGACCAATTGATCTAACAAAAAAAAAAGATGATTCAAGGATTTCTCCTCCTTGTTTTTTTTCTTAGTGAGGCAGCTTCACCGAGAGTTCCTCCGAGCCGGTGCCAATGTTATGCAAGCTTTCACGTTCTACGCTAGCGACGATAAACTGGAAAACAGAGGCCAGACCCTCAAAATCACTGTGAGTTTTTGACCGAAAACAAACACAACAGTTCTGCTTTAAGACTATGAGGAAAAAGAATGTACAGTATTTGTTTCCCAGGGTGTACAAGTGAACGAAGCCGCCTGCGATTTGGCAAGAGAAGTGGCCAACGAGGGTGACGCGCTGGTGGCCGGAGGAGTGTGCCAGACGCCGTCCTACCTGAGCTGCAAGAGCGAGAGCGACGTGAAGGCCATCTTCAAAAAACAACTGGATGTTTTCACGAAGAAGAATGTGGACTTCCTGATTGCTGAGGTACAGTTTATGACATTACCACAGCAGAACTTAAAAGTGAATACCAAAATGATAATCGTCAACTGTCTAATACCAAACCAATTCATGAAGCATGAATGGAAACAAAAAGCCAAGTTTGTCAAAACGATTGAACTAGATTACAGACTCTCTGTCTCTGGACTTCAGGGTCTTAGTTTCTGAGTTTCAATTCTTTGCCAGTCTTTGTATAAAGCAGAGGGGGGCAATTATTTTTCTCCGTGGGCCATATTCAAATGCAGACAGGATGCAAAGGGAAAGAAACAAAAAAAGACTGCAGAAAATGAATATATCTAGTCTTTCTTAAAATAGCTTGAACTCATTTTGACTAGAGAAGATTACGTTACAACTGCCAATATTTCACAGTTTTTTCATTTCAAAGCATTTATGACTGAAAGAATCTGTCATAAAACTGAAAAAAATAGGCTAAATAAATTGATAAGTCAACTCAAACTAAAAAGTATTGTCTTAAGCAAGTCCAAAATGTCAAAATTTTAGTGTTTCTTTCTAAAAATTGGCCATTTCATGTATTATTTTGTTAATTTATAGTGATTTTTAGAAAGAACACAGATACAAACACATGATTCATAGCTAAATCAATCAAAAACGAATATAAAAAGTTATTCTCATAAACCTCCCGACGGCCAGATGAAAACAGACGGAGAGTTTCAAGTCTCTAAATTTACTCAACTGTATTTTAAGTGAACACCCCAGAGCCTAAAGGGTTAATATTCTGAAATGAAGCCATTTTTTAAACTTTGTGTACTGTTTTCTATTTGTAGCAATATACTGTACGTCTGGATGATATGTCAGTGTGCACATGTAACATTTCTAGTTTGTTTTCAGAGCATCAGGTTGTTGTTTTTTTAACTGACTAAGGAGAAAAGTGGAAATAAAATACTTAAAAAAGGCACTAAAGATTATCCAGAAACGTTAGCAAAGCAACATAGCTTGAGTTACAGTCTTTATGCTAAAAATATGACAGTATGATTACATAATGCTACAAATAATGTTATATCCCAAAAAATCCTTTTTATTTACTAATGTGAAAAAATTGTGAGCTTAATGTGGATTTTAGAATTCAAATACAATGAAAGGAGGCCAAGTGTTTGATATACAGTAGGTAGGGCTTGGCGACAAAAATTAAAGGGACTAAATCTGATTTTTTTTTACACATAAATAGCTTAAAATCTATTTCCTCTAGTGCAGATATCTTGTTTATGTATTTATTCACTTGGAAATGCTCAGAAAGCATTAGGTAATGAGCAAAAGATGTGGACTGATGTAGAAAGTTTAAAATAAATTATTTCTGTTTGTTATCTAATATTTGATATTGACTCAAAACTCTTTATCAGCTCATCCAAAAGTGCCAGCTTAGTAACTGTAACCGGTTGTGTTTTTGCAGTACTTTGAGCACGTGGAGGAGGCGGAGTGGGCCGTGCAGGTGCTGAAGACCAGCGGCAAACCTGTGGCTGCTTCTCTGTGCATCGGACCAGAGGGCGACATGCACGGAGTCTCTCCTGGAGAGTGTGCCGTCAGGCTGGTGAAGGCTGGTATGGGACTTCTGTGAATTCTCACTCACAGTTCTGTCCTTGACTTCAGAGCAACAGTGTATTATATTGTATTGAGTGCGTTTTACTGTTTTCCAGCTATTTGTACACCCATTTGCACTGTTATAGGCTTCTTATGATCTTTTTATGTGATGCACACCAGAGGAGTGCTGTCCAGATACCAATGTGCTTCTTCACAATTTCAGGCACGGAGAGAGTAGTAACAATTCTTGTCGTCATGAAACTCGTCATGTCTGTGGGTTCCTGCCACTCTGCTGTGACAGGTCATAAAGCAGACTTTACTGCTTGTGATGTTCCTTAAAATGTACGAAATGGCCAACACAATTTGTGGAAATTCATTTTATCACATCCATAATGAGTCAATGTAATCAGCCTCTTACCTTCAACAAATATCCGCTCTCCTGTGGTCTTTACAAGCTGGTTTAATCCACATTAATAGTTAATACGCTCAGAGTGGTGGTTGCTGTGTGAAGCACTTTGGAAGATCATCATCATTCTACATTTAAGTGTTCATTTGAAGGCAACTCAGGCTTGCTTTGTGTGGTCTAATAGTTTTCATTGTGAACTTCCCTCTTTGTAAAATTTCTCCTGAACTCTGCAAGTGTTCGTTATGTGATGAAACTGTGGAACAAATAATCGTTACAAAATGTCTGTGGCTTGTTCTTTCTTTGACACGTCTGAGATTTTAAGATTTTAAATTCTGCTCCTTTCATGTCCAGGTGCTCAGATTGTTGGAGTGAACTGCCACTTTGACCCGCTGACCTGTGTGGAAGCTGTGAAAAAGATGAAAGCTGGAGTGGAGAAGGCGGACTGAAGGCCCACTACATGGTGCAGCCGCTGGCCTACCACACTCCAGACTGCAACTGCCAAGGCTTCATCGATCTGCCTGAATTCCCCTTTGGTAAGACCACTCTGTTTCAAGTGAGCTTTGTACAGTATGTCATTAAGGTTGAAGGGTCATGGTTATGTGCTGGGCAATTTAGAGAAATTCCTAATATCATTTTTTTCTTTTTTTGTTGTTTAATTTTAAGTGTATAACCTTGTTATAACTGCCTTCTCTCAGCATTAAGATAGGTTCCAGCCTGTTTGAGTAATCTTGTGTTGTCCTGCAGCTGATGATTGAGTGCTCAGAAAAGCTCTGTCCTCACCTACCACCTATCCCACCCACTTGTTTGTACTTAATTGTGATTATTCAAAAAATCACTCTCATAGTAAAGCATGTATAGTTCAAAATAGTCACAGAGCCACAGCATTAAAACTTACAAATTTAATATCTGCTGATTGTTACATTAAAATCACAACGTAGATGTTTTGCAGTTTTGCCGGCAGAAAACAAAATCTAAATTACGAATCTACATATAATATAGTTTATTTTAATTAAACCAGAAAAATGCATTAGGTCCCCTTTAAAAGCCAAAGTTTGCCACAGTGATAAGATAAGCCTTTATTGTCTCCCGTTGAAGAAATTTTCTTGGGAAAAGGAAACACATGCTTTAAGACATAATTTACACAAACACCACCACAAGTGAACATAAAAAAGACCAAAGAATACAAGGGCACAAGTGACTGCAGCATTGGATTAAATTCTACCTTAATTGCACATTCCCTAAGCCTATGATGTGCAGTTTTTTATTGCACATTCCTAAGCCTACAATGTGCATTTTTCATTGCACATTCCCTAAGCCTATGATGTGCAGTGTGTTATTGCACAATTCCCTAAGTGCAATTAACTCTAAATGTGTTCAGTTCATCTTAGTTTTGACTGCATACTCGAATTAATCAGGTTAATGGTACAAAAGAATTGTTAAGTCTGTTTAATTTGCAATTTGGAACTCTTTATCTTCTCCCTGATGGCATCATCTCAAACTGACTGTGGAGAATGTGAGTCGAGTCATTCGCAACTTTCCATACTAGTTTCCTAACGCTCTCCTCAAAGATTTGCTGAAGTGGACTAGGCATCGTGCAAATTATTTTACCTGCTCTTTTGGTCAGACTAAGTGATCAAGTGATTCCAACCAATCTGATCTTCTTATAAGCTCTGGAGCCCAGGATCTTGACTCGCTGGGACATGCACAAATACGCCAGAGAGGCCTACAAGGCTGGTATCCGCTACATCGGAGGTTGCTGTGGATTCGAGCCCTACCACATCAGGGCAGTGGCCGAGGAGCTGGCACCAGAGAGGGGCTTCCTGCCTCAGGGATCAGACAAACATGGAAGCTGGGGCGCTGGTCTGGAGATGCACACCAAGCCATGGGTCAGAGCAAGGTGAGGATTATTCTGATTTAAATCTGTAGTCTTAAAAATATACGATAAGATGAGATAAGATAAGATATCATTTATTTTAAACTGAACTATTAAATTTAAAGCTTTGCACACCTACCTAATGCAAGTTACCATTTACAACAATGAGTTTAGAAGAGCCTATCGCAGCTTTCACAGGCCTGAGTGTGTTTTTGACACGAGTTAACTCATAATAATTTTTACTTGAACAGTTTCAAAAATTGTATTAATAAATATGCAATTAAGGTTGTATTTCTGTTAAAGATGGGGAAGGTTATTTTCACACCGCAAACAATTTAGGTTTTAAATTTGACCACTTTCTCTTATAAATCCTTCAACACAGTGTTAATATTAATATGTATTACCTTTAGGTTGCAATTTTGACTTAAAACCCTCTTATTTTCTCTTATAAAGTGAAACTGGAGAGGACCACCCAAGCTCAGCCAATCAGAACACTGTATTCTGCTCCTGATTAAAACAAAAATAGTTTATTATTCGATTCAGAGAGTACTCTATGGTCTAATTTTTTCACAAAGTGCTGCATTTATCATAGACAAAATGTACTTATTTACAACTAAAAAAGTTAGCTATCCCAACTTTAATTGTGCACCGTTATTGGTCACGCCCCCATTTAATTGATCAACAGCTTTATTCAGTGTTTGAGACTGAGTGCATATATTTTCCTGATGATTAAATTAGAAAAAGGTGACACTGTGTTTCCCTTAGTCAAGATTGAATCAGCTTTGGCATGTGATGTTAGACCCAAAGCAAATCAATGTGTACACCTGTAGTTGAGACAGGAAATGTGGCTGCTAATTGTAACTAGCTTTTTTTTTTTTTTTTTATTTTATTTTATTTTGATTTTGTGTTGTGTAACAAATCAATAACTTTCAGTGAGGGATTTTTTATTTTTGTTTTCATTGCACTTACAAATGTATTATCCAAGTTTATCTTTGTAAATCAGTGTGTGTCTTTCTAGGACTGGGTAATACTGTGATAAAGATAGAATCATGAGTTTAACTTTGTGACAATCTCCTTTTTTGATGAAACTGTCCTATCATGACCATAAGTTTGCTACTTCTCTTATTGACCGGTCTTTGTCCTGCTCTGAGTGAGTGACGACTGGATTTAACCAATCAGTGTGAAGTAGGAACTAAAAGCAGATGATTTTATCAAAGCAGTTGTAGACCAAATGCAGCTCAGACTTCCTGCTAAATATTTAGCTCAGTTTACAAAAGTATTCTTTTTACTTGGGCTGGCGATATGGACAAATATGTATATCTTGATATATTTGTTCATATCTCGATAAACGATACATATCTCGATTACTTTGATTGCATTCTTTAAGTAAATATTTTTTCTAACTTATCTGCTAATAGAAAGTAGAAAGATAATTCATTGAATACATTCATTGAATAAATTTATTTTAGTCGTGCCTTTTGCTGATAAAACTAATGCATAGCACAAGTTTATAACTTGACTTCTACAACATAAAGAACATTGATCTTTTCCTTCTTTGTCACTTTTTTTGTAACTGTAACTGCTTTTCATCCGTTTTAGAGCTCTTTTCACCAGTGACACAATATGTAGTACATATGGCTAGATCATATTGTCCAGTACATATCTCGATATACGATATATATATATATATATATTATTTTTTTTTTTTTTTTTTTTTTTTTTTTTTATATATTATATATATATATATCAATATATATCCCCAGGCCACTTTAACTGTCAAATTTTACCAGTTCTGTTGTTAATATCTAAATAACAAATGTTTTGATTTTCTATAGGCCTAAAATGCATATTTAAATTTGGAGTAACTAACTTTGTTGGTTGTAAATTAGTAAACTTTGTGTTTCCTAACAAAAAGTCTATGACAAATGCAGGACTTGGTGAAAAAATTAGACCACTGAGTACTGTCTGAATTGATTAATATATATATTTTTTAATTCTTATCAGTAGTCGAATGCTTTGTTCTGATTGGCTGAGCTTGGGTGGTCCTCTCCGGTTTCACTTTAAAAAAGAGGGTTTTAGGATAGAAGTGCAACCAAGTTAATACATATTGACATTAAAAATGTGTCGAAGGATTTATGAGAGGAAAATATCTGTTTTAAAACCTTAATTGTGTTTGTTTGTGAAAATCACCTACCCCATCTTTTTTTTGCCATATCAACCTGCCTTATCTTACTGTAAATGTACTGTATATCTGTTTTTCTAAGCTTTTTTGCATCGAGATCATTGTATTTTGAAGAGCAAGCTTAATGCAATCCCTACGTTGTTTTCCAGATCTCGTCGAGACTATTGGGAGAACATCCGCCCCGCCTCTGGTCGCCCCAAATGCCCGTCCCTCTCCACTCCTGAGGGCTGGGGCGTAACCAAGGGCCACACTGAGCTCCTGCAGCACCGAGAGGCCACCACTGCTCAGGAGATGCAGCAAGTCCTGGACCGGCAGAAGAAGGCCAAGGCGTAAAAACTAGAGATAAGCAAAACAATACAATACTATCGAATGTGGTGACCTTCCAAGGAGTCCATTTTGGTTCAGTTGCAAACTGAGAGCACTTGTTACAGTGAACTGACAAACATTGTTACTGCAAAACACACAAAATAAAGCAGCAATCATGACCATGCTTTGTCCATGTGTTTTAATTCAAGGTGCACAATGTAAAGATGTTTTTTTGGATTCTGACAAATGCTCGAATCTATAATGTATGTATCTCTATGGAGACAAGCAGGCCTGGGGAGTGATAAGTTAGCTCTCACAAAATAATTTATGTTTTCGAGTATTTGAGCACTAAAAACCCCAGTAGTGAAATAATCAATCAATCAATCAATCAATCAAGTACTTTATTGTCCCGTTAGGGAAATTTGTCTTGGGCTGAGCGGCCGGCAGCTACAACAAAAATCACAAAATACAGACACAAGACAAGAAAAACACAAGACAACATAGATAAGGACACCTGCTCAGACCTTGTTACTGTTTGTTCAATGGTGTTATGGCAGAAGGGACAAACAAGTTATAAAAGCAATTGGTCTTATGTTTAGCTGCTCTGAAGTGGCGTCCTGAAGGCAAACGCTCAAACTGAACAGAACATGTAAACAAATAAATAGTGATTGGCTTGAGACCATACTGTAGGACATTCTGGGCCACATATTTGCACAAACACAAGGCCCGGGGACTGGATGTGGCTCTCAACATCATTTTATGCGTCCGATAAAGACTGGTAAGGTTTACTATCCATCTACAGTATTAGTACCAGGAGTAATCTGGGTGTCTTAACCTTATGAAATGATTTGTCTGAAACTTAGAGTCATTTTTTCAGACTAATGCAAATTACAAATGTAGTTTGTACTAGTCACTTCAATAAAAGTACAAAAATCAAATACAGAGACTATTATTTGTATGTCAAAGATTTATTTGTAAGTCATTTTACAACTGATCCTACACGATACCAAGGTAGCCCTCAAAAATGAGCTCGACACCCCTGTTCTAGGCCAAACATCAAGACTTTGGCAGATAATGTACAGTTACATATTGCACCTTTAAATTAAGTTGTATTCATTGAGTTATTTTCCTGAAGCTGCCTGGGGCGTATCTTGACCTAAATGGTAAACAGGGCCCCACAATTGGACAGAAATGGGTGAGCACATTGAAAAACACCCCCAATTTATCTGGACCAAACTCGTCATGCTCACAATACTCCCATTGAGTAGGAGAGGGGAGTAAACACCACAGCAGTTGTGTAACTGGGCTCTTGCCAATCAGAGAGTCTCGCACTTAGACCCCTCCCCTGCCCCAGAAGCATTTATAGTGGACGTGTGTGCTCCTCTAATGTCGCTTCAGCCACTCAAAGTTTGAGCAGTCAGGAGGTCCACACAGCTGCAGGAACATGGCACCAGCAAAGGTATGTGTCCAAAAACGCATCAGCAACTTTGCATTAAGACACATGTAGCATCTTTAAAAACAGAAGAAGTAAATTATTTTGACACGTTTCACTGTTGTATGAAACTTGCCTTGCATCATACAATAGTTAATCTACAACAGTTCTATAGGCTGAGGCAGGCACTTAAACTGTTTAACCTTAGTGTTGATTAAACATTCAGTAAAATCATGTTTTTAAATGTGTTTTTTAAAGTTTTATCATTGCCTTGAGTTGCATGTGCTTTCACAGCTGTCAGAGATGGTCAGGTCAGATTTCCTGAGGCTGCGTGTTTGTGTGAAATCTACTAAATGATTAAAAAGGAAAACAATGGTTAAACTGTTTGAATAGTCATTTACTTATATTATAAATATAGACTTTTTCTAAGCTTAAAAAAAAAAAAAAAGACTCAGTGGTTTTGAAGCTGTTACACCAAGCTTTCTGTTCCAGATTATTCCAGCTAGTCCAGGTTTAGTGTCAGGCTACATCAAGTTTTGAGCAGGAATACACCAATGCCACAGTAGTTTTAACAAAGAAATGAGTCAAGGATTTGAAGTGTGCACTAATTGAAGTGAACATTAGAACTGAAGAGGTGTCCTAGTGCTTCAAGGATTAAAAAATGAAGAGATTAATGATTATCTATTATTATTTTAATCTCACCTAAAATGCTGAGAAAAAACACTAAACTTAAGTGTTTTTGTTTAGTTTTTATCCAATTTAATTAATTACATTATTGTTGCAGATGGAAATATTAATATATTGTAAAAAATGAAGACTTTAGGAAGTTATTTGTTGCTAAGTTGTCAAGTTGAACAACCCTTATGTCCACTTTGCAACTCACATATGGAAACAATTTTTTTTTTTTTTTTTAAAAGTTAAATTTTAAAATAGATTAATGCAATTAAAAAAATTACTCAAATCAAATCAGTTTATTTCTGTATAGCCCACAATCACAACAACAGTCGTCTCTGAGGACTTCCCAAGATTAATATGTCTGTAATTAATTAATCTCAATTAATGTACTAATTGGACACCCCTAGTCCAAGTACCAACAGAAGAAACTCAAGTAACACTAGTGGTGCACTTACCACAGTTTGAGAAACATTGGTCTAGAGGCATTCACACAACACCTGCATGGAAGTAGCATAGAGTCTGTACTACACATACATTTACATAGATGCGAATTGAATCTTTAAAGAACTTTACATTTGTATCTATATCATGTCTTCTATGCAGTGTTTTGTAACATTAAAAAAACTTTAATGCACATTTATAGACAGTATATTAAAAAATTCTCGTTGATCTAGGGAATCTTGGAGCGTCTTGACGCTGGAGAGATTGTGATTGGAGATGGGGGCTTTGTCTTTGCCCTGGAGAAGAGAGGCTACGTGAAGGCTGGTCCCTGGACC
Source organism: Mugilogobius chulae (assembly GCA_038363315.1). Taxonomy (NCBI): domain Eukaryota; kingdom Metazoa; phylum Chordata; class Actinopteri; order Gobiiformes; family Gobiidae; genus Mugilogobius; species Mugilogobius chulae. Next base: position 18,423,350 of record CM076397.1, on the reverse strand, counting down.
CCTGAGGCCGCTGCCGAGCACCCAGAAGCTGGTAGGACCTTCAATTAGACTTTTTACGTAAATACAAGCCACAGATACTGTATGTGTAAATCATGTCAATACAGTTAGCATGTTTCTAAGCATTTTTATCATTCAAGAAATATTTCACACTGACCTGTAAATAAAAATGTTCACAACAACCACATTTGGTTTTGATTCCAGTGAGGCAGTTGCACAGGGAGTTTCTGAGGGCCGGGGCCAACGTCATGCAGACCTTCACTTTCTACGCCAGCGACGACAAACTGGAGAACAGAGGCAACAAGCTCACTTTCACTGTGAGTCAAATAAACTACCGAGTCATATAATTCCATACCACTATTTACCCAGCTTTGTGAAATCAAATTTTCAGAATGTAAATGTGACACAAACAGTCAGATAAAAATAAACACTTTTTGGATTGTTTTTTTTAGTTAGTATTAGTTCCTGCAATTATGCTCTGATTATAAATTAATAGAATAATCTTCCCCTTAACAGCAATGCATGAATAAACGTTGGCTGCTTTGTTTGTATTTGTAACAGTGATACATATTTAAAGCACAGAGCAATTGTGAATTTAAGCTTAAAACTATAAATAAGACTGCTACTCTTGTGCAATTAGTTGTCTCATAAGAGTCTCATAACAATTGGAATATAGAACGGAACAGAACAGAAAGATGTATTGTCATGTCACAGAGAACAACAAAATTAACATTTGGAGTGAGCCTCTGGGCCACTGGACTTTTTGCGCGCCGCCACTCGCTCTTCCGAACGTGAAATGCAAAGTATACAACAAAGTATTGTAGTCTTTTCCCTTGAGTTATCTAAAACAGCTTTTGAGTTTTTAGCCATGTTACATTTACAGTGTTCTCTCATCATTAGCAGTATTTACATTTATTTATGAATTTTTGTGTAATCTTGTATGATCATGCTGTTTTAACCTACCACTTACCCAAACCCACTTGTTTCTGATTTCAGCTAAAACATAGGGTTCAAAGAGTGATCATGTAACAGCTTCCAAACTGAATAAATAGATGAATAAATAATGCAATTGCTACAATAACGTTTTGCAATGAGGAGGCGGGGCTTATCAGCTCAGCAGGTTTGAACAGAAAGTAAATAAATCTGTTTATATTTCTAACCTGTTTTACATCAATTTTAGTGTTTTACAATGAACAAAATATAAACTACTGATTAATATACAGTATCAGTGACGTGCGGTGAGATTTCCAACCGGTGAGGCTGGCACACTGTGGACCACACCTGTCTAGTTGCTTATTTTCACTTCAAGATGCCTTTTTATTCACTTTGCAGACATGTATATGAAACAGATATATAATCTCGTGTGACTATTTTGTCTCTATACACAAAATTAAAGATGAGGAAAAACATATTATGACACAAGTTTCGATCCCCAGACCCTTCGCACCGCGGATCACTCGCTCGCAACTGCTACTGTAGAATAGTTGTGGACAGATTATTACGACTTTTTATATCGTTGCTGTTAAATATTTGCTTGTGAGGATTTATATAGTTGCTTAAGTCTTGTTTAACCGCACAGTGAAGTTTGACACAGACACATTTAAACGTATAGTCATATTTTGGCTGTAAAAAGACAGATTCTCGCTCGCAGAGCTGGAGCGTGAGGCAGATTCTGACTTGCCTCAGCTTGGCTTCGTACAAACTCTGTTTATTGTCAAATTAACTCACTAAAAGTGCTCACTTTCACATAATATTCTCTTTCTTGACTATTGGAAGACAAAGCACTCGAAAGAAGTACATCTACAAACACATTTTATCACTTTTTGTGGAGAAACAGTGCGTGAATGCGCTGCATGAACACGCCCTGTTCATTGTGTATGTGTCTGCACAGGTCTGAGTGAGGCGAGCCTCAGTGCCGTAGACCTGCATTATATCAGCAAGTCCTGGGAGATTTTCCGGTTTTAAACCACAAAACTCAGTTAAATCACAAGAAATCAACTAAATATGACAAATACGAAGCATTTTACACAAAAAATATAATATGTAGTCCTATTGACATCAAGTATTTTTTTCCCACCTCGCCTGACCTCACGTCGCTGTACAGTATTATAATAGTTTATTAGTTAATACCAGAGGTGGGAGACTAACTTGAGTTGACTGAACTTGACTTGATTCACACATTTAAGGCTTGTGACTTTCTTGGTTTATAATCCCAAAAGTCTTGGCTTGACGTGACTTGAACTTTCGTGACTTGAGACTTGATTTGACTTGATTTAATTGTATAAAAACGCAAACAATGAAAAGTTACAGTGCTAAAAATAAGACAAGGTTTTACAAATGACTTACTTGGCAGAAAGCTATGACTCGACTCAAATAACTTGACCCTTCTGACCTTCTGACTTGGACTTACTTGTGACTTGGATGTTATGACTTGAGACATACTTGATTGACTTACTCCCACCTCTGTTAAATACCTTGGTCTTCTTAAAATCATTTCTCTGTCACAATCACAGGGAGCTCAGATCAACGAAGCCGCCTGCGATTTGGCCCGTGAGGTGGCCAACGAGGGTGACGCGCTGGTGGCCGGAGGAGTGTGCCAGACGCCGTCCTACCTGAGCTGCAAGAGCGAGAGCGACGTGAAAGCCATCTTCAAAAAACAACTGGACGTTTTCGTGAAGAAGAATGTGGACTTCCTGATTGCTGAGGTAAAGACACCGATGAATATTATTTGTAGGGCACAATCAAAGCCACAGTACTTTTAAAATAACTTAAATGAAAAGAGAACAGAGTAAATTCAGCAACGATTTCCAGAGAATTTGTTGGCACTTTATGGAAACTTTTTGCTTTGAGGGGACAATAGATCAGGTCTCTATAAGGTAAATCATTAAGTAATAGATAAGGGATATGGTTTAAAGTTAAGATATGGGTCGTTTTAGGTTAAGGTTAGAATCGGCTTTCCAGGAAATGAACGAAGGTCTATGTAATGTCTTCAAAATGATAAGAAATTTTACATTTGTGAAGAGGAGGGCTGAGAGAATTGTAGGAACGAAAGATAGTAACAGATAGTTTAAATATAATACATATTCATCAGTACTCTTTACAACCAGCTGTGGATTTCATGTTAATGTACCTATGACATGTTTGACTGCTCATTATGTGTGAGGTTTTATTATTCATACTTCACTAATTTCATGTTTCTGTAGTCTGTTAGAATAGACATTTAAAGCATTAGTTAGCATGGCTTCATGGCTATGCATTAGTTTATTTGCATGTTTTAGCGACAGGAACATGATTTCCATAGAAACATGCAAGAAGAGGTCCTCCTCTAGGACAGAGTAAATTCTGGGGAGATGCAGCCTCCTCAGAGTAAAGACACAGTGTTATAATATTTTTAGTTCAACAAAAACATCCTTGTGCTCTTGTTCAAGTTTATTTTTGGTTAAAACGTTACACAGTTTACCTCTAACTCTTTTAGCACCAAGTAGCAATTCTGCACCAAGCCATTTCAGACTCTCATCTGTATCAATCTATAGCGGTAGTTTTATAAAATAATACAGAGAAATATCAGTTTGGATTTCCAGGCGAAGGTTTTAAGACTTTATAATCAAATGCATTTCAACTGAAAAACTCAGGCGTCTAAAGGGTTAATTTTACTTCCTGGTTGGTCGTGTGCTATTCTGCCACTTTGCAAAAACTCCAGCATCATATATACAAATTAGGTATAAAGTTATTCTCAACAAATGCATCAGCTTTCTGTAATTTGCTGCTCAAAACGTCATGTGTACAAAAGTGATACATGATTTATTTTAGCAGGTATTAATCCACCCAAAAAGTGTTAGGATAAAAAAACTGTTATCCAGAGACTAATCTATTAGTTGTGTTCCTCAAATCCATCTCAAATAGTTTTGTCCAAGTTCTGGTGTGTTCCTTGTCTGACTCTGTTGCTTTTGTCTTGCAGTACTTTGAGCACGTTGAGGAGGCCGTGTGGGCTGTGGAGGTGCTGAAGGAGACTGGGAAGCCTGTGGCGGCTTGTCTGTGCATCGGACCCCAGGGAGACATGCACGGTGTCTCCCCGGCGAGTGCGCTGTCAGGCTGGTGAAAGCTGGTGGGTGCCAAACAAAATGTGTCTTTCTCGGTTTGAATTTACTTTAAAAAGAAAGAAGCTTCTGTTATACCAACTGCACATTCTACTGCTGCATGATGTCACCAAACTGACCTAGAGTTGGCTTGATTAAATTGTTTATGTAAGACAGTCTCTTAAACCAGTGGTTCCCAAAGTGGGGGTCGGGACCCCTCGGGCAGTAGCAAAGCAAAGTCTGGGGATCGCCAGATGATTTTAAGATGTAGTTTTACAATTATGACTTGATATTTAAAGAGAAACTAAACTCAGAATCAACTTTTTTTCACTGTCAGACTGTGTATTTGGGGTAAAAATTGAATGATCTACTGTTTCCAGGCCTTTTTTGGACATTTTTGTGCAAACTCGCTCATTTTGCAGTTATGTGTGCAAAAACCACGCCTGTACTGCCACACTGGGCAAATGCTGTCAGTGCATTTCAGTACACGCTGACGTCACAGTGAGTTGATGCGGCTCATTTATCTAAACTCTTCCCCCTGACACCGCTGCTGCGGAGAGCTGGAAAGCGATCACCCGCTGCGTAATGATGACATCAGCCGTCATTTGGCTCAGCTTGTTGACAAGTGGCGCGTTGGCCACCTCTAGTTAAACAATGCGCTGGTTCAAAACTCATGCCTGTGTTTTTCATTTTCGATTTTTATTTTTAGAAAATACTCACATAATAGGCTCATGTGCTTATGTAGACTAAAGCAAAGGTTTCATACGTATGTTTTGCAAAGTAAATATTAAAAAAAAACTTGACGTGCAAGTAAGCAAAGACTTGGTGCTGTTGCTGTACAGCTCCCTCCGCTGCAAATCTCACGTCAGACAGACTGCTCGATACAAACTCACATCGTTTACAGCTCCTGTTCATATTTGGTGCTGTCAATCAATGTCTGTTCACACCCACTGGGCGTCTCTTAAAAGGCCTCCAGGCATCTCCCACTTTTGCGAGCCTGTTTGAGGTTCAGTTGTGGGCGGAGTTAGTCTCTGATGCGTTTAGCTTCACTTGAATTTTGGCCATATAAAGCAATAAACTACTAAAATATATGAATTTCTACCCAATTTTATTGGTTTTCCAACTTAAAATTATTGCAGGCATCCATTTTATTTTACTGTGGGGATCGCAAGTTCATTCCATTGTTATTTTGGGAGTCCCGGTCTAATAAGTTTGGGAACCCTTGCCTTAAACCACCTTTGCCGGTCTGTCAAGAGCCGAAGTAGGTGCTGTAGAGTTTGCATTTCAGAGTAACATGTTTTTTTTATTTAATAGATGTTTTGCAAACAATTAATGAGCACATCGAGCGAATACAGTACACCCTCTCTTTGTTTATTAGCATGATTTTTATTTGAAGTTTACTGATTATAGTTGTACCATATCATAGTAATCACACACAATACACCACTTTCTGAATAATCGTCAGTCCACTCATACATGTAGTCGTGAGTCAGTACTCAGTGAAAACCCAAAAACTAAATGAGAAAAAGCGAGAGAAAAAAAATGTTTTCAAACGTGTGCTGTGTTAAATGTGACTAACCTACAACAGACAACTGCTCCTTTCATGTCCAGGTGCTCAGATTGTCGGAGTGAACTGCCACTTTGACCCGCTGACCTGTGTGGAAGCTGTGAAGTTGATGAAAGCCGGAGTGGAGAAGGCCGGACTGAAGGCCCACTACATGGTGCAGCCGCTGGCCTACCACACTCCAGACTGCAACTGCCAAGGCTTCATCGATCTGCCTGAATTCCCCTTCGGTAAAAACACATTTTCATTAGTTTACTCGTATGGCCAGGTAGGAACGGGACAATATTTGCCTTTCAAAAGCAGGCGTACCTTGTTAAAAGTGACCTATTGTGATTTTTCTGTATATTTAGAAAGAAACTATGACATGTGCAGATCAATAGTTCACATTTTGCTCATTGTAAAACACAAAAATAGCTTAGAACAGACCTGGGCAAACTGTAATTAGGCCCCGGCATGTTTTTCAGAATAAGCATTACTCTTATCCTGCAAAGTCTTATTATCTATATTATCTAGTCTAGGTTAAAACTACCAGAATTCAGAATATTCATCTTAATTTTATAGTTATTTTAGCCAGATTGAATAAAATTGTTAATATCTCGTAGCATATTTCACTTGTTTGAGGACATTTCTGACTGTTTCCAAGATATTTTAGCTTGAATCACGTTTGCAAATCTATTTAAACAAGACAGAAACACCTTGAGGCAAGTTAAATAATCTAAGTCATCAACTCTAAAACCATTTCAAGACGTTTTAGCAAATTTAGACTTAACTTTTGCAGTGTTTTTTTCTTTTATTTGATTGACTTGGCCATGTTTTGCACCTGTGGTTAATAAGTGCAATAATAATAGATAAGTAAGTAGCCTATTTTTTATACAAAACGTGCTTGCAATAATAACAAACTGTTTTAATAATTGTGGTCTTGTCTGGATTCGAATATGGCCCTCGGAGAAAAATAATTGCCCACCCCTGGCTTAGAAGCAGGTCCATTACTTCTGTTCAAAACGGCAGAACTGATAAGCCTCGCCTCTTCATTGTAAACTTTAACTTTACTAAGCCACAGATTTGAAATGACTGTATTTTGTTGTTGGAAAATAGTCTCAAGACGATTTTGAACCCTACATGTTTTACTAGGAACCTGAATTTTTTAAGTAATCTCAAGTGAATACAGACAAGTGGGTGGGGATAGGTGGTAGGTGAAGACAGACAATACAAGATCAAACATGCATGATTCAGTCAATCCAAATCCAACTTTTTTTAACTTTTTTTTCTAACCTGTTTCAAAACATTCAAGATGGCGGACGTAGCAGATAGATATTTTTTTTCGGCTCTAGCTTCGGTTTTGCACAATTAGGAACGTATAAATCAAACCGCAGCAGCAAACCGTGTTGAGAGCCTTCACATAGGTCTACAAAAAGTTAATGGGTCTAGTCATTCACAGAAATCACCAGGATGAAAATTAAAAATGACCTTTTAGATCAATGACTTCAACCAGTGTGCCGGGAACACTAGTGTGCCTTGAGTATTTCCATTGTGCCTTGTAAAAATAAATCAGTTTTCAAATTCTATCTATAAATAAACTTAAACAGATTTATTTTAATCACCTACCATTTTGGAGTGTTCAAAATTACTTTTTCAGCCACAATGAAAGTAAAGCAATTTACTAATTTAAAGATTATTTTAAAGGTGCATTGTGTAACTTTTAAACCAGAGATTCTGTCATTATGAAGAGAATGTTTCAAAGTAAAATATCACACATTTTAATATGTATTTGATAGGTTATAGGGCCATTTTATTCAAAATAGCTTGATAAAATGCAATCTTATTGTGAGCGAGATTGTTTCTCCATAGATCTGACCTGTACTACTTACTTCTCTACGTTTGGAACATTACAAGCAGCAAATTTACAAAAAAGTAGTAGTATAGTTTCCCTTTAGTGTAATGGACAGTATTTACAAAATTAAGTAATGTTGTTTTCCAAAATAGTTTGATTTGGCATCATTTGAGAGCAGGTGGTGTGCCGCAGAAGATTTTCAGCCAAAAAAGTGTGCCACGGGTCTGTTTTACACTGTTTTAGATATTTCATGGCAAAGGAGAATGTAACTAATAAGAAAAACTCATTGATGGCACAGAGGGGGAACACACTTTTAAATGCAGAAAGTTCAAAGCAAGCACAGAATTCTCATAAAAAGATACATGCGATCACAGTTAAGATAATATTAACTTAAATATGTATTCTGTCAGGTCTGGAGCCCAGAATCTTGACCCGCTGGGACATGCACAAATACGCCAGAGAGGCCTACAACGCCGGTATCCACTACATCGGAGGTTGCTGTGGATTCGAGCCCTACCACATCAGGGCAGTGGCCGAGGAGCTGGCACCAGAGAGGGGCGTCCTGCCTGCTGCGTCAGAGAAACACGGAACCTGGGGCGCTGGTCTGGAGATGCACACTAAGCCATGGGTCAGAGCAAGGTCAGTATGAAGACTATTCCCCAAACAATTCAAACCAGAGAGTTGTAAAGCTACATTGACAATGATAGTTTATTTGTGTGATCAGATATTTAGGCACCACATAAATTATCAATAATATAATATAATTCCTGTGAACAGACAGTTGAAGAACAAAAGTTGGTATCAATCTCATTTTGGTCTGGTTCCATCTCCACTAATAAACAGCTGAAATTACACATTTTCTTTAATATTTGATAACACCTTTTAATAGAAGCATACAAACAAAAATGATAAAATGTTATAATGATATTCCACTTCTCTTTCAGAGCCCGTCGTGATTACTGGGAGACCCTGAAGCCAGCGTCCGGCAGGCCCCTGTGCCCGTCACTGTCCAACCCCGATAGCTGGGGCGTTACCAAGGGCGACGCAGCTCTCATGCAGCAGAAAGAGGCGACAACTCAGGACCAACTCAAGCAGCTTTTCGACCGATCCAAGTGCTAAAAAAAAAAAAGTCTGACCTGTCAAACCTGTTTACAGCGCGTTTTACACTTTGACCTCCAGTGACAAGCGACGGCTGGCTTCAGTTTTGCACCGTTACAACATAGTTCATGCAAAGACGTAGTAACAACTAAGCAGTCAGCCCGGGAAATATTAGGGACCTATTTGTTTTCAATGAATCTGGACCAGTTTGTTTAATAAAAGAATTAGATGTTGAATATTGACGTTGTCTTGTGTGTGTTTTAAAAGATAATTATGAGAAATCAAACTATCTGACTTCATTCTGAGAGCTTCTTGATTGACAGACGTGGCAAGTAACTAAGTATTTTTTCTCAAGTACTGTACTTAAGTAGTTTTCTTGAGTATCTGTACTTAAATATATACAAAATCTGGTGACTTTTTACTTTTACTTTTACATTTTTCAAGAAATATCTGTACTTTCTACATTTTAAAACAGGTTACTGTATTTCTGCCCTATTGAGCGCACCTGAATATAAGCCGCATCCACAGATTTAAGTAAGAAAAATGATAAAGTACATATAGTATTAGGCCGCACTTGTTATAGTAAGTCTATGAGAATCTATAATTTTGCTGCATTGCCTTATAAGCCGCATAGTTCAAAGCTCGTGAAAAAAGAAGCGGTTTATAATCCAGAAATAACGGTAGTTACTTTATAAGCCCATAGGCACTTTTTTTTTTCCTTTAGAAAACAGGTCATGACCTGTTGTAATCCTGTGTATTATAGATTTGTGAACAAATTAACAAGTGAAAATCATCAAAACTTTGTGATTTCTAACAAAGATTACATATTTACCATTGATAAAAATCAGATGAATTATAATCGACTATAAAGCCCATCACACTCGACATTACAAACCAACTTTGTGCACTGCAAAAAAGACGGCTTCAAATGTTCTAAAACTTGGATTTTATGCTTAGTTATGTTTAGTTTGTAGTAGTTTTAACTGAGACTAAATATTACCTTTTGGCCGTGTGATTATACTTTCTTTTTACACACGTTTACTTTTGTACTTTTTCTCAAGTAAAGCAGTTTTTTACACAAGTTACTACATTTACTTGAGTAGTGAACTTCAGTACTTGTGCCATCTCTGTTGATTGATAATGAATATGTTAGTTTGATGCTAAATATTTATTGTAGGTACTAGTAGGCTGTTGAAACTATAATTCTGTTCAACCTTTTTCATTCTGAGCAAATTTAAAACAAATCATGGCCAGTACACTGAATTATTCAACAAAGCTCTGACAGAACCACCATGCCATTAAAAAGATTTGGAGCATGACTTTTTTTTTTATTTTATCTGTATCGTAATGTTGACTGAGGTTATGCTGGTAGGTTATAAGCTGTAAAAGTAGTGTCTATGATAGGGTGACCAGACGTCCCTTTTTACCTGGACAGTCCCTTTTTAAGCCTGCCCCATGTCCAGCAAATGTATCCAAAACCATTGCTTTGTCCCAATTTTACACAATGTCCCAGTTTTCCTGATTTTTAACAACTTTGACACTTCCAACAGTGATGGGATGAATAAATTGCTATTTCTTTTACACAAACTTGACAACCAAGCTTGAAAATAATCAAAACGCAACAAAAAATAAAAAATGCCTCAGTGCACTAACAAAGGTTTTGGACAATATATATAAATCTGGTCACCCTAGTGTATGACCTTGCCAAGTCAGCAGTAAAATCATGTTTTGTTTTGTTTGGTTATAGTAGATTACAATTTTGGCATTAATTAAAAAAAAAAAAAAACACTTATTAAAAAACATCATTGGTGGGGGCAAATAGTAAAAACAATGCAAAAAAACACAAAAAAAAAAAAAAAAAAAAAAAACAGAGACACTGAAGCTAGAAATCAATATAGAAAGTAAACTATAGAAAAAAATATTTAAGGGTCTTGGCGAAATCTTGAAAACCGAACCAAAATATTACCTATTAACATTGTTTTATTTATTTATTTTTACATTTCAAAGTCAGTATTTCTTTTTACGTGTTTATTTTAGACGTTAAATGTTGTGCGTGCCTTAAAAAGTGACGCTTCTTCGCAATAAAAGATCTCTGCCCGTTTGACCAAATGTCACGTGACCAGTTTATTCTTCTTCCGGGTACAGATGATGCAGGGAGTGAAATAAGGATAAGGTGGGTAGGCTATCGACTCGTTATCCTTATACTTTGACATTGGACAATGTTACTTCATACCTATGGATAAACACTAAAACTTAATTGATTATTTACGTTAGTTGTATTTTTCTCCATATGGTGTCGTTTTTATCATTAGATTGTCCATTTCTGTCATGCTTTCATCATTGCCTACTTAACTGCTGTTGTGACATAAAGGGTTGACGAATTAAATGTGAAAATTTTCAGCAATATTAATCTAAAACTGAGCCTAAATATTAGCCTTGTGTGAATGACAAGACCTAGTGCGCCTCTGTGGTGTTTTATAGCCTATTTCTGAGGTCAAGAGTCAAGACCATGCTAAAGGCTGATAATAATGTAACTGGGTTCTTCTTATTGCTTTGGATTTAACTGTACGCAATGATTAACTGGCAGAATTTGAATATATATCTATATATATCTACATAGATATATATTTCTAAAATTTATTTGAACTTCACAAAATATTAGAGACTTGATAAATACTTATTCTAGCAATAAGAATGTCTCTGCCATTCTGATATCACTCAAATGAGTGGTTTTCCTTCGCCAAGAATATATTATTATTATTATTATTATTATTATTATTATTATTATTATTATTATTATTATTATTATTATTATTATTATTATTATACTATTATTATTATTACTATAGTAGTAGTAGCAGCAGCCGTAGTAGCAGTAGTAGGAGTAGTAGTAATAGTAGTAGTAGTAGTAGTAGTAGTAGTAGTAGTAGTAGTAGTAGTAGTAGCAGCAGTAGTAGTAGTAGTAGTAGTAGTAGCAGTAGTAGGAATAGCAGTAGGAGTAGTAGGAGTAGTAGTAGTAGTATTAGTAGGAGTAGTAGTAGTAGGAGTAGTAGTAGCAGTAGTAGTTCTAGTAGTAGGAGTAGTAGTAGTATTAGCAGTAGTAGCCTAGTATACTAGTAGTAGTAGCAGCAGTAGCAGTAGTAGTAATAGTAGCAGTAGTAGTAGTAGTAGTGGTTTTCACTGTAGTAGCAGCCTAGTAGTAGACGCAATAGTAGTAGTAGTAGTAGTAGTAGTAGTAGTAGGCTAATAATTCATTTGTAATTTATTAATTTGTTCTATTAAATTTTATTAATTATTTTATTAAATTTTTGTTATGTATGTATGTATGTATGTATGTATGTATGCACTTGTTTTTCTATCTTTGTGAGGACCGTTTTGAGTTTTTAACCAACAGAGTGAGGACATTTTTGGGAAGTGAGGACATTTTGGCCGGTCCTCACTTTCTGAAGGGCCTGTTTTGGCCTGTTTGAGGGTCACGATGAGGTTTTAGAGTTAGGATTAGAATTGGGTTAAGGTTAGGATTAGGGCTAGGGTTAGGCTAGGGGGTTAGTTTGGATGGTTAAGGTTAGGGTAAGGGGCTGGGTAATACGTTATGCCTATGAATGTTCTCACTAAGATAGAAAAACAAGTATGTATGTATGTATGTATGTATGTATGTATGTATGTATGTATGTATGTATGTATGTATGTATGTATGTATTATTTATTTATTTATTTATTTATTTATTTATTTATTTATTTATTCACTTTTACCTCCATGATGGGCTTTCCTTTTCAAACTTTCATTTTCATCCTCTTTCTCTGAACTCAACCCTGAATGAACGCTTTTGTATTCTTATTATTTGCTAGGCAACAGCGCTCCCCAGTGGTGTGTCGTGAGAGAGCAGGGGTCGTTAAACCGGAAGTGAACGCCGGGGTCGTCATGGGAGGCAAAGTCAGCTCCAAAATGGCAGCTCCCACCGCTCGAGTGATACAGGTAAAGATTTCTCAAATTGTGGATTTAACAAGACTCGTGGCGATCTTTAATTGCGTTTTATGCGTCAAGTTGTAATTTTATGCCGCCGTTCAAGTGTGATGAGTATTTTCACCGCGGACATGAACGTTAAAGGCAGTTTTACCCTTGTTGATGTCCTTGTTAAGACTCCAAACTTGAGCAACACTAATGCACTCAATGTTTTTAATGTAAGAGCTGTAATTTCAGTCTCTAGATCTCTAATTTTAATCATAGCAAAGTCGTGTGGAGAGTCTGTTTGAAGCTGGCATGTTTGTATGCTAGTATGTGCAGTTTGGTCTTTTATATTTTGTAAAACATAGATAAGGTTGTTGAGTTTTATGCTGCCTTCATTTGCTCTGGTAACTAGATGGAAAAGATGGTAACTAGCTACTACACTCAAGGAAAAAAGAAACGCAACATTTTAATTTTCAAAAATTCCTTAGAAAACGAGTACATTTGGAAAAACAGGCTAGCACCTTGGTTTCAGTCCACAGTAAGCTGAACACAGGTGAACAGATTTCTTGATTTGGCTTGACTGATTGTGAGAACAATAAAGAGTGCATTACAGGGTATTTATTCACACAAACTCATGTTTGTAACTCAAAGTTGACGTTTACCGCTGGTTAACTGTGCTCAAGTCTTCTCTATAAAAGGCACCAGAATGAAGCCAAAAACACACTTCTTCACGATGCCACGATTGTCACAACCAGAGAGGGATGGAGCTATTGGCAGCTCCAAGCTGGACGGTGTTGTCTTGTGTCTCCAGGGTGTTTGGAGTCCACCGCTCTACCATTAGTCGTCTTGTGGAGCGATACCAGGCCACTGGTTGCTCTAACGACCGCCCTCGTACTGGTCGCCCCCGTGTAACGGCCGCTGCACAAGACCAACTGCCCCGCACATCTCCGGGACAGATTCAGCCTCCACCAGGAGACCATTGGGACACACCACAGGCCAGTGTTGGCCAGAACCATCCGTAATCGCCTCTATGCTGACCTGTATTCGACCATATTGGCTATATGTTGGATCAGTGGTTACCCCCCACCCCCACCCCCCCACCAACATCGCCAAGCTCTGGTCGAATGGTGCACTGCACATCGTCGTTGGACTTTGCAGAGGTGGTTCCAAGTTGTGTTCAGTTACGAAAAAAGGTTCCAGTGCTTCAGAGCAAATGGCTGCGATCGGGTGTACAGGACACTATAGGAGAAACTCAGCAGCAGCTGAGGGCGGCACAGGTGAAAGAATGGGCGGCAATTCCACGGGATCAACTCAGACACTACTGCCGATGGTTGTGTTATTGGACTCGAAAATGTGTAAACGCAGCAAAAGTTGGCCCGAGGATTAGAAATGGATGTAGGGTTCATATGAAACAGGCGGATGTCAAAAAGAAAATTATTCTGCCCCCAAAAACTCAGAAAACTGAGTGTTGCGTTTCTTTTTTCCTTGAGTGTACTTGTGAAGTGGTAGTTACCTGTAGGTTGTGTTCAAATGGTTTTGTAGTTGAAACAAAAGAAAACAAAAATCGACATAAACCCAGAGTAAACAAGTAAATTAATAATTTCCAAGGCCCAAATAAAGGCAGGATTATTTATTATTTATATTTTTGCATTGGGCCAAAACACCTAAAACATAAACATATAAATACAAATTTTCATGCTTAAATAATCGTGTGTAGTTTGAACAAATATCATCAGCTTCTTTCCACAAACTGCATCTGTAGTTATGGAAGACTATGATTTATATTTACGGTAGAGCAGGGTGATAAGGCATAAACATTTTTATCACGGTATAAAAGACAATAGATGCGATAAAACAATATAATTGACTGTGTAAATCCAAGATTGCCTCAGCAGGGCATTTCTTACATCTCTTGTTCACTAGTTCTGTTTTAAACTCTGCAGCCAGTGTTAACGTCACTCAATTCTAGACTTTAGAAGTATTTGGCCAAAGTTTCAGTCACCATTTATATACTTTTTTCTATCAACATCAAGTCCACATTTGAATCTGTTATATCTCCAGGCAGTTTTTAGCACTCTTTCTGAAAGTCTTGTACTTAACACAGTGGTTCCCAACCTTTTTCTTCTGGAGTACCACCTAATCATGATCTCACACACGGAGTACCCCTTATGTCATGTGTTTCTTTTATGGGTATTTTATCTCTGCTCATATATTTTCATTTAGAATCATTGCATTTTATTGTTTAGATAAATGCAATGTCAAAAAGTGTCTCATGTGCGGCAAATAACATTGTTTACGTTACAGTGCTTTCAATTCTACCTTTCTTTTAAATCAGCAATCATCCCAAGTACCCCCTGGCAATGGTCGTGTACCCCCTGGGGTCCACGTACCCCTGGTTGGGAAACACTGAATTAACAGAATATGCGCACAAGTTATGTTTTTATTCTATGTCCTAGGAGTGGAGTCGACTAAATCTGGCCCTGGCAAAACTCTCAGTTTTTAGACTCTTACATGTTAAAAAGAAATAATTTAATAATTCATTCTAATTTATATTTTTTCAGGCCGTGAGACCTCATGCTCCTCTGATCAAATTCCCAAACAGACAAGGCGTCCCAAAGCCTAACGGTGAGTCTGCTGTTACATGAATGTGCACTTTGGTCCGTTGGTTGCAACACACTTTTCCTAGTTATGGGTTTGAGAGTGATAAAAAACAAGAGGCATAGTTCATGGTTACACACTTTGTCTTGTAATTGTCTGTATGGAGTAAATTGATGCTCTAGTATCAGTCTCCGTATCAGTCTCTTTTACAGATCCACTTTTGCCACATTGAGTTCCATTGATTCTCTGAGACAAATGAAAAGGCAGACATAGCAAAAGAGGCCTGTTATTTTGGGACACACTGCACTCTTGAGGTGGATTGTGTGGTTATTTTATTCAAGCACAGAGCGATAAAGTATCTAAGATGAGGTGCTGCTATTCTGTGAACAATTTTAAAACGTAAACAAACATTTGTAGAAAAGGTTTTCTAAATTAAAAGAAATATTATGTTTAGCAAGAATGTGGCAATAGATTTATTCTGAAGATAAAATCCATTAAATCTACATTTTTGTCCTTATGGGTTTGTGAACTAGTAAAACAATTTTGTGATCCTATTGTTTACCAGTTTTAGTGGTGATTTAAATCTGGAATAGTTCTGTTTAAGAAACTGTTTGGATCTGGTGGTACCACATATTTTTGGTGCTACCAGGTGTAAAAACAACCATTGTTTCAACCCATGAAGATGCATGAGTGTCTTCCAGTACAGTCATGAAAACCTGGAAAGGTCATGGAACATTCAAATCAAATTTCCAGATCCTGGAAAATTTTTAGAAAAATTGAAAACAATTTGGGCTTAAACAAAAACTTACATATTGTCTAAGATACTATGTTAGAATGCACTAAATTAGAGAAATTAAGACCTGATTTTTCACAAAGTTCCTAGAAAATGCAGACCTACATTTCCCGTATTTTTTGTGGCAGAATTAATATATACCTATGAACATTAAAGTCACCATAATTTAATTTATAAATATGCAGCTGCCCACCTAGAAATCCTTCTGTTTGCCACTGAAACTAGATACATTGAAGATATTGATTACACAAACAAAATATATTTGAAAAACATAATAGTGAAATTAAAGATTTATACCTGTCCAATCATTTTATTATTTGAAATATGTTTCTAAAAGGGAATAACTGATTGCAATGTGCATTTATAGCTTACACAGAGTCATGGGAAAGTTGGGAATGGTTATAGAGAAGTCATGGAAAAGACTTGGAAAACCTTTGTTAAAATCTGCATGAACCCAGTTGTTTTTTCAATCTTGTAGAGTACATTAGAGCATTAGCCTTCCTGCCTAAAACATGTTCTCTTTCTCTCGTCGTGAACAGTCCAGGAGGCTCTGAAAACACTTGCAGTTAACCTTCAACAACACAACACTCCCAGCGCTCCTTCAGCTGCTGCTCCACCTCAGATTTCCCGACCACATGTACCTTTGACCCCGATCCCTGGCACACCGGACACGTTGGCCTCCGTTCAGCTCCTCCCCGCACGCTACCGCCGAAGACCGCTCGCAGCCGACGAAATGGACTTTATTCAGGTATGAGAGCTTTTGTTTTGTAACGAGTTGAGTGACTTTTTGTACAAGTTTCTGAAAAATGACGTGGACAAAATTTGGAAGAAAAAAAAAAAAACATAAAAGTTGTATTGCTGTAAACCTTTATTCGTTTAGTCGATGCTTTCTTAGTCAACCAAAATTTTTATAAGTCGGCATACGGTATTGGCATACTTAAATTCATATAATTTACACTTTTGAACCTGGACTGAAGCTTTAAGGCTGAAACTATTGAGCTGAACAATGGCTTATTTGTAAGACACTTGTATCTAACATAAAGAGTAGTTTGAAAATACAATTCCTTTGCATTTGACACTTGATACGTGACATATTGAGGAAATTATATCTGGATTTACGTGTATCAGGATACGTATTGTATCGGAAGGCTCTTGGCAATAGCCAGCCCTAGTACAGACCAATGTTATTTCAATCAGCGGCTAAAATGGACGTAGTTAAAATGCAGTTATTTTTGTAATGCAAAAGGTTAGTGAGTTTATTCACTAACCTACATTTCAGAATGTTATTAGTTGGAAAAACTTGCATCTTTACATTCTTGAACGAAAAACCAACCTAGAGACACATAGGCATGGGACGATATTAAAATTCGCACTCACAATTATTGTGACCAAAATAATCGCAATTAACAATATTATCACAATAATTTACTAAATGTAAAAGTGCACAGATTCAAAATCACTGGAATGTTTATTAGCGCACAATATGTATGTGTTTGAACAACTAGGTATTGTATTTTGGTCTAAGTACAATTAATAATGATTCAAAGTGAACAAATGTTTACAATGTTTAGCAAAAATCTACTAACTTTGTCTCAGAGTCATTAATTAACACATGAACCTTTTCTTTGTTTTAACCATAATACAGCTTTTACTTGCATCAGATTTTAGATGTTCTTATGAAGCACAAGTGAAGCCACTGCTGCTATAATTGCGATTATTGTCACGTACGATTATTACGATTATGAAAAAACACCACGAATATTTAATTGCGGCCCTTAATTATCGCAATGAACAATAATATCGTATATCGTCCCATCCCTAGAGACACATTTGTTTTAATAAAGACCTGCCAGTGCGTCCATACAAGAATGCTAAAGGGATTTCAGGAAAAGAAAGAGCTGCACTGGAGGCTTTAAAGAGCCACATATGGCTCCAGAGCCATAGTTAGAATATTGAGAATTTTCCAACAAAATTGCTTCATTACAGAATTTAAGACCCGTGCAAACATTTTTAAACCTACAATGGCAATTTTAAGACTTTGTAGAACCTTAAATTCTTTATTTTTTTACCTTTGACTTTTTGAGGCCCGGCAGAAACCTTGATTTGATTAAAATGTTAACTTTATTTACTTCTGACATTTCCCAAGACATTTTTGTAGTTATTGCTTTTAAACTACAAACTGTTTTTATATTGCATGAATCATTGAAACCTTTGTGATTTTTTTATTTGACTTAATTGTGCAGTCTTAATTAATTTCTTCTCAATCGTGTATTTTCCACAGCGCGGCGGTCCAGAATGACACGAAGGGATTCAGTCGTTGCAACCAAAGTCCTTATCTGTGGATCAGTTCCTCCTTTTCTGCTCCTCAGCACAAAAACACACAATGCCATAAGAAACATAATCTAGAATATTACTTAATGCTGTTCTACTGTACATATGTTTATTTTTGTAGATATTACAAGTTGTACAAAAACATAATTAAACATGGCTATAATCCTGATGAGCCCAGGTTGAAACATTTAAAATAACTACACTTTAATTTGCCTTATTATAACCTTAATAAATACTAACAACTTAATTACCAACCTAAATTTTAAACTTAGGCTTAGGTAGTTACTGAATGTTTTTCTAGGGATGGAAAAGAGTCGAAAACTTGAAAATTGATCGAAGTATGCATCAATCGAATCGAAGGCAGAATCGATCAGTTTGCTGATGCAGCCACGACTTATACAACAACGTATTGTTAATAACAATGTTTGAAGACACAAAGCGTAAACTGTTCAAACTATGAATCTGCATTATTATGTTGATAACACTATAGAACGAACCTCTAAATATGGACACTAAATATGACTGTTTACTGTTTGAATGTTGACAAAAACACTAGTTCTAAGCTCTAACGACAGTGGCTTTTTTAAATGTCATGTATTAGGGTTTATTTTGTGTCTTTAAAAAAAAAAGTTAATATAGGTAAACTAACAAAATCGAAAACTGAATCGAAGCGTGATTTAAGTGAATCGTCCCATCCTTAGTCTTAATTATTCATGAACAAATGGTAAATTAATAGATGATAAAATGCATTAAGTAGGGATGGGACGATTCACGTAAAGGTTGTATGGAAGATTTAAAAAAAAAATGTTGTCAGTCTTGGTCAAAAACAGTTGCAAAGATTTCTAACAGCCTTGTACTTATGCTAAACAAACAAATAATTATACAAATATATAAACTGTGGACATGATGAGGCCAGTAAAACGTTGACCAATAAAAAACAAGGTACCTCATTATCTACTGGACTGTGAACCTGTCGGCACCCAGTTCCTGAGTAACCAGTTGCAGTGAAGGGCGTGGCTCTGGGAAGGGAAACATGTGCATCATTTGAAAAACAGTTGTTGGATTTGAAAAATCCTCCATACAACCTTTAAACCACAATTTGATTCAGTTTTCGATTTTGTTAGTTTACCTATATTAACTTTTTTTTTTTCTTAAGACACAAAATAAACCATAATACATGACATTTAAAAAAGCCACTGTTGTTAGAGCTTAGAACTAGTGTTTTTAGTCAGCATCCAGACAGTAAACTGTAATATTTAGTGTCCATATTTAGTGATCCATCCAACGCAACATAATAAAGCACATTCAGTCAGGTCATGCACAAGTTTACACTTTGTTTCTTCAAACATTGTGACTATTCATGTGTTATTGTGCATATTATACAACTACAGTGGTGTATAGTAGTAGCTGCATGAGCTAAACAGATCAATTCTGGCCTTTCGATTCGATTGCTGCAAACTTCGATCGATTTTCGAAGTTTTCAACCAATTTTCCATCCCTAATTAAGACTTTATTCATGCTTATTCATGCTTTACTAAGGTGAATTAAGGTGTAGTTATTATAAAGTGTTACCAAACATTCACCTACATTTTCTTTAGTTAATGTCAAACCAATTCCTCACGATCTCGCTACAATCACGCACATTTTACCTACTGTTTCATACGATATTAGAAATAAATTAAATTATTGTTAAGCCGACTTTTAAATCGAGCTAAGTGTTGCAAGAAAAACAGCTCCATGTGAACAACTCATTTGAAATAAAATAAAAACTCTCATGCAAGCTGGTGTGTTTGAAATCTTTAATGTAATTTTTAATACAGAAAACGCATACAAGGGCATTCACAGTGTCATCAGAAAGTTTGGCAGCAACTTCAGATTACTTTAGTATTTGTATTAATGCGATCATGCGCTGAATGATAAATGTTTTAATTTGTTTTTCCATGATTTCCTCAAGAGATAATTGACAGTACTTCAGTGACTGTACGCATGATAGAAAGGCTAAACGGGAACTTCTCCTCATGTCGTTGTTAAATCTAATCCCTCAAAGCAAATGCACTCTCAAGTTAAGTTGTATTTTGTATAGAAAATTGTACAACAAGCACCAAATTGTGTGAATATATTTTATAACAGTGGTTCTTCTGATACCTCCGGGTCCTCTGGCTTAGGATGGTAACAAATGATTATTTTAGTAGTCCACTAGAAAAAAAAAATCTTTTGTGCACAGAGCCTTTGTAAACCATTTAAAAATTATGATAAATGATATATATAGATACGAATAAAACATAGTGATAAATTAATGTGTTTTGTAGGGCTGCAACTAATGATCGTTTGGCATCGTTTGATTAGTTGATTGGAAAAGTCATTTGATTAAATTTTAAAGCGAACCCTGGACATAATCACATGTTTATCCTAAAACACTTATAATATCATCACTTATATAAATACAGGACAAATACCTTGGAAGTATTTGTAGTTTTATTAAAATAGTTTTATGAAGAAATGACATGGAGGCTGCCATTTTGCTGCGGTTACGACTTAAAATAGTGTTGTCAAGTAACAGGCAGTAACAGGTAACTAAGCAACATGAATTCCTGGGTTAAACCTTGTCAGTTTGAGCCGGAGCAAAGCCAAATACAGAACGATTATGTGGAATCTAGTAAAACTGAAGATAATCAAGAGGAAGAGGCAAGAACTGGACACTGTCAGTGGTGTTTTTGTGGCAACTTTTCACTGAACCGCAAAAAGTAACCATGGCAACAACCATGGAAATACTATTTTATGTCATCAACCAAAATGGCGGCTCCCAGTGGCTTGAAAACAACATAAACAATGACAATTTTATAAAAATAGTAAGCAGTTATACATTTGTTTGTAATTTATTTTAATAAGCATGACCAGTACTAGTGTTTTAGCCATATTTGTCTTTATAACCAGGGTTCCCTTTAAACTAGATTTTCATCAAAAATTCAAGCTTTACACATTACAAACTTAAAGATGCACTTTGTAACTTTTTGACCAAAAACAAACTTGAGTAAGAGCATGGTTTTGTCATTTGGATTCTTTTATTGTATTAAAACAATAAAAAAGGTGTGTTTTTACTTTGAGAAGGCTTGCATGATCACAAAACGACTGTTTTTTTTGGCCTCCTCTGGCATGCTTCAATGGAAAAGCTGCTTCTTTAGCTGTATTTTATAAACAGCCACAATGTTCCAAATGATTTTAACTTGTGCAGTTGACTGTTCAGCTCCAGAAAAAATACACAATGCACTTTTAATGTTTGTGCAATTGAGGCTTAATTGGAGCCACAAAACTTACTTTGTCAGCTTTAGTGCTGTAGTCTTTTAGTTGTTTAGTCGATTAATCGGTTGATGGCATCGACCAAAATTTGTATTAGTCGACACATTTTATTTTAGTTTTATATTGAACGGGACAAAAAGTAGTGATTTAGTTGAATATTTGGGCTAAATCATGGGTCTAATCTGCCGTTGTAGACCTAAATACCATGTTTCCTAATCATTTTGTGTATAAATTGTGTTTTTGTATGAATTTCATTGGATTTTTAGTCTTCAGATGAATAGAATAAAACATACTTTTTAGCTTCAGAGTTTTAGCCACGCCCCCTTTCTTGTCAATTAATCGGTCGAGGGGACATACCTTTGGTCGACAAATTTTTCTACATCCCTAGTCAGGTTACGACTTGTTTTCTTAGCTATGTACAGGTTAACGATTATTCGAAAAATAGTTGACGATTTTTTTCAATAATTTAGCTGTGATTAATCAAACAACTTGTAGCAGTCTTAATGTTTAGATATTTTATTGTAATATGCATCTGTCTTTGTTTTGAAAAGTAATTTGGAATGTGTTGACTATTATGATAAATTCTTGCAGCCGTAGTTCAATTTAGTAATTTTATTCATGGCTATTTTAGTTAACCCCCAATTAAAACTATTTTAGAACAATTCATCCCTCATTCAACCTAAAAAAAAATAACACCTGTTTTATCTGTAATACGCTGAAAAAACAACATGTTATTATTAAGTGGTACTTCTGTGCAAGAAAATTGAGAACCACTGCGTTACAACAATTCTCAACTTTACAAAAATACTTCTGTGCTTTTTAAACACCTTATCAAACACAATCTACAAACCGCATGGACGAGAAAGTGCAATATATTTCTAAAAACACAGCAAGGACCGTCAAGTCACACATGGGCACAACACGAGAGGAACACTGAGGTATGCGTTAGGCTAGAATTTAGGAGAATCTAAACCAGTCTTTGTCTCGACTAGGGCTGCATTATTTTCATGGTCAGCGATTATTTTGTTATTAGTCAACTGGTCAAAAAATACTTCTGCTGTACACTGAAACTTTTAAATACCCTTTTTATCAGGTTTCTGGGTTTAATTAATGTGACTTATGACATGCGTGAGATGAAGTTTGGAGGCAGGAAGTTCAAAACAGCTCATTAAATAACAGCGAGTTTTCAAAGCTTTAAATGACCAGCACAATTCTGATATCGGTACTTATAGAATATGACTTCTATGGTTTGAAAACAGCGAACTTTTCATATAATCTGGAGGATTTACAAGCTGAGGCAACAATATAAAAATATGTATCTTGTGCTGCAACGTCCTTCTACACTTCAGGCTTAAGCTTACAAATTTTTGTTTCTGGTCGACAGAGATGGAAAGTATTTTACTTAAGTATTGTATTTAAGTAGTTTTCTTGAGTATCTTTACTTGGGTTTACAAAATCTAGTGAGTTTTTACTTTTACTTCTAACATTTTTCAAGAAGTATCTGTACTTTCTACTACCTGCTTTTTATAATCAGGTGAGTTACTTTATAAGCCCATAAACATTGTTTTTCCTTTTCAAAAGCAGGTCAAACCTTGTGCTGGTGTATCAGAGCTTTGTGAACAAATTACCAAGTGAAATTGCCCAAAACGTTATAATTCTAACAAAATTACAAACTTTTCACATGATAAAAGTCTGATGAATTATAAGTTACAGTAAAGTCCATCTCACACACCATAACATACAAACCAACTTAATGCTCAGCAAAAAGCATTTTGAGATTGGTTAAAATGCCTCAAAAATGATTTTTTTTTTTTTTTGGTTCAGATGGTTTTATTTGATGTACCTAATTATATGATTTGTTTTGTCATGTTTTCTGCCTTGTTTCAATACTTTTTTCTTATTTCAAGCCAAATTGTTTGCAATGAAATATTTTTACTCACCTCTTGGCAAATTTGATTCGAGCTCAAATCTCTTGAAGACATCAGAAATGTCTTGAAACAAGTGTAAAAAAGTGAAAAATCTAGTATTTTAGTAGTTTTACTGAGACTAGAGAATAACTTTTGACAGTGTGATTATAATTTTACTCAAGTAAAAGAGTTTCAGCAGGACTTTGACTTTTATCAGAGTTGTTTTTACACAAGTAACTGTACTTTTACTTGAGCAGTGAGCTTTAGTACTTTTGCCATCTCTGCTGGTCGGGTCAGACACTTAGAATCCAGAAGAGCTTTAAATGGCTGTTGCATCGTTTTTGCTCAGGTGTGTAGCTGGTATTAAATAAAGCTTCTGTAATGCCAACCCAGAAAACTTCTCTGGATTAGACTGTTGAGAACAACCGTAGACCAAACAGAATATTGTCATGTTGAAGGGGTAAAGTGAGTGAACTGCATAGACAATACAAACATGATATTATGAAACGCAGCTCTAAACGATAATAATTATAATTTTTTTAAAAACACAACGCTAGGGCTGTTTGCTTTTTAGTCGTTTAGCCGATTCATCGGTCAATGAAGTCTTGGTCGGCCAAAAACGTATTAGTCGACTAATTCTTTTATTTAGATTATAAGAAATTTGTATTCAACAGTAACAGAATCATTGGTCTGAACTGTCTTTTTATATAAACACACTACTATTCATTTTCTACATAAACTATAGTTTTTGCATGAACTATTAGTCTTTTTGATCAGATTTATTGCAGAGTTGTCACAATACTAAGGAAAATACTAAGGAAAAAATAAAGGAATAAACTTGACTCTCGATACCACAACGAGAATTAGAATGTTCTTTCAAGAAAGTCAGATTTTTATTCAATGGACTGACATTTTCAACACAAAATCCAAGTTTATGATCAAACATTTAAGTTCAAAATCAGTTTTGATGAAACTCAAGATTATTTTAGGAATTATTTTGCAGAAAATATCAGATTTTTTTCAGATTTTTGTCCCTTTAATATTATTGGTATTTGTTCAAATGAGTATTTCATTTCGACACCAGTTTTGCGTTGATTTACAACATTTTTACAACTCTATTTTTAGCTTCAGAGCCTTTGCCACGCCCCTTTTCAGTCAATTAATCGGTCGATGGGACATGTCTTTAGTCAATCAAGAATTTCTTTGGATCGATAACAGCCACAACGCGTCTCTCAACTGAAAAGTGTCTTTAGGCAAGGCTCCTACCTCTCCTAAACGTGGTCGCTGGGTTTGTACCAGGCTCACTCTCTGAATTATTCCTAACTTTCGTTTATTTTGGGCTAATGCAACATCTTTGGGAAAAATACTTGGGATGCCGCGGCTGCATTTACTTCCTGCCCCCAGTCAGTACCTCACGCAGTTTCCATAACGTCAACTGAAACCCAGCAATAAAGGTTAAAACAGTGTAAGACTAAAAGTTTCTAGACAAAGTGTTACAATTATCAACAGAAGATAATGAGTATTTGTGATAG
This sequence comes from Mugilogobius chulae, assembly GCA_038363315.1. NCBI lineage: Eukaryota > Metazoa > Chordata > Actinopteri > Gobiiformes > Gobiidae > Mugilogobius > Mugilogobius chulae. The sequence continues at coordinate 18,398,377 of CM076397.1, read as the reverse complement.
GCGACTTGTCAAAATTGGTCAATGAACTGCTGTAGCCCTAGTCACAACAAAGACAGCGCGTTGAGAATAATTTACAGTAGGCTGTGTCTGCTTAGGCTAATCATTGCAAATTAATTAGAAGCAATATGTGCACAGGAGTCGAAAGACCATCAGTTGCTCTTTTCCTCCTCCTCTACATCTTCAAACGCAGGTAAGAAATCAGCGATAGTGTCCACCACGTAGTCCGGCACCAGGCTGTGGTTAGTGGACACCTCACTTTTGCTGTACTCGTGGGCCTCTTCGATCTGAGACACCCCGGTGAGCGTGAGCATGGTGTCCAGCCCGCAGTTGGACCCAAACAGCATGTCCGTTTCGAGGCGGTCGCCCACCATCAGGCACTGTGCTGGGTCCACGCCGCTGAACTGGCTGGAGATGCACTCGAACATGAAGCGACTGGGTTTGCCGATGACGGTGGCTTTGCGACCTGATGCCACCTCGATAGCAGCGGTGAGGGACCCAGAACCTGAGAAGAGAAGAGTTACATGTAAGTGAAATCAAAAATACATACACAGGCACATATGTTTACTGATCAAAAGTGGTTTGTTGAAACTAGGACTGGGCAATATCGAGATAAAAATCGAATCGTGAGCTCAACTTTGTGACAATCTGTTTGATGAGAAGTGTGTCCAAACCAAAAGTTTGGACACACTTTCTCATCCAAAGAGTCTTCTTTATTTATGACCATTGTAGATGTAGAATTTTCAAATTCACTCAACTTTGGTCACTTTGCTCAAATCAAGATAAAATTTGTATTTACTAGCGACACGGTGGCGCAGCGGTTAGCGCTCTGGGCCTCACTGCAATATGTGAGTTTGCATGTTCTCCCTGTGTCTGCTTAGGTTTCCTCCGGGTACTCCGGTTTCCTCCTACAACTAAAAACATGTCCATTGTGCCCCCTCTCCAGGTCTACAGATGGAAATTAGCTTAAAGGTGCACTGCACAACACGAATAAATGCATATTTTTGTAATTTAGATGCATTTGTTACACTAAATAATTCATAAAAATTTGCATTTTTGCTTTGTGCAGGCTTGCATGGCCACAAAACAGTCTATTATTTGGTCTGGAGGAGGGCCCGAACACGTTTGTTTCCACAGAAAAGCAGTTCTTTTAGCTGATTTTGTTATGGCATAAAATGTATTTATTTTCATTCACAATGTCTCAAAGTATTGTTTTAACTTCCTAATTTTATTGAATTGCATAGATTAGTTTTTACCTCCAGAAAGTTGCACAGTGCACCTTTAAGGTAATTGTACATTGTCCTTAATAAACATTACCTTAGTAACTGTGGCTTATTTAAGAAGATTTCTTTCTAGTAAAAACTGCAGATTTACACATTTTCAATGTGATTGCTGCCCAATTGCAGTCATCAACAATATCTCAATCTAGAATGAAATTTGTGGTCAATTTTGAATATTTTTTTGAAGATTATACTTTATTTAGCATTAAAACAAGAAAATGCAATGGTAAAAAAGATAAGTGTGAGACTAAGATAAGGGGTATAAAATAGGTTGGAAAACACAGGATAATAGACTTTTTTTGCCCAATAAGTTTACCTAGGTGGGATAATGAATATACTGGATGTAAGTCTGCAGTGTTTCAACTGAATGCTGCACTAAGACTAATGGAAAAGCAGAAAACTTGCAGTATGAACGAAACCATATTTAAAAGAGCTTGTCTACTCATGTTGTGTATTATAATGAGCCGCCTACCTGGCAGTATCCTTCCACTACTGAGAGGATGCCAGGGGTCGTTGTCCGTGGCCAGGAACAAGCAGTCAGGGTCCCTCAAGTAGCAGGACGCTTTGGCCAGTTTGAGAAAAGTCAGTTTATCGTCGTGTCCCACCAGCACCGCCTTCACGTCCGGAGCCAGTGCGCAGTTATAGATGGTCGCGTCGGGCTCGTCGGCCTCCTCCACGCAGGGGATGCCCGCCTCCTGCAGCTCTCTCCGCAGTCCCTCACAGCCGATCACAAACACCTGTCCTCGGACCTTCACCACGTCCCGCAGGTACAGCGCGGAGCAGTAGGACGAGCTGAAGATCTGCTCCAGCATCACCTCGTGGAAGCCCAGCCGGGAGAACTTGTGCATGTAATTCTCGCGGGGCCTGGTGCAATTGTTGGTGACGAACACTACATTTTTGCCGTTTCGTATGAGAGAATTGACCACCTTGGCGGCGCCTGTGATGGCCTTCTCCCCGTGCCAAATCACCCCGTCACAGTCAAACAAGAAGAAGTCTTTCGCCTCCAGCAGATTTCGGATCTGCGGACCTCGAATTTTCTGGCAGCCTTTGAAGCCAAAGGCGCCTGCCATTTCGGCCTTTTCCTCGTTTTCGTCCGTGTTTTACCTGCTAATGTGTCCCCATATCCACAACTGGTGCACATCCGCTACAAAACCACCGCAAAGACAATACAAGCGCAAATGTACGTGTAAATCACATTGCAGAGTCCTTGGTGAGCTGCACGGGAGCGGGACACATAAACACAGACGCACGGACACGCCCACACGTCGCTCTCCACCAATGAGAGGACGAACAAAGATCCGCTCACAACTACAGACATTCACTCTGGACAGAAAATTACACACTTTTTTATTTTTGTTGGCACTGTAACAATTGAATATAATTAGAAAAAACACAACCCACATTTACTAGAAACGGCGTGAAAAAAAAAATAAAACGAATAATTAAAAAAACACACTTATGTGAATGGTGGTCAGAATCTATTAGGAAAACATAAATGAAAACGGCGACCTCTACGGAACAGATGAGGAATAGCACTGGACATGTGGAAATACTGTAGAAATGTTTCTGTCCTACATTTATGATCAGCGTCATTATTCATAAAACTCAGTGGTATACTTCCATGATAAAACACAGATAGCCTGCTTAAATGTATCAGTAATTAGGTCTACACTTAGGTTGATGCATTAAATAGGTAATATAGAATACATAACTGTCTTTTTGAAGTTTTGTCCAAGATATTTTGTCCCTATCTGATGTCATTAGATCTCTCAGATGTGTCTACACTGTTTTAAGGCAATAAATATCCAGACTCGTTTTGAGCATTTCTGGATACAGTCTCTGTTATGTTTATACAATCCCAAGAAAAAAGCAGGAGGTATGGAGAAACAGAATGAGAGAGAAAAATGGACAACAAGACATATTATATTAACATATTAGGCAAGATACGTTTGATTGTTTTCCCTGTGTAATTTCCTTTGTAGTCAGTAGATGGAGCTCTAACTGTAGTAAAGACATGACTGATGTCTGATTTACTGCAGTGATTTTAATGGCTCTTGTGTCTGGGATTCCAAAGTGAAGGGGCTCTGGAGCATGCTTAAAGAACAGGAACAACACAAAAAATGCCTTGTATTTGTTCTTTAATATGAGATTATTGTAGTAAAACCTCAAGTTTAATCTCATCTAACTCTTTGGACCTTACTTTTATAAATGTATGAGTTTAATCTAGAAATGTTACAAGTTCAACTTCAACTTCAACTTAAATTTCTAAAGAGCCAGATTTGACCAAAAACCACAGCTTCAGGGCCGGGTGATGCACAATACATAACCACTTTTGACATGAGGCAGCACCAAATATTCACAGGGGTAGGTGGTGATAATAACTAATGCTGCAGTGTATTATTATTGCTCTACAAAAATGTCTAAATCAGCGTTGAAAGAATTTGAACCTGCAGTATCTCAACATTAAACCAGAACTAACCAAAATCTAAAGCAGAGTAAATATTAAATCAGGACTGAACACTGTAAAAGTAATGTCTTAAATTGAATAATGGGTGAACAAATGCTTAAATTAAGTAATATTTATCTTTATTTGAGCATATTTTAACTGTTGTCAAACCAGAAAGGGGAAAAAGTGGATTGTTTTGCTAAAAATATAAAAAATACAACATTTTCTCACTGTAAATTAGTCAAAAAATGCAACTGGAATTGAGACAAGAAATCCTATTTTCAGACAGTAAAAATATAATAAAATCAAGGTAACTAGGCCTACCTTGTTCAAACACTTATTGACACATTAAGAAATTTAAGTTGAAATATTAAATCTACAAAAAGAATAAGAAATGTTTTTGTTTTATTTAGAAAGTGAATTGAGGGCCGATGCAGGTTTTTAGAGGGCTGAGTTGGCACCCGGGCCTTAAGTTGAATAGGCCAGGTCTATAGAGTTTAAAGTGTGTATGACAAAACACATATTGAACATGAATACATTTAAAGGAGACCTATTGTGTTTTTTCTATGTATTTAGGAATAAACTATAACATATGTAGATCAGTAATTTACATTTTATTTTTCATAAACATAAAGTTGATATAAAACAGATTAGAAATAGAAATAGGTCCATTTACTTCCTGAACAAAACAGCAAGTGATTAGCCCCGTCTTTTTATTGTAGATTTGAATTCACAGGCAGCAGACTTTGAAATTTCAAATTGTTATTGTTGTAAAGTAAGCTATTTGAATATACATGGTTTATTTGAATATTTTGAATAATTAAATACAGACAAGTGGGCGGGGAAGGTGGTAGGTGAGGACAGGGCTTTTCTGAGCACTTAGTCATCAGCTGCAGGTCAATAAGATTACTCAAACATGCAGGAATCATTCTTAATAAAACTATGAGTAACTAATGATGAGAGAAGACAGATATAACCAGATCAAAAACTTAGAAAAATACACCACCTTTCAAATGTCACTAAGCATTTTGTTTGTTTTCACCCAGTTAGTCTGTTTTGATGAGGTTTTAATTGTCTTTTGTCTAGAAAATAGACATATGTAAAGGTCATTTCACAACAACCATGGCACACACACTGGGATTTGACAAATGATAAATGATCTTGGAACATATTAATTTTGTTTAAATGATTGTCTTTTACACACAACATTATTTCTGCTCTTTTTAATGACATACTTTGTTTAAAACAGATATGTAATTTTCAACTTTTATTTGTCCATAATTTGCAACTTAAAGGTGGGGTAGCTCATTGTCACACTGCAAACACAATTTAGGTTTTAAATCAGACTACTTTCTCTCAGAAATTTTTCGACACATGGTTAATATCAGCATGTATTCATTTTGGTTGCAATAAAACTACTGTAAACTAGGGCTAGGCAATATCGTGATAAAAATTGAATCATGAGCTCATCTCTGTGACAATCTGCTTTTTTATGAAATCTTCATATCAGGATTTCCCATTTCACTATTTAATGCATCGGTTTGTTAAAATACAGACAATTATTTCTAACCTACTTCTCTTAGCTTCAGAGTTGCCAAGTCTGTTTTTAATAGTTTTATGACTTTTGAAGCTCATGTGTTGAGGTTTTTCCAGGTGAATTTTAGCAAAATTTTCAGGTTTGATTTGCAAAAAAAATCTATTTATGAATGAAACATGGATTTTAGCAGATTTTCAAAAGCTGTTATTAGAAATGCCAAAAGTTGTATTATCACACATTGTTCTAATTCATCGATTTTTTGAATAACTTTATTTATGGGCTGAGGTCGCTTGTCTTTGTCTTTGTCACTTTTTTCACTGAAAATCTGGCCACACTGGTCTTTGTTCTGCTCTGAGTTGGTGACAGCTGAATTCAACCAATCACAGTAAAGTAGGAACTTTCAGAAAAAGCAGATGATTGTATTTACCTCAAAGGCAAAACATAATAGTTTACAAGAATTGTGATCAATCAAATCGTGATCTGTCTCCAGGAAAATCGTGATGATAAGTTTTTGCCATATCGCCCAGCCCTACTGTAAACTTCTATTTACAAACAACAAAGTGAAACTGGAGAGGACCACCCAAACTCAGCCAATCAGAGCGCAGCATTCAACATTCCTGATTTGAGCAAAAATTCTTTGTTATTCAATTCAGATAGGACACAGTAGTCTAATTTTTTCACAATGTGCTCTATTTATTGTATACTTTTTATTGGAAAACACAAAGTCTGCTAATTTAAAAGTAAAAAAATAGCTACCAACATTAACTATATACTATGCTTCTCAGGGTCGTTTTACCTTGCCACTGCCAAGAACTAATGCTCTAAAAAGAACTGTCATGTACAGAGTGATAGTGCTGTGGAATGGACTCCCTGAATCTTTAATTATTCAGGCCAATAAATCTTGCTTTAAAATATTGCTAAAGACACATTTTAAAAATTGCATAAGTGATAATTGTAAGTGATGCTGATAATGTATGTCATTAATTTTTGGACTTGCATTATTTCTGAAGATTTACTGATGTAAACTGGAACAGGATTGTGGTTACCTTTTGATTGAGTATACTTTTTATAAATGTAATGTTTTAATTGTAAATTTTATTGTCTGCTTGGACCCCAGGACGAATAGTCTTTACTACTGTAAAGACTAATGGGGATCCAAATAAATAAACAAACAAATAAAAAACAAATACTGTAAAACTATGATAAATAACAGCTTTAAATAACAATAGTGTATGTAATTGTATTAACCAGACTTACACTTCTGTTTCATGTTTGTTTCCCTGCGCTCTGCCCGGGCCACTCTAGATTGCGTGCGAATTAGAGGAAGACTTACTGGCACCTGCGACTGCCAGACAAACAGACAAATTAAACATTGGAGGTGGAGGACGGCTGAGTGGGCAGAGAACAAGCCTTCCTAATTGGTCATTATTTTCTTGCTAATCTATATTTTCCCCCCGACACAGATGTAAGGAGTGGGAGGGGCTGTCAGCAGTCTCCAGGGCACTGACCGTGAACATGTGTCTTTGTGTCGTGTTTAGGAAGAGAGAGGACTCCATGGAGACCGCTGAGGGAGGGGGGTCGGAGTTTAGACCTGCAGGTGCCGGAGCTGTTCTAAATATGGAAAAGTGTATTTGTATTTGCAGTAAATGAACGGTGCGTTTTTCAGAACCCCTGTGTAAGTTTTAGTGTCACTGAATTAAATACTTTTTTCCAATTTTGACATATCAGTTTAATCTTAGTTGAAGTCCTGCTTAAAACTACAAGAATGAAAGCTGCAGATCTTGATTTGACATGTGAACAGGTTTGGAGTCACTAGAGCTATTTATTTGAAGCTGTTATTTTTTCAAGGGCAATTGTAACACGTGAAATTACAACAATTAATATGTATTATTTTTTTATTAAAGATCATACATTGTACAGACTGGAAGGTTGTCCACATTTAAACCACCTTAACTCTGTAATCTTATTATAATAAAACTACGGAAGTCCAGATGCAGGTGGAGTAAACATTTTTTTAGCTTTGGTCGTTATAACTATAGACATATAATTAATAATAAAAAGCTGTTCCAACGAGAATATAATTTCGTTTTAACGTAAATAAAAAGTCGTTATAGTGACATTATATTCTCGTTTGAATGTAAATAAAAGTCGTTGAACTTTAATAAAAAGTCATTATAACGAGATTATTGTCGTTTGAACGTAAATATAAAGTCGCTATAACGACATAAGCTGAAAGAAATGTTTACTCCACACTGGCAGTTCTGGACTTCCGTATAAAACACAAAACTGCTGTGGAAAAAAACAACAACTTTACAGTCAGCTCTAACTTATGTCTTTTTCGAACTAAATGGAGAATTATTCAGAAAAAAATATTAAAGGTAAGCTCACCCCCTAAACTCCACCCGCAAACACATTTCAAACACAGCAAACTCATTGAAAAGCATTGTGGAAAAGGGAAAGAAGGGGATCAGAGAGGAGAGCAGCAGTGTGATTGGATTGACATCAGGTGTCTGCAATTAAAGCTTGATTTTGAATGGACAATACACGCTGAGGTCACAGAGAACCTGGAGCTGACATGAGAGACACAGCCAGTTTGTGACTATTTTGACCTGAAACCTGCTAATTTGCTCAGTTTGCACTAAAAATGCCAAAAAAATGACTCAGAACAGTAGACAATGCTATTTAAACACCATATACATGTTTAACAGCCAAAAACCTTATTTTAGGATTTAGCTTCTCTTTAAGGTTCTGATAAAAATCAGTCAAATGATACACAAACTTTTTTGGACAAAAAACATAAATCTAAATAAAGCCATCCAAGATGAATTCATAAAATAGCCAAGGGGCAATTGTAACACTGTTACATTTGCCCCAGATGAGGACGGCCATGTTTGGAGGGATTTTTTTTCTATATTAACATTCATATGTGTTGTTGTAAAACTTACCAAATAAAACCTATATTTAACCATATAAAAATGACAGCCATAGCTCAATCACATCTTTGTCCAGAACAAAAACATGAGGTTATGATGTTGTTTTTTGTTTTTTGATGTAAAAAGTTTCCTGAAACCTCAAATATCTTTCTACTCCAACAGCAGGTGCAGTGATGAAATGAGCAGGTTCTGTCCAAAGCTTAAGCTTCTGGTTTGCTTCTGCTACAAAAGGGAGCTTCTGTTACATTTGCCCCGTGTTACAATTGGCCCCGGTCTCCCCTACAAAAAGAGCATACTGATGAAAAAATAAGCTGGGTGCACGCCGTTTCATTCTGTCACACAAACAGGTCAAAGAGGCACGGAGGCGTCGGACATTGTGGCGCTACACTCTGACTATCCAGCGCTGAACAGGGGGCTCAAACCAGACTTAAAGCCCATGACAAAGTTTACATTTTACTAATTTTGACTTAGTTGGTGTGATGGTCATTGTGGTAATATTATCAAAGTTTACGTCAGTTAAGTTACAATTTAAGAAGAAACTGACAAACAAAAGTTGAAAATTACTGAAAAGCGTAAAAGGACCTTCTGTTTCAAAACTGTTTTTACATCAATTTTGTGTTTTCAAATAACAATATGTAAATTACTGATCTATAGTTTATTCCTAAGAAAAATGCAATAGGTGTACAAGATCATTTGTCAAATTACAATTGTGTAATTATGTAGATATTGGCTGCATTGCAATGTGGTTGCTAGGTAACAGTTGTGGAATTACCTTTTACATATTTGAGTGAAAACAAGCAAAATGTTTAGTAAAATCCTGTTCACTGTTTTACTAAAAATGTAGTCTAAAGCTGTTATGTTGTCTACTAGTGTTTCAAACAGGGTGTATGTCGTCTACTGTGTTTTTTAAACAGTGGTCTGAACTTTTAAGGCTCATTTGAAGCTTCTGTATCCCATGATTATTTATTTTTAGACCATGTTTAAGCTGATTAGGCTTGATAAAGTCCAGGTCAAGTGAAGCTGGAAATACTAGATTAAGTGACACTTTAAGTGAAAAGACTGATTATCAGTTGTTTACTTTTATGTTTATTATATTAAGTTTTCATAACCATGTATTGCTAAAATTACTGTTCTATTACATAACTCAGACCTGGCAAACTGCGACCGGGACCAGATGCGACCCCTGTTTAAATCAGGCCCCCGGCATGTTTTTGAGAATAAGCAATACTCGTTGCTTAAAGGTGGCGTAGGTGATTTTCACACTGCAATTTAGGTTTTAAATCTGACAACTTTCTCTCAGAAATTCTTCAACACATTGGTAATATTAACATGTATCAAGGTTTGGTTGCAATTTTGAGATAAAACCCTCTTTTTTTCTCTTGTAAAGTGAAGCTGGAGAGGACCACTCAAGCTCAGTCAATCAGAACACTGCATTCTGTTCCTGATTAGAACTAAAATTCTTTATTATTTGATTCAGAGAGCACTCTGAGGTCTAATTTGTTCACAAACTTCTACATTTATTATTTTCTTTTTGGTGGAAAACACAAGTTTACTTATTTACAACTAAAAAACTTAGTTACCCCAACTTTAAGCAAAACGTATTATTTAGTGTTGGTTAAATCTACTAGAATTCAGAATATTCTTCTAAATTGTTCTTATTTTGGCCAGTTTAGAATAACTTTCTAATATTGGAAACATATTTTACTTGTTTCAAGACATTTTTGAGTATTCACAAGATATGTGAATCAAATTTGGAAATGTATTTAAGCAAGACAGAAACACATTAAACAAGTCTAGGTCATCAACTATAACCATCCTAACCAGAAAACAATAAAGATTAAAATATAGGTTTTATGCTTTGGAGCATGTGCCTTGAATACAAATAGGACCAAAATTCTTGCAATATAACAATTTATATAATAATTGTGGTCCGACCCTTTGCCACAAGTCTGAATTTGAGTATGGCCCTCGAGGAAAATAACCCTAACCTAACTATTGGCTTTTGTGTTTATTTTTTAAGCGTCTTCTCCGACATAAACCTGAGCAGAGAGTTAGAAATATTATAAGAAGTAGCAGGAGGCTGAGTTGGTGCCTCTCATACCAGGGCTGCACCAAAGCGACAGGTTTTAAATGCAGTCCACTTCCACTTTGGAGGATGTGATCCACCCACAGGACAAACCTCTCAGCTGGAGGCACAGGGTGTGACTTGTGGAGTGCACTCAGGGACAAGCAGAGGACTTGTATCTAAAAAGAGTGTTGTATGTCTGTTTATATGGAAATGCATCTGTTGTATATTGTAAAAATTCATACGCACCTCTTGTCTGTTATGAGAGTTTGAATAGTAGAGCTGAGGAGAGTTTGAGTGATGTGTGTGGGTTTAATGGTGAGTCCCAGGCCCTTCGCCGTCGCCTTTATCACATTATCAAACTGATCTCCAAACAGAGGATGCCCAGGATGGGGACCGCGTGGTACACTGCCTGGAGCAGGCTGTTCTGTCCTCCGTGAGTGATGAAGAGACAGGCTTTTGGGTGACCTTAAAACAAGTATAAAAACAAAATGAAGTGTAGAATTTCAACATTTCTTTTATGTTATTTGTGTTAGGGCTAGGTGATGTGGCAAAAATGTATACCATCATTTTTTTAGGGACTGATCACGATTTTGATTTGATTACAATCCTTTTAGACTGTATATATTTTCTTATTGCCTTTGAGATAATACAATTATCGATACTCCTTCTCCACTGTGATTGGCTAAAACCAGCTGTCACTCAGAGCAGACAAAAGCTGACCAGCGTTGCCAGATTTTTAGAGAGAAACAAGCGATCAACCCTTAAAAATAAATCACCAAACAAGTGACCTCAACCCTTCAATAAAAAGTTATTAAAATAATCAGTTATTAGAACATTGTGTGTCTCTGCAAAGCAAGTTTATAACAATTTTTTTTAACAATGACAATTAACATGAAATACACTAAAGATACATGCTTCAGTCCTAAATGATATATTTTCATACATCAAAACTGATAAAAAACTGCTACATTTCACATCTTTTATGACTTGTAAGTGCGGCCCGAAAAAACACAACCTTCAAATTCATAAGAGGCTTTGAAATAAGAAGCTCACAGTTGCTTTATAGATGTGGTTGGCATCTGAGTCTATGAGAGTCGGTTGGAAAATATCTGTATTTGTACAGACGATGCATTTAAGAATGGAATCACACTGTGACATCTCATCAAAAACCATTGTCTCAGAGATGAGTTCAAGATAGATTTTATCACAGTATTACACAGCCTACTTGTGTATTATACTCTAGCTCTGATAATTGTATACAAACCTAGTAAGTCATTCAAAGGAAGCCAATCCACAATCTTCACATTGACTGGTATGTCGACGTGAGATGGCCATTTCTTGGTGTCATACCTACAAAGAAACGTCAAATTAATTTCACAGCTTAACATCAGTGCTCGTCAATGCTCCTCCAAAAACAAAAACTGTACCTCCAGATAACTCCATAAGAAATGTTGGAAAAGCCAGCCACTAGCTCAGTGATGAGTAAGTGCACAGATACAGAAGATACCATCGATCCCAGTGTTACCACAATGAAACACTGATCTTTGAGGTTTGAAATCCACAAATCAAGGTCCTGGTTGATGATATTTTGTAAGATTTAAAACAAATGAAATATTTAAAAAAAGGCACGAGGGAATACAAATGACCTGTTGTAGAGGCTTGGCAGGTTTGTTCAAGATTCCTCCCACCAGCACAGTGAAGGGCATCAGAGGCTGCGGAAACTCCAGGGAAAAATCTGTGTTAAACGCCCATAATTCTGCCTCCTGGTGTAATTCATCCAATCCACTGGGCGGCCGTTCGAGGTGTTGTTCAGCAATGTCTTGAACCTGGACCAAACCAATGCTTGACCTGAGATTAAAAAACAAAAACACATGAGAACATTTATTTAACCCACACTCCATACAAAATACAATCGGAGTGTAACTAAGGAGGTTATGTATATGGTGATCAGATGTCCCTATTTATCTGGGACAGTCCCTATTTGAAGCCCGTGTCCCAAGTCCCAGCAAATGTATTCAAAACCAAGACATGTCCCAGTTGTCCTGATTTTTACCACTTTGACACTTCCCAACAGTAAAGGAAGGACTATATTGCTATTTCTTTACTCAAACCAGACAAAACTGTGCTTGAAAATATCTAAAACACAACAAAAAATGTATAAAATGTGTTTTTTAGCCGTTTTTGTCCAAAGAACTTTTGTTTTGCAGAATTAAATGGGTATTTCTGTTGTCACGGCAACAGTGCAGACTTTACCTAGCTTGTTTGCTAATTGGACAATAAGGACATTTTTACTGTTGAACAACAAATAATTCACTAATCAAGTAGACTAAAACAGCTTAATTTAAGCATAGAAAGGTACGATGTTCGACAATGTTTAATTCCAAAGTTTGTGTCAGTGAGAAATTTGAGAGGTTTCTTATTGACCCTATTTTGTCCCGTCTACTTTTCTAGGACGTGCACTTCCCGTTTAGCTGCATTTAGCCTGTAGATTTCAGTCGATGGGTTTATTTTAACCGTCAGTATATTTAATTGAAATTGCCTCACAAGACAGACAAACAAACACGTTAGCTACCTTAACAGAGCTAAACAGGAAGTGCACTGCAGGCCAAGTGGGCAGGAAAAATAGGGTCAATACAAACTCATTATTCAACTATAGAAGTTATGTGATGACGTTATTTAATTTGAAAATGACCGAGTGACAAAAGTATGAGATCAACACCTGATAAAATGTGTTTCTTAGCTTTTCTGTCCTTTTGTTTTGCAGAATTAAATTGGCATTTCGGTTGTCACGGCAACAGTGCAGATTTTACCTAGCTTGTTTGTTGACATTTTTACTGTTGAACAACAAATATGTACTAATCAAGTAGACTAAAAACTAAAATGTAAGATAATGTCTGATTCCAAAGTTTGTGTGAGAAGTACAGAAATGTTGTTCTGCTTTTCTGCCACTGTTTACCTGATTATTTCTTTTATATTTCTATACAAACTCAATATTCAGCAGCAGTTGTGGTTGTTTATATTTATTATCAGTCTGAAGCTGTTTTTTTCCCCAATTTTTGTTTTGTTTTGATTACTTACAGGAAAAAAAATGTCACTTCTCTCCACTGACTCTCATACATTCTCTCCACTCACTGCTGACATTTACAACGATGTGATGTTGGCTGCATTACCTTTCTACTGTAACATTCAGAAGTCGTCTTTTACCTACTGGCGCGAGGAGAGAATAAAAAAGGTTCTTCATTCGACCCCAGAGGTTCATGTGGTCTGTCAGCTGAGAGTTAAAGACCGGTACGTATGAGACTGGACTGGGAAGCGCAATGGACAGTGGGCCGTTTAAAGCACCAGGATAGAAAGCTATGTATTGAATCCCTGCACAAAAACAAAAACATAAGTAACATTTTCAAAGAATTATAGTGTGTTGTGTCTGACATACCAAGTTTACGTGCAAGAATGAATGAGCAAGGATTAAACGCATCAAGAACAGCGACGTCAAAATGTTGTTTGTGCAGAAATGACATTATCTTTGTGTCCCCAAGAAGTCTGCCACATTGATAAGACAGATGTCCCATAAAGTTTAAAAAGCCAGTGAAGTCCTCCCTGAGAATGGAAACATACATGACATTAGTTCATTATTAATGCTCGTGTCATAAAAAAGTCAATCAGGCAAAATCTTTTACATTCACCAACAAATCCTGCAAACTTTATGCATTATTTTTGACTTTATGCATAGTCAAAGCCAAAAATATTTAGTTAAGTTTGATTTTATTATTATTTTTGTTTAATTTAACGGTGGAGTGGCTGATTTTCACACTGCAAACACATTTTAGGTTTTAAATCTGACAACTTTCTCTCATAAATCTGTCAACACCTTGTTAATATCAATATGTATCAAGTTATGGTTGCAATTTGTACTTAAAACCTCTTTTTTTCTCTTCTAAAGTGAAACTGGAGAGGACCACCCAAGCTCAGCCAATCAGAACGCTGCATTCTGCCTCTGATTAGAACTAAAATTCTTTATTATCCAATTCAGAGAGTATTCTGTGGGATAATTTTTTCACAAAGTGCTGCATTTATCATATAGTGGAACGCACAAAGTTTACTTATTTACAACTAAAAAATTCAGCTACACCACCTTTAAGCATGAACATATACGTAGTTTGAAAGCATGCATTATTACAGAATATATCCTGAAAGTACAATTTGTGCAGTGGAAGTAGTAATTTTTTCATGAAAAGAAATAAAAAGGATTTTCACTGTAATACATTTCAGGACATAAACAAGACAAGCTTTTAATATTTGCCATAATGTACAATTCTCTTCCTCCAAAATCTTAACTTCTCAAAACCACCTTTACTAGAGAAACAGTCATCATCTCTAGATTAAAAGATTGAAGCTGATCACTGATAAGATGGTTGAATCCTGATTACCAATATTGATATGGCCCTAAAGCAGGGCTTAAAGTTCTCAGTCACTGTGACGGATTTCAGTCAATTAAAAAAATATATAGGAACATTTTCTTTAGTGATGTTTTCTTAAACGTTTATCTGATAAGTATCTAACATGGCCGCCAGGCGTTCTGTCGATTTATTCACATTAAAAAGTGGATTCTATGTCCAATCGCGACAAGGTAATAATAGTAACATATCATAACCATGGCCAAGAACTGCACCTGTAAAAAGCAGAAGAAATCTTCTAAAATCCACCAAATGCAGGAAATTACTTTTCTTTTAGGAAAGTTTCTGGGAAGACACCCCTTTTATGCAAGAATTTATCCTATGTACATTTCTCATCTCAACTCAAATTCCTCATCACAGTTCTCCTTATTACACAATCTCATTATCATAGCTAAGCTGTAAATGTATTATCACTAAGATCAGACCTATTCCTTAAAACAGCGAAAAATTTCAGTCAAGCAATTTTTTTGCTTTAACCCTGCCTAAGTGTAAAATTACTGTATTTTGTTCATTAAACTAAAAGTGACTGACAACATTCAAAAAGACAAACACCATGGAGAGTGAACAGTTTGTGCCAGGCAAAGTCAAGTTCTCACCTTCCCATTAAGAACTGTGTCTGTTGTTCCTGGAACCATTCATTGTATTGTTGAATATATTTTTCTCCCAAAGACCAAGTGCTTGTCTGATAACTGTTCAGACGACCTGTGTAGGAAAAGCCTGCAAAATGTGTATGCTTGGTCAGTCAGTAGATCTAATAATCAATCAAAACATGTTATAAGGTTACAAGCTAAATTCTTTTTTTTTTTTTTTTCAAGCTTTAGATTTATTTGGTTTGTTGTAGCTTCAAAGGCAATGTTCTATAAGGTCAGCTCTAAATTTAATTCTGATTTATTCAAGTTTTAAATCTCTAAATGACAACAATCCACCTCAATTTGTGCAGTCAGCAAAAAGCAAGTTTTCTTAAATACAAAAGTCATAATGCTTTAGGTAAGGTAACCATTTCAAAAATTTAAATCCGATGATTTCTGAAATTGATGGACTATAAGACGCTACTTTTTTCACCAGCTATGACCTCTGACCGCTTACACAGCAAGCAGCTAAATTACAGATTCTCAAAGATTCACTATAAAAGGTGCAGCCTATGTGCAGCCTAGCCTAACCCTACTTTTAAAATTCTTTCTTAAATCTGGTGTAAAATCTATGGTATATGGAACACAATTAAAGACGATGTAGCTGACTTTCTCCTAAATCCTTCGACACACAGTTAAAATCAACATGTTTTGGTTGCAATTATGGCTTAAAAACAACTTCTTACAATGAACAAAGTGAAACTGGAGTTGACCACCCAAGCTCAGCCAATCAGAGCGCAACATTCGGCTCCTGATCAGAACTAAAATTCTTTATTATTCAATTCAGACACAGTCTAATTTTTTTCACCAAATGCTGGATTTATCCTACTTTTTAGTGGAAAACATATACCTTAACATACATAAAAGAAACATTACTAATTTATATCTAAAAAAGCCTGTTACCCCAACTTAAAACATAATAGAGGTCATGCATGGACATTCTTTTATTTGAAAAATGTTCCTCAAATTTGAAATTGAAAAAAGTATTTATTTTTGTTGTCGTCAGCTGCGTTTGCTACAAGCTGGTGATTTAGGACATTTTAACTTCAATAAACAGACTCGAAAACATATTTTTTAAGAAGAAAAAGTAGCAAGTTCAGCTGTATGTAATAAATATGACATACGTCTTGTTGTATATCTGCTTTTCATAGTTTACCTGATTTCTCTTTTCACACGTCAGTTACAAACCCAGTACTCAGCTCAGAGTTGTTGTGAGTTTAACTTGTTATTAGACTCTAGTTTCTTTTTCCTGTGTAGCTGTATTCACAGGAGAAAACGTCCTTTCTCTCCATTGACTCTCATTTTTTTCGAACATGCTGTATGTCCCTGCATAACAAATATAAGTCTAAACACTTAATAAGTTGAGTTACCTGTAAGAATTGGGTTCCCGAGCTGTAGAAGCATTCGCACTTCGTGGCCATGTTGTTGAAGGTTTTGTGAAATCTCATCTAATAATAAATAGTGGCTTCCTCCTTTTGAAAAAGAAACAGACAGATCTGTATATGAATATTAATATATCATGTTATGCAGGTGTCAGTGACTAAATCTGGCAAAAATGAACATATTAAAACTTAACTTACCAATCAGACAAACTGTGAGGATCTTGGCACACTGCAGTCCTCGAAGAGCCAGCAAAAGTGAGAATGTCCAAAAAACTACAATCCCCATCATGCACAGATCAAAATCCTCAGTAATTTAATTTAGTAGAAACTGTCATTACACTTCTTTGATTAGTTTCTCAAAATTTGAAGCAGTAAAAAAGATGAAACTCAACAAAGCAGTGAGATCCAAGGATGAATTGAGTTCCTTATTCTGGGTTCATGCGTTGAATCTGCGATGGCTGACAAAAGCGGTGGACTGAAAGGGAGGGAACAGAGAGTTGGGGTTCATGGGGAGGGGCTGTGTGGGCCCAGGAAGCCCAGGGGCAAGAGAAGTTCATAATATTGTTTTAATTTTAGTTCAGTTGCTAAAATTTGAAGTGTTTGTTTTATCAGTTACGCTTTATAATACTTAGACCTCGATTAGTCCTAATAACTCTTAATAAAGTATGAATAATGGATTAATTTATCATGAACAAATGAGAAATTATTGGACAAAAAAGTTTATTAGGGCAACTTAATAATCCTAACCCTCAACAATAAATCCTAACCTTACCTAAGTAAGCAGTTACTAAGCCTTTATGAACCGTTTTATTAAATTTTAACTTGTTATTTATGCATTATTAGGCTTTCCTAAGGCTATATAAGATGGGTTATGATAAAGTGGGACTGTTTTATTTTTAAGCTATCTGCACATCTCTATTGGGAATTATAATAAATAAATGGGTACCACTTTATAAAAACTACACCAGATTTAGTCTTAGTAAAGCCTTAATAAAGCATGAATAAAGAGTACTAATCCATCAATAAATCATCAAATAATAGATGAAAAAGTTTATTAAGGCTTAGTTACTTATCACTTAAGGAGCTAAGATTAGGGTTAGGGGTTGGGCTTGTAGTAATTAAGTCGTCACTAAGCCTTAGTAAATACTTAGTCTATTAATTTTCATTTGTTCATGATGATAATTATGCATGCTTTATTAAGAGTCTATTAAGGCTAATCAAGGTGTAGTTATTATAAGTGTTACCATAAAATAATAATGCATAAATAAATCAAACTTCGGTAACACTTTATAATAACTACACCTAAATTATCCTTAACAAAGCCTTAGTAAAATCTTACTAAAGACTTAATTCATCATAAACAAATGACAATTAATAAACAAGAAGGTTTATTAGCCTTAGTATTCAAGCTTTGTTCATGTTTTACTAAGATGATTAAGGTGTAGTTACTATGAAGAGGTACCAACTTCTACTTGGCTTTTCATCTAACGTCATAAAAGGCATAAAACAATCAAATACAACTGTTTATGCTGAGGAAAATATTATAGAGGTTATGCAGATTACAAGAAATGAGAGTCAGAAGAGAAAGGACATTTTCTCCATAAGAACTCAAAATACTGCTCAAAGACACTACAGTCTGATACAAACTCAATCCACAACAACTCTGCAGCTATGGGTTTGAAAAAGTGTAAAAGATAGGTAACAATGTCAGAAAAGCAGATAAAAACAACAGCTTGACAGGTTCTGATGGGGTTATAATTTCTTCGGCTGGCGGTTGCTGGGAAGTCAGGCTTGACATGTAGGTTATCCTGGACAAAGCACTCTTTGTGGCGGTGACCAGTGAGCCTCCGTGTCAGAGAGGTCACTGGAAAAGCAAGTCAGTCAGAAAAACTGCCAGAGTGTAGCTATCTGCCAACCCAGAGTCAATCACGGCGGTCAAGCCTACGGCACAAACTGTTGCCGTGGTCGTTTTAATAATACTGCTGTGTCACTGCATAATTTCATCAAAGAAATCACACTCTGAACTAGCCAGCAACACCTGTCATGAATTATTTCAATCAACAAGACGATTATGAGCGTCTTTTCAATACAGCATACCAGTTCATGGGAGTGGATCTCTCCTTCACTGTGGTTCTCCTCGAGGCTCCTCTTTTTCCATTATTTTTTTAATCTATATTTTTAAAGTTTTTTCTCTGTCAAAAAGGAGGGTCTAAGGCAGAGGTGGGCTATTATTTTTCTCCGTGGCCATATTCAAATGCAGACACGATGCAAAGTGCCAGAAACAAATTCAACATTTTACAAGACTGCAAAAAATGAATAAGTAACCTTTATTTGTATAGCGCATTTCACAGACAGAGTCACAAAGTGCTTCACAGTGAGATGAACCCCTCCCTCCCACTCAGTGACAGTAAGCAGCCCTGGGGCAGCTCAGCAATCGCCTCTGCTGACACCTGCGCCACAAACTCCGACACCAAGTGTTTCCTAACATGCATGTTATCGGTTGGTGGGGAAATTTGAGTGCCCGGAGCAAACCACCCAGACACGGGGAGGAACATACACACTCCACACAGAAAGATCCTGGCCCGTGCGGGAATCGAACCCCTGTGAGGCCAGAGCGCTATCCGCTCTGCCACCGTGCCAGCATATGCAGTATAACTAGTCTTGCTTAAAATAGCTTGGACTTGAATTTTTATCTGAATTTGAGCCATTTTGACTAGAGAAGATTTAAGCGATTAAGCATACTGTCCAATATTTCACAGTTTGTTTGTTTTTTTTCATTTTAAAGATTAGGGACTGAAAGAATTTGTCAGAAAAAAATATATATAGGCTAAATAAATTGCCAATGTAAGTTCAAACTTAAAAGTATTGTCTTAAACAAGTCCAAAATGTCAACATTTGTTAAGATAAGGTTAACATTTTAGAAACAAGCAATTTTAACTCGTCATTTTTTTGCCGTGATTATTTAAAAAATTGGCTACTTCATGTATTATTTTGTTAATTTTGTGTTTAGAAAGAACACAGATACAACACATGATTCATAGCTAAGTTAATCAAAAACAAAAAAATATTCTCATAAACCTCCCAGGGCCAGATGAAAACCGACGGAGGCCACATCTGGCTCCTGGCCGCAGTTTACCCAGGTCTGGTCTAAGAACAGGGGATGCTCTGAGACAATTATTTTCTTGTTTAGTAATAATCGCTTTGACATGTTGTCCAATCATTGATTTTCTGTTTGGTTTTGACCACTGATTTTTGCTAAATTAACAATCTTAGGAAGTCTGATGACTGTTGTTGTGATTTTGGCTGTATAAAAATAGACTGATTTGATAAAAAAAAAAGTTATGCTGTTAAACAAAACAAAACAAAACAAAAAATTATATACAGTGTAACTATTTAGATTTGGCATTCAGCATTCTCCTCCATTGTTCAGAAAGTCGTGGATGCTCTGAAAGTTGAACAAAGGTATGAAAGACAAAGGACAGGGATAGACATAGAAACATCTGTTAAACATTATAAAAATGGATATACTATGAACTTGTTGTGAATACTCTACCACAAGCTGGTGTGGTTGAGTCTCCATTAGATGCTGTATGAACGAATGAGTTGAGAGGACGGAGAAAGTGATGGAATCCTCTGGCCTGTAGCCCAACTCCTTATACACACCAACCAGCTGCAAATACATTAGAATGGGTTGTTTTAGAAAATATTTAAAAGATGATTACATAATGAGCATTAAGCATTTCAAACAGCTACAAAACTTATGTCAAGTCAAAGCCTCCATTTTCATCTTTGCACTGTATTTTCTCCACCCACTTTATGCAGACTATTTTGTATTTATCGGAGTATATGGAAGGAGACTAGAGTAAAAGGGAAAATGTCATGGATGTCATTGCAAATTAAAGTAATGATAAAACTACATTTTTGTGTGGTGAATGATTATGAGCAACTAGAAAGAACAATTTAACTAAATGCAGGGTAAGGATCTCTAAGTGTGACATGTTTTAGTAAATCGAGGCCAAATGCATTTTTACAGATTTTCCCACAGCTTGTAACATCATATTCTTTTGAACTAAACTTAAATTGCCTGCTCTGTACCCCCACCACCAACTGTTAATTCAGCTTTGAATAAATAACATAATTAAATCATCACAGTTATGCATTTCCACCAAGTTAATACAAATAAAATTGTGATTTGTGGTTTTATAAGTAGTTCTCGAGATCCAAATATGTTTATAAAGTATATAGTAAAAATACATAGCTTATTTTTGAAAATTAGAAAACTTTTCTATTGGCAATCAATCAATTTTAAGTCTATAGTAGTTTATTGTAATAAAATTAGAGACTTCTGATGAGTCTTAACTTGAGTATTACTGAAAATAGGTAATCTGGGATAATGTTTATGAAATGAACAAATTCAATTCACTCCTTCTAGATTATCTAAAATTATAAAGACATGGACTACTAATAATTTTGGTCAAGATTCATAACAGGCCATTATTTAACAGCTATGTTTATTTAGAAAATAGTCACTTTTAACATAATAAAATATACTATGTTCGCGCAGTCTTAATTAGCAGTTAATCACAAATATGCCGTGTCAAGACAGATCTTGCAGTTAAATATTTAGTCCAAGAAGTTGTTTCAGTTCCAACAGCCAGATTACAATCTAGACATCTCTGTAGCGTTTAAGTAATATTTGACGAATATTGTAGAAACTGTACCTTTGTGTGCTCAGTCTGTCGGTCCTTAATGCTGCTGCTGTGGTTCAAAACTGTGAGAAGAGCATCGACAGACACCTTTTGGTTTCCCAATAAAGCGTCAGAAGAAGGACCTTCAGGAAGAGTAAAATCTACATCCACTTCTGGGGAGCTGCACTCTGGAACTTCTCTAATCTGGGCATAGACTGAAACAGAAAAAAATATCTATGAAGGTATAACAGCATGTTATATGAAGTCAACATGTTAAGAAAAAAAAATAAACAAAATAACCCTTCTCATTCCAGTCTTTTTTCCCTCACACGCCTGACTAAAAAAAAATTGTTCTTGAACCCTTTGGAGTCAGGCAAATGGCTGGGTCTTTTTGAAGCTGTGTCCCTGTAGTTTTTGCTTCTGATGTCCAACAGGCTCTCATCAGAAGTGAAACTTTCTCCAAGCAAAAGAAAAACACAATCTAAAATCCGCCTGAATGTTTTTTGGTAAATATAAGGAATGGTAAAGCTTGTGTTGACAGCTGACACATAAATGACACTAGATTTGGCATATTTTGGGGTTTTTGACAATTCCTCTGTTAAAGCTGAAGGTAATTGAGGTAAAAAATAAGTTTTAGGGACCCAAAATTACTCAAAAAAAAAAAAAAAAAAAAAAAAAAATCTAGGCGGAGTCAATGCAAAAGTCCTATTAAAATTAGGTTTACAGTAGAAATCTAAGTCTGGATCATCCCAGAATCACTGATTTAGCTCTAAATAAAAGGGATACAATGGGATTTTTATATTTAATTTTTTTTTTTTTTTTTTTTTTTTTTTCTTTCCAGGTTCTTCATATATCCTTTTTAAGACACTGAACAAAATAGAATTTTGGAAGAAAAAGTGGGACGTTTCACCGAAGGGATGCCGGAATGTAAAGGGGTTTTAACCTTTTATCCTGTAACAACCAAGTAAGTTATTCACTGGTAAATAAAATGATCACACCAATTTATTATTTTATTTCTGAGTGAGTGAGTGCATGGTTGAGTGCCATGAAAAAATACTAATTTCATCACTGTCTTATTATTAGTAGTATTAGTATGGGTGGTAGTATTATAGATGAAATTAAAAGAATTTCTTTGTGATATTTTGTGATTCATGTTTTAAAATGAAAGCCACAGCAAATGTAATGGCTTTGTTACAGTTTTTGTGTCGCTGGATTAAAATATATAGATATGTTATTACTTTTTCCCTCACTACACATTTTCTGTATTCCACCTTGACAAGTTGGGTTGATGACGTCTGTCTGAGATGTTGTCCCACGATCACACTCAACGCTCTGATGAAGCCCTGTTTGAGGTTTGGGTCAGCAGAGAGATACAGAAGCATGGAAGTGTAGTTGAGGCGCGGTGGGCTGAAGTAATGGTCAGCAAACATCTGGAAGAAAAACTACAAAATACAAAAGTATGTTGAGCTTATTTGGTAACACTTTATAACCATACCTTAATTAGACTTAGTAAAGACTTAATTTAAAATTAACATTAATTAGTAAATAAAAATGTCATTAAGCTTAAAAACTGCCTAAACCGACCATTTGTTCATGAATAATTACGCTTTATTCATGCTTTACCAAGACAAATTAAGGTGTAGGTATTCAAGTTGTACTGTATAAAATGTATCAGTTTAACATTGTCTAGCAGTATTTTTAATGTACTTAAGTAGTTTTCTTGGGTATCTGTACTTTACTTGAATATTACAAAATCTGGAAACTTTTTACTTTCAAGAAATATCTGTACTTTCTACTCCCTACATTTAAAAACAAGTTACTTACTTTATGAGCCATATATTTTCCTCCTAACACCAGATCAGACCTGCTGTGCTGCCGTGAATTGCCTTAATTTTCTATTTACCAAATGATAAAAGTCAGATGAATTATATTTATTTACTATAAACCCATCTCACACTCCAAACATTGCAGACCAACTTTGTACACTGTAAAAAATGTTTTTCTACATTTGGTAAAATGTCTTGCAATTCATTAAGTGGTGTAACTTGATATCTGAATTATGACTTGTTTCAATAAATTTGTTCAAATTTTGCTAATGACTAAGAGATTACTACCTCATTGGCAAATGTTCAAGCTCAAATCTTTTGAAAACAGTCAGAATATCTTGAAACAAGTGAAATAACCTGCAAAATTCCTAGTATTCTAGTAGTTTAACAGAGACTAGGTAATCATTTTTGGCAGGTGATTGTACTTTTGACTTTTTTTACTTAAGTAAATTTACACACGTTTACTTTTGTACTTTTACTCAAGTAAAGCAGTTTCGGCAGAACCTCTGTACTTTTGCTATCTCTGCCTCTTCTAGAAGTATACTCAGATATACTCAGGGTTTTTGTAAGGTTGATTGCTCAGTGCAATCATCCAGTTAGTATCCAGTTTTTACTTTTACACCCTTGACATCTTACATTCGAAATTTACGTCTGAGAAAATTTGGGGGGATTGGAATATATTGTCACATACCTTGAATAGATTCAATAATCGGCCTGAAGGAAGTGGCTTAGAAGGGTCCTCCTCAACAGTCTTATTAGTAAACCAGAGCTGCGTCTGATAAAGAAAAAGAAAATCAAAAATACAGTTGTAAATGCACTGTTTTGCACTATCACATTTTGTTACGTAAAGTTGTGAATGCAGTGGTGTGGTAATTACAAAAGGCCAACCTGTAAATACTGTTTCTCGCTTATGTATCCTTTGCGTTCAACATCTACTGCCTTGAAATGTCGCAGGGCATCCAACAGTTGTGTGACAGACGGTGATGGCCAGGGCAAGGCACAACCGAGCAGGAACCGACGCCAGTCCACAAGATCATGTTTATCTTTAAGCGAGGTCACAATCTCCATCATCTACAGTATGCCACAAAAACAATGAAGTAGTATTTACACAATAAGTAAATAAGTAAAAAAAGTATTGGACATCTATTGATTGTGCAAGTTGTCCCACTTAAAGTTGGGGTAGTTGATTTTCACAATGCAAAAACAATTTAGGTTTTAAATCTGACAACTTTTTCTCATAAATCCTTCAACGTATTTTAATAACAATATGTTATAAGTTGCTGCAATTTTGACTTAAAACCCCCTTTTTTCTCTTTTAAAGTGAAACTAGAGAGAGGACCACTCAAGCTCAGCCAATCAGAACGCTGTATTATGCTCCTGATAAGAACTAAAAAACATTTAATCGATTCAAAGAGTACTCCGTGGACTAGTTTTTTTTCACAAAGTGCTGCATTTACTATATAGTTTATGGTGGAAAACACAAAGTTTACTTATTTACAACTAAAAAAATGTGTTACCCCAACTTTAAAAAGATAAGAGAGATCTGTCATTTTTTATCTTTGGTATACTTCAACTAGGAGAGTAGTAAACAGTCAAAAAGCACATTTATTTTACCTGTGTTTCAGTCATTGTGGTCCAGGTTTCAGGGAGGGTGTTTCGTCCCTTGCTGGCAGTGATTATATTCTTGAGAAAAGCCAAAAATTCTAAACAGGACAAGAGCCCTAAAGAGCAAAGAAAAAAGAATGTATTACGTTTTTTTTTTGTTTGTTTTTTATGTGATTGCTTGTAATCTTTGAGACTTCAACTCTCAAGAAGACCAGACTGTCTTGATCACTTATCTAGTTGTCAGTAAAGCTATTCTCTTGATGAAGTAATGATAACCTTTATACTTTATGATATTTCTAACATTGTCTATATTTTTTTCAGGTATATTTTCCTTTCACTCCCCTACAGTTGTACCTACCATTAGGAGCCACATTTCTGAACTGTAGACAGAGGAATTCTAGCTGAATAATAGACAAAGTGTTCTGCAAGGGTTTTTCTAAAGTGGTGGATGACAAGAAGGAGGTGGTAATGCTTCCATAAGGTAGTCGCCATTAAGACTGAAATTAGTGCAATCCTGTTCAAGAAAAACAGCACATTTTGAAAAGAGAATCGTTATGAATAAAATTAACTTCAAGCAGGAATCTTGGTTTAGGTTTCACTCACCAAAACCAGCTCATTTAACAGTTTAGTTTCGAACTCAATGTGGTGACGTACCACTTCTGCCAGCTGCTCAATGCTACAGTACATAAACATATTAATGTTAATTAATTGCTCTGCTTAACTAACAGCAATCATTTTCTTGATGTAATAATATTGCTGAGAATATTACTACAATTACCTCTTCATTTCAATCTGAAAATGCTCTTTGAGCCAACTTTTCATACAGCAGGAAGTCTCCTCTGCATTCCTTTGAATAAAGTCTACCAAGTTCAAGCCGTGACCCTTCACTAGAGACATTCGCATCTTTGCAGCTTCGTCTAGTGAATCAATACACACAAATAACATGTCTTATGCAAAGTCAGATCATCAATCTTCTTTTCAATAAAGGTTATATAGACACTGACATAATTTTCTTCGAAAAATGTCCCTAAACATTCTGACTGAGTGGCAAATATGTAGGTAGCACAATGGAGAAAATTTACCTTTTTGCTTTTTATGGACTATTTTTATTCCTGAATGTGTTGTTTTACACAAATATATTTTTATGTGGCAAAATGTAAAGTGACAATAGTTTTCTATTGCCGTGGTAACAGTGTAGAGCTTGACTAACTTGTTTACTAACGGTAGTTTGTGTCATATTTATTTTAACTGCAGCACTACCAATTATATCCTCATCAAAAACATCTTTTCGGGAAGAAAAATGTAATTACTTCAACCGTGTGTAAACTAAAAGTGTGAGAAGTCCTTCTGCTACTGATTTTTTGTTTTTACATGTCAGATACAAACTTAGCATTTGACAAAGTTATGGTGGGTTGAATTTTTTTCCACATATCGCCTCTTTTCCCTATTTTATGCTATTTTTTTTGAGCTTTCCCTTTTCTTGTCCCTTCTCTCCATTGATTCTCGTGCATTTCTTGCCACTCAGTGGTAACATTTAGAACGCAGTGATGTCAACTGCATAACCTTTATAGTAACAAGACAAAGATGTTACCCTCGTGATTCAGAGCTGCACTGTATTCAGCCACTGCACGCTCTGGGGTTTGACTTCAGGTGGTTCAGGGTTTGATGCTGGAGGTGGAGATGCAGGCCCTTACATATAAAAATAATGTTAATTTGCATTTCTATAAACTTAGAATGGTGTTTATGCTTGTCACACAGGTTACAAGTTCCTCAACCAACGTACCTTTCTTTTTCTTTGCAGACTTTTTGCTGCTTTTATCTGCACCCTGAGGCTTTTCTTGTGCTTTATCATTGGGCTTCGTCTCTTCCTCCCTCTGCTGGGCTGCTGCTGGCAACTACAGTCACATAATAAACATGCAAAGAAGGCTTTATTTTATATACAGTATATACTAGCACACATGCTATCTGTCTTAAAAGAAGTCTGTTGATAAATGCACAATAAGACTACCAAATATATTATCAAAAGTTAAAATAACCAAAAAATAAACATAAACACTAGGTATAATCTTCCAAACAAGGCTGCAAGTTAGATTTTTGCCTTTCTGTGGTACAATTTAAGATGTATTCATACTTACAAAAACACACATTAAACTGAAATATAATGTAATACTTTTGAATATTCTTAATGGAGAAAGACAGTTGTGTGTGTTTAATGCCATAGTGTGGAAAATATATATTAAAGAGAGCATAATCCCATGGAAACAAGCAACTTTGGGGAGACATAAGCCTGCTCACAGTAAAGAGATGCATTTTATTACATTTTTATTTCAAAAAACATACTTACCAAACTATTAATAGCTCTGACTGCCTCTTCATAATCATTCAAAAGTTTCTTCTGGGGCTTGAATAAAAAACAAAAACAAAAACACAAATCTACCCTGCTCTTATTAAATTAATGATTATGCACTATTCACTTGATATTATACCTGGTCTTGTTCATTTTGTTGGGATTGTGTCTCCAAAACAAGTATGCTGGAAGTGTCTAGTAGAGATATTTTGGTTAGATTTGGTGGAGACTCCAGAAGAGGCTTGTTGGATTCGCTCAAATAATATTTCTTAAGAATACAGAATATGTCTTGAAACCGATCCAACTCCACCTAAAATAGCACTGAGACTTTTAGGAATGAAAGCAACAGCATTATGTTTTGCTAAGGAATGAACAGTAATCAACCTGCATAAGTATGGAGTGGTAATTAACCAGCAGAGCAGTGTGATCTGACAGCCACCCATCCTCCATTACAGCAGCCATCTCCTGCTCATTCTCTTCTTTACGTTTTTCACAAATGTTCCAGAGACGCTCACAAAGTTCCTGATAAAACAAACAAGTGAATGATATCAAATGTGAAGTACAAGAAAAGAGAGAGATGGTCCGCACAGCAAGCTCCCAAAGTCATTTATTTGATATACCCAGTGAGTGTGCCAAGACGGAGTGGGGATATTAACTCTTTGATATTGAAAAAAGAAGCATTCTGGATCTACACATCGGACACAAAAGGACTCAATGATGATTTTGATATAAGACCGTTCCAATGACTCCTAAGACGTGACATCTATACTACAGTGGGGTGTATATATAGACATATCTGAAATTGTGTACGACCTCTGCAATTTGTGTGTTAATGTGTCTCTTCATCAATAATACATTTTCTTTCTCGTGTGTTTATCCAAATTGGTGGCCACCACAAATGTGTTTTTGCATGCCTTTTAACTAAAAAAAAATAAGATGCACTTGTAAACCAATCATCATGCTATACTTTATGACGAGGTACCTCTTGAAATGTAGAGCATCATGATACTTGACAAGGTACATTTTATTCATAAATGTATATATGTGCAATTTTGTGCATGTGTATCCTTTTGTATAAATGTAGAATAATGTGTCTTACAATGGCCAATGGGGCCGGACATCTTTTCTCGTGACCTGGTTGATGGTTGTATAAGAGTCATGTGTTTCTTAGCTCATTCATGTAAGGTCTATTTATATAGCACTTTTCTATCTTTCCAGGCACTTAAAGCGCTTTACAATCTAGCATCCACTCACCCAGTGTACGCACTACACAGACACTGAGGCAGTGTGGGTTAAGAGTCTTGCGCTTTTGCAGTTGGGGGGCACCTGGTGTTCTAACCGTCTCCCATCCAAGTACTAAGCAGGCCCTTTTTTGCTTAGCTTCTGAGATCTGGAGGGATCAGGCTTTGACAAGCAGGTATGGCCACAGTCCTTTATCATGTCTGTCAAAGGGCTAGACGCCACTGGGTAAAAGCAAATAAATAACTTGGGAGCTACAATGTTTTTTCTCTGGGTCCTGCACGCATAATAGCATTTGGATGTGTGTGCTTTTGATTGCTTTTTCATCTGATCAAATGTGAGGTAAACATGTCAATATGGTTGGACGAGCACTTACCTGAAGCCTAAGATGCAGCTCTGCTTTAGTCTCCTCATCACTTCTCATATCATCGGACACACTGTTAAAATCCTTTTGCCAGTGAGAAACAATTTCTTGTCTTAAGTCTGGTCGACCCAAATAATCTTTAAATTCCTCTCTGCAAAGATAAGAAAAACACATCAAAGAACCAGGCAATACCTTCATCAGATTATTACCAGATAAGAGCTTACTTGATTTTAGAAATGTGCTGTTTTATCAAGATGTTTTCAAGTCGTAGTTCTTGCAACACAGCCTTTATGTTGTCCACATACATTTCACAAACATTCTTCCAATGGAGATGGAGAACCTCAGGAACGCCCTGTTGTTTTACATGTACAAAATTTAGGTTTGCAAAAAATTATATACAGTAGATCAGTATGAAGTATGTATGTAAAAGTATACTCTTGTGTCTTACTGGAGGCAGTGGTCTATCAAAGTAAGTCGAGCTGCTCTCATTGGTGAGTGAGACCATTTTTGAGGACTCTATTAAAAATATACATTATTGGCTTTCACATCTGCAAATTATCAAGATTTACCCCAACTTTAAATACATTTTCAATACATACATCACATTCTGCAGTTTGTTCAGCTCTCTAAATAACTTACATTTGTAGTCTATTGTGCAATATTGTTGTTACTTCTCAACTTTTGAACATTAAAATTCTTCAAAACACCTTTATTTTAAATCCAAACAGTTAAGTTTTATTTCAAGAGTTTGCTATGGCAACAGCAGTTTTACTATGCTATTTTACGACATTACAATATCGGCATCAAAGGCCACGCCCACTAACGGACCTCCGAGGGGGAAAGTTAACATTGGGAGTGAATCAGAACAACAGCTTTATCAGTCACTGCTCAAAAACTTCAACAGCAAATGTGGACTTTAGGAGATATATTGTGTCAAATACAGACACGAAGACATGGGGATAAATAAAGTGTTTCAACCTTCCAAGTATGTAAATATATCCAACAATGCTAATGGTAGCTGCGAGCTAAATGCTAATGTGATGCTAGCGCCGCCTGGCGGCGTTTAGCATCTTTTTTTTTACTTTCTCTTTACTTTTATGACATAACATCATCTCAGTAACCTCCATTTAAACCCGGTTGTAACTCGACTTGAATTAGTTGTGCTATTGTGCGTTATTGCAAACTGATACTGATGCACAGTTAAAACAGTGAATACCTAAATTGTGCATGCTCATCTGAGTCTTCCCATTTCCATCCTTTTCGGTATTGAGACTCTTGCTGGACTCTGTAGATTGTAAATTGGCTGTTAATTCTTGATTTGATGACTGGCCCAAAGAAGATGTCATAGACTGTGAATTTGTCCCTTCATCTGACACCACAACCTCATTAGCAGGAGAGGTAACAACTGGAAAAAATAATATATATACATCATTAAAAAAAGTGGAAAAATATGGTTTACTGAGAGTCTCATTATCTATCTTCAGCAACATTTACATTTTGTATAAATGTGCAATGTTCATTCTTTCCTTGTGATTCTGTATAAAGAATATCAATAATATTTTCAGATGGAAGTGCCTTTACATATACAGACTAAATACAGAGTTATTAATAAGACAAAATGGGTCTTGCTTTTTGGCATCACCACATCCTAAAGGTGAATGCAACCTATTAAGTGAAATAAAGTTACCAGTAGTTACCTTCTTGGAGTGGTCTTTTCACCTGCAGAAGAACTGACTCAACACGACTAACTAGCTCCTCTTCATCAACATTTGCATCGATACGAATCAAATTTTCTGTTTTGCCTGTAACCACTCTTCAAGTTTTGGCCAAGACTTGTTAAAATCCGTTATCCTTTGGCCAAAAAGAAAATATACACATAAATTATGCACAAGAAAAAATATATATAACTGTTTTTCTTTTGATTGCTACCTTTGTGGGATCTGTGACATGTAAATGTAATCACGTGTTGAGTCTGTAGCAGCTGCACCTGTGAAAAGGAAAGGTTTATTAAAGGTTTAAGTTTTCATTTGAGTTTATGTGGCAATATAATACTGGCACATGTATTAATGTAGAATGTAGAAACAGAATAGTACCTATTTCTATATTTGTGCATCTATTTTACAGTAAAATTCAACATTATAATATCCCTAGTCTTCTGGAATACTACATAGGGACTGAAAAATGTACACACATGTTAAGTTGACTGCACGAGTAACGGCACACTCATCGGAGATGTCCAAGAGCAGAGCCAGGTCTAGAGCTGGAGGTGGTGAGGGAGGTACTATAGGTGGATCTGGATCAACAGCAAGGTTCATTTGACTGTTTGTATCTATGCACTGTTCTTCCTCTACACTTCCACCAAGAGCCTTCTCAAGCAAGTGTGCCTGGTTTATATTTAGTGGAAAACCATCCAAAATCCAACCTGAATTAGCTGGAATTTTTCTAGGTAAAATACAGACATTTCTTTTTAAAACATTCAAAAAATAAAGATAGTTTTATTACTTAATACTTACTGAATGGCTTCTATCACAATTTTTACCAGCAACTCAAAAGGCACATCATTTCCTTCTGTTACTGCCTTTCCAGCTTCTATTTCATTTATAGCTTGTGTGGGAAGCTGATTCTTAAACAAAGAGCAGAGTATCTGGATAATCTTTTTTGTTTTATTTGAATGAACATATTTATGACTGTGTGTCTAGCATGCATAACTAATCATCATACACACCTTAAAAAGGGCAAAATCTTGTGGCAAGATGTAACCTAAAAGCATAATAACATACAGTATGTATATACTGTATATATATCATTTTTATGCAAGGACCAGGACAAATAATACATTGAGAAATTTATAAAACTAATTCTTACTTTCTCCTTTGGGCTCTTTCACACTGTCTGACAGTTCTTGTGTTGCAGCCTGTAACAAAACGCAATGAATAATAGTAAAAAGAAACAAAGAAGCAAAAAAAAACCTTTTAACCATTAAAATATATGATCTATTTCACCTACCGTCCCACGATATGCATTTAATGCCTTGTTAATCAGTTCATGAATTGATAATACATGGATTCCATGGGCTGCAAAAAATGGACACACCATGAACAAAAAGAGTGGTTACTTTAACACTTCTACAGGCAGTTGCTTTGTTGTATACCCTGTGCAATCTTTGCAAGGCAGGAGCTCTTTCCAGAGCACAACTTTCCCAGAACACAGGCCTTGAGTCTAAAGTCTGGAAATTGGACTTTTGCTTGTTTTTCGTTTGGTGGATGGGCCAGGGTTTCAAGTCGTGCAACCACATGTCCAAGAATGTGGTTGTTGGTTGGTGGTAACTTTGTCCCGTCTCCTTCTTCAAACCAAACCCATTCACCTGCCATGTTCTGACAAAATTATTTTTGTATTATTTTCTTGCAGAAATGAAAGTGCAACAAAAATGTAAATGTGCTGTAGGCACTACAAATCAGGCACAACTCACAATATATTCATCATAATCCAGGTTGCTGAGTAAGTCCTTCTTCTTTAACTCTATAGGTTCTGTGTCCACAGAATGCCCCTGTCCTCCACATCTAAAGGCTCATAGAGAGGCAGGCCACTGATCAGCAATTCCTTCCATTCTTTTATTTGTTTCCTCGGGACTGGACTGAACATGTGTCAAAATCATTAAATGAAACAAGATTTTTATAAATAAAAACAATTTAAAAATATATACACAACTGTTTTAATTTTGGAAAATCGTTGCTCCTATGTACCCAATTCCCATTAAATACAGACAGTTATTTCATATTATAGCCAGACCGACAACCTCTTTCACAATCATAACCAAAAAAACATTTTTAATGTTCTTGCAAGGGAGAACATATAGACTCAAGAGTGGAATCCAGATTATGATTACATTTGACAATAGTGTTACATACTTTCCAAGAGGAGACGGGACTCTCCAACCTTCGTTGCCAAATCCACTATCTGTTCCACTATTTCTTTACATCTCACTGCATGCTTCTGGTGTTTGAGCTGATCTCGCTCAGCATCAAGCTTTTTACAAAAGTCAAGGTCCCATTTGATCTCTTCTGCGCGGGCCATCTTTTCCTGCTCAGCTAATACCTAGCACAGATTTTAATAAAAGATCAACTATTAAATGTGTTGAATATAGGAGAGAAGATGAAAGAAGAGATGAAATAAGTTATTTATTGTACAGGCCACAAAAAATAGCAAAGTGCTTTTTGTTGTTGGTGGTTAACAGTGCAAATTAAATTCCACCAACAGTACGACAAAACCACTGTCTCATCTTTTTATATTGATTAATTTGAACATTTCTTTGGTGGCTTAATCTATGTTTAGTGTACAATACATTTTGAGGATACAAGACAGACAGAAATAGAGAGGATTATTCGTCTTCATTGTCAGTCTATCTCACCGCCTTCCTCTTCACAGATTCCTGGGAGTCCATCTCTTCCTCTGCTGAATCTGCTGCTCTCTGAACAGCCGGGTATTGGTAATGACTTCCTTCTGCTTTCTGATCTGGTGTAGTTGTGCTGCAAGACGTTGCTCCTGCTTTGTTGGACGTGTAAACCGCTTCAGCAGATACTCTTCATGCTTTGCATACTGTTAAATTTCAAAATGTTAGTAAAATGTTGGTTTGGTAAAACAAAGAAAACTTTATGGCATCAGACATTGGCATATTTACCTGCTTAGCTTGATGTGCTTTAGATTGCTCTTCAAGAAATCTTTCACTCTTTTCTCCCTCTGCTCACGTGTCAATGTGTCTTCTTTAAGTCTCTGTCGTATTTGTTGTATGTAGACACTGTTTGGTACTGGTTTGGAAACAACTCTTGGGTCGTCTGTAGATTGATTACACTCACCCGCATGTCTACAAATAAAAAACACCACAAAGTTGCCAAGAAAAAACTACTGAGGTAGAAATGCTTAAAATACTTTGCTCATTTGGAAAAAAACCTGCAAATGAAATAATGTCATACCTTAAAGATGAAGAAGGCAATTTTTCTCTGTTAGTTTCAAATTGAGCTATTTCATTTTGGACATCCTGCAGAGATAAAACAATAAGTCACTTTTTTTTTAATGAGAACAATGCCTTTTTGATCATACAGTTACCTGTGCTAGTTTTCTTTGCCGCTGCTTCCTAAGATTAAGTTGTGATAAATGTGGGGGTGGTTTGGGGGCTTGAACAATAGAAATCTGGTTCAAAGGCATTAGTTCGCTGACTTCTGGCCATATATTTGAACCTAAATACACAGAGAAAAATAAGTAACAAAAAACAAATAGAAAAAACAAAACAGCATTATTTCATTACCACATCAGAATTCCTTTTTGACTTTTCTTGCTTTATCGGCGCTTTCTTTTGATGACCAGTACTGACTTGGACATTGTTCTCATGAGATTTTGAGCTTTTTCTAAGATTGACCTGTACATCAGAACAGAAGCTATTTTATCAGAAGAACTAAAACATGACAAGGTTTTGAATATGTTCATTATTCATTTATCACAATAATTTTAATCAACAACAACTTGTCTTCTTACATCTCTATCGATGTCATCTCTTTTTTGCGCAGACTGGCAGGAGTAATAACGTCTCCGTGCCACCGACGACAGCTTTCTTCTTCTTTCTAGTGCAATGTAAAGCTGTTGAACAAGGTGTTGTGCCACCCCGTTTTTTCCTGCATCAGTTCTTGGGCTGTAGTTGTACTGAATGAAATTCCCAGCAAATGGAGAGATGGCTCAAGTCGTGTAAAGTTGTTCAACATTGATATTGATCTTCTGAAACAAAAGCAAAGTTTAAATATATGTCAGCAGGGGACTTAGTTTCACACAATTTTGAAGAACTGGGATGCTTACTCTTTTTTCATAACATATGAAAATCACTCTGCAGCTGATATTTATGTAGAATTTCACCTAAAAGATAGCCACTGGAGAAAGTCTTGGCGAAAGTCTTTGGCTCTGTAAAGATAAACAAATATTAAAATATAGGAAGACCTGCAAAACAAAACAAAAAACAAAGAAGAAGAAACAAAACGCTAATAGTGCATAATTTATAGAACTAGACTCGAGCCTGGAGTAAATACTGTATTATATTAGCCACTAATTTAATACTATGATATTAGCTGCTAGCGCTACACAGAGTTAGCCGCCAAATTGGACACGACACGACACAACACATCGACCACACCAAGTACTTTACCAACAACTTGAGATAACCGCAGCTCTTCATTTAGCCACCTACATAATATGTCCGTCATCTTGTCATACAAATAAATGCCTCAAAATATCTAGCAGGTTAATAAGTTATTTGTGTATTACGGATACGCAGGTGACGTGACCAGCTGAAGAACCCAAAGAACGCGACTCTCGTTGCTATGGTCACCGTGGCGCAGACTGACGCACAGGGAGGGTGAAAAGATGACGCTCAGCCGGTTTCAGTACTTTTCATCTTTCAAATTATTTACTATATTATTATGACAATGAACAATGTAGGTAGAAAATTACCTTTCAGATAAAAATAATAATAATAATAAATAATAATATAATATAATATAATATAATATAATATAATATAATATAATATAATATATATATATAGTATAGTATAGTATAGTATAGTATAGTATAGTATAGTATAGTATAGTATAGTATAGTATAGTATAGTATAGTATAGTATATAAATTGCCCATGTCTTTGTCATTATTTGTGAAATAAATATTAAATCCACTAAAATGTTCTTGGTCCATATTATCTTTAGGAAAGACCATTGACTGCATATTTTAAGTTCTTTAAATAAATAAATATATAAATACCAAAATAAATAAATGAATAAATAAATAATGATTCCAAAACGAGGTTTGAAATATACTATTATGTACATCAATTATTTTTTTTACATAAAGTGCGTATGACAGGTTTTATGATTTCTAATTGAACTTAATTTGATAGATTAATGCCATTTGTAAATAGAAATGACAGTTTTACACGAATCAAGAACAAGTTTATGAAAAAAACCTTGAAAATAAGGAAGTAGAGCACTGAATAAGTATATTTTCAATATACTTATATACTTTTTTTTTTTCAAAAAAAAAAAAAAAAAACTATTGCATGATGTGCTCTATTGTATTTTTATCTCTCAGGTAAAAAAGCTTGACGTGATGTCATCATTTATAAACAGGAAGTACATTTTTAATCCGCCAAAAAGTAAAAAAAATTTAAAAATTAGGATGAAATTTGTAAAATGTTTTGTAATATCTTAAATATAATTATCCTAACTTCATTTAGTGTAATTTAACTTGTCATAGACACTTTAATCA
The DNA here is from genome assembly GCA_038363315.1 of Mugilogobius chulae. Lineage (NCBI taxonomy): Eukaryota > Metazoa > Chordata > Actinopteri > Gobiiformes > Gobiidae > Mugilogobius > Mugilogobius chulae. The sequence continues at coordinate 18,362,278 of CM076397.1, read as the reverse complement.
CAGTAAATACAAAATATAAATGCACCGCACTGACTGATTAGACTAATAGAGTAGCCAATAATAACGACACAGATGTTCCGACTGAGAGAAATAACTTTATTGCAGTAACAAGTACAGTTAGTATGTTTTAAAGCTTTCTTCCTGCATTTCACATGTTCACATTGTCATGCAGTTGTCCAGAGTTAGTGCTTAAAGCTATGAAGTATCAACAAAATGGTAAAAGCCGTGTTCTCTTAACATTTCCTAATACAACATGCATGAGATAAGCAAAATATTAGGTCAGAGAAAGAGTGCTCGGACTGTTAAGAAGTCATGGGTGGTTGCATTACAGAAAATGCAGCTTTTTTTCTTTTTATTAGTTTTAATATTGTGTTATGTGAACTGTGATTGGCTGATACTCTGGCCTAATTTACACTATGTAGCAATGACAGCTGTGACAAGATTATAGCTCTTAACATCTCAAAATCACAACTCTGGTACATCTCACAACATTTTCAAGAAGACCATTTACATTTGACTTTTAATAGAGTATCGATGTATATATTCATTTATTCTTTACAATGTTAGTGTCGATAATACGTAAGTGGATTATACACTAAATGCATAGGCTTAATGTTAATTTGCAAGGGAAAAAAATCATCATAAAAACAATTTCCAAAAAGTAAAAAGGGTTGAACCAAATCAACAATATAACAGTATGACGTAACACACAGCGTTCATATGTAAATCTCCATTGCATTGAAGAAATCTGAAACAACTAATGAATATGTACACAAAACCAACAAATCTCACTGCGATCACTGAACTCCAAGCAGTGCAGGGAAGTAACAAAATACATGTACCAAAAATACTTACGAATACCAATTTTGAGTAACTGTATTCCAGTAATGTTAATGTGTAATTTGGTGATATCAAGAAAACTTATTTTCTGACAATCAAAGTACAAGTCAAACTTGATCAGACAATTTACAGTTTAAAGTTTGAATTAGACCATTTAATAGAGAATATAGTCATAATATACTGCTATGGTTAGCACAGTGCATTTCCATACAGTTTATGATTGAGCAATAATATAAATGCACCTTAATGCAGGTGTTCACTGTTCTGTAACAAAATACATTTATCGGTATTCTTCCCCAAACTCTTTATAAGCCAGTAATTTACATTGCATTTGTCATTCTCATAAAAAACAAACAAAAAAAGTCAGCGTTAGGAACCGTTTGACCCAAAAAGAGTTGCATTGTTTCAGTAGTCAAAGTTGTGTCCCTGCCAGTCAGTTACCAGTGCAGCTAGTGTTACTGTCCTCTCCATTCACATCACAGTAGTTTAAAGCTTTTTCGCTGGCAATAATCTTTCTAAACAAAGGAAAAGAACATTATTAGAGCTGTTTGAAAAGCCAACTTGTATACAGGTTATGCACAGACATTATTTTATTTGAAAAATGTTTCTCAACATTCTGACTGAGTTTGACTGAATTTTCGTCCCTCAAGATTAATTTTATGTGGTCAAAGGACAACTTACAAGAGTTTTTCTGTTGTCATTGCAACAGTGTAGAGCTTCACTAGCTTGTTTGCTAACGACAGGTGGAAATTTAGGACATTTTAGCTGCAGCACTACAAAGAAACAGACTCAAAAACATCTTTTAAAAAAGAAAAAGGCAACGAGTGTCATTTTAAAGTCTGTGATAAATATGAGAGAAGCTAAAGTCTTCTTGTTTTCTGCTTTTCTACCCCTGTTTATCTGATTTTCTCCTCCTGCGTGTAAGACACAAACTCAGTATATACGTAGTTGTGGTACGCTGAATTTGTTCTGTCGCTTCTTTCTCTTATTTTAGCTGTAATCTTGAGTTGAGAAATGTCTTTTCTGTCCATTGACTCTCATGCATTCTTGCCACTCAGTGCTAACCAACAATGAATGGTGAAATATTAATATATCAGTCTTACACAACCTCATAGAACCTTGTACAGCTTTGATTACAGAGCTGTCTGTCAACATTTGTAGGCCATTGCTAGTGATTAAATACTGGGGACTTTTATATCACCAGTAAAAATCTCTGTGTTCAAATAAATAAAATCCATTTGTTATGTTTGGAAGACAAAAACATTTTAACATGACTTTTTTAACCCATTAACATTTTTATGTTGGATTTTGTCTTTGTCACAATTATTCGACATTATTTGCATCGTCATCCACTCGTCACAATCTGCACAGCTGTGAATAGTCAGATTAAATATATTTATATTTAATTATCTTTTCAATAATCTGATAACCCTTGAAATCAGTTGGCCTGCATGTAAACATAGCTCCCCATAAGGCTTATTTTGTTATTTTAACTGTCTACATAACATTTTATTTTCAGTAACATTTAATAAGAAGTCATCATAAAAAATAAAGTGGAAGTATATTGTACTGTAGTCAAATTAGACAAACTAAAATTTCAGTGTAAAGTGGGGTAATACTGAAGAAAGTGCATATCAGAATTGAACACTGGCCTGAATTTGAAATTACAACAAAAAAAAAGTTACATTTATATAAACTGCATATGAAAACAAAAAAAAGTTTCAAGGAAGACAAAATTACAAAAGAAAACATGAGTTTAGTGAGTAGCTTATTCTTCGGTGGGTAGATGCTGGGTTTGCCACTCATTACAGACAATTAACTTTTAAAGCACCACTTATGTGACTGCAGTAACCAACAGATTCATTTTGCAAACCAGTTTCAGTTCATACTATTCAGTAGCTTATATGCCAACTTAAAAGAAAACTAAATTAATCCTAAAAAAAGGAAACGGTAAAAGACATAACCCATTAACCGTCCCCTTGTTTTAGTCAAATCTGCATACTGTTATAGTTTCTCTCATTTCCAGTTATTTTAGATGTGATAAGATATGTATTGACCACAAGACACAAAGGATAGGATACATCACAAAAATACAACGGTGGGGCTTAATATTATAATGTCATTCATTTTGCAGCTCTTTTAAAAACTGTGTAGTGTTTGCATTCAACTGTATATGTGTGTATCCTTCAAAATGCTATTTATAGAGATTGCTACATTAGCGGGACCTGTTTCATTATTTGTAACTGCATTTTGTAAAAATAAAAAATATACATCATGGTTTTGTGGAAGACAACAAATTAGTGAGCCAAGTTGCTGCAGAAGACTGATGCTTCTCCTCTGCTGGTTCATCTGAAGACTCGTCCGGAAGCAGAAACTGAGTGGAGGCAATAGAAGTGGGAGATCCCAGAGATGGAGCAAGGCTGCGTCGCTCATCTGCCTCCTCCGGTGAGTCCAAATGCCAATTGTTTTGAGGTTTATAACCACTTGAGCTGCAAACTTCTGATCTGGTAATGACTGAGGTTGAGCTAGGCTCTGGTCATTTTGAAGTTTCATTTGCATTTGAGGCCTATAACCTCCTTCTGCTCCTCCACAACTCACTGGGGCAACATGGGGCTCATCAGCAGAGTTTTGCGGATCTGTTTGGAAGATCAAAGAAGAACCTGATGTCTGAATCCCAGTGTAAGTCACATCTGTGCGTCCGGAATCCAATGATGACGCAGAGGAATCGGAAGAGTCTGGGTAACGGGTCTAATAGGTCGCTCGTCGACCACTTGGTTGTAATAGCGAAGTGATGTTGACTCGTCTGTGTCGACTGGTTCATCACGGATACCCTGGCCTTCATCATTCTCGTCTTCTTCAGGTATAACCACGAGAACATCCTTGCTAGAGTCCCACTCTGGCTTTTCAACAATATGCACCATACTGTGAGGCAAAGGTTTTACATCCAGTGTGCTCTGTAAGACATAATTACAATATTATTTTGTTTGTCTTTTGTGTTTGTTTTGTATGAGAACACACTTTACAGCAGGTTCTCAAACAGCTTTGCAGTTATTGCTACAATTCTTCTGCAGTTTTAATGTTAGAGATGTTTTTTATGTTAGAGTCAATTTTTAGTCACGTTTCTGTCCTTTAAGTTGGTTTAGAGCAAGTATGGCAAGTTTGTAGTCCCTGTTAAATCAGGTTTAGTCGTAGTTTAGACCTAGAAAAGTTTATTTTAAGGGTGAGTTCACACACCATAACAATTAGAATATTGCCATTACCAGCATTCACATTTACAAACATATAAGGAGCTAAGCAAAAAAATAAAATGAAAAATCATGCAAAATAACTGTATACAACTGTATAAACAAATTATATACAGTAATTAAAAGTGTATGATCAATCTAAAACTGAACAAGACAAGGACTAAAATAGAACCATAACAGAAGTCCACAACTGAACTAAAGTACGCTTAATAAAGTGTGAACGCACCCTTAGAACTATGATAGGTCTAAACTAAGGATTAACCGATTCTGCTTTAGACCACATTTGGTTGTGCTTTGTGTAAGAAATAAGAAAACAGTAAATTTTGGTTAGAAAAGACCAAAAGTTGTACCTGTGGTGTAGACCAATCACTGGGCAATTTGGGCTCTGGTATATCTGGATAAAATGCCCCTTTTACCCTGAGAAAAATACCAACAGCATGTAAAAATAATGATAAAATGTGAAAAAAAATATGCATCATAAATTGTAACGCAACAATACCATTTCCTTTTCTTGTAGCAGATGAATGTCACAACAATCAAGGCTAACGACGTGACTCCCAGGGTAGCCAAGATTTCCAAAATTAACCAATCAGCTATAAAGACAAAACAAACTATTAATAAAAAGATACACAACAACAGTCTGACCAGTGTTCGTGTTAAAGTACCGTATGGTTCAAGTGTTATTGAAGCCGTCCCTCCAGTGTCCTCTCCTGCCGACGTAAAAGCTTCACAGTAAACTTATAGGAGTTGATAGGAAGGCCTTTCACTGTGTAACTGTTTTCCTGGCTTGACAATGATGCTGGTAGATTAAAGAAGAATAATGATAATATGTTAAAATAAGAAAAGGAAGAAGTCAGTCTTTTGATTGTCTGGTTAATGGACATTTACCAAGTGGTATGAGCTGGGAGCCATTATTTAAGTAGACGTTGTATCCAAGGAGAAAACCTCTTTGGTGTGAGGTCGGAATTTCACTCCATGTGATCAAAATGTCGGAATCCTGTTGTTTGGTTGACAGCTGGATAGTACTGGATGGAGCTTTAAAACAGTCAACAAAACAAATCAAATTAGAAGTAGGTATGAGAGCTTAAAATGTTGTCTTTCTTACAATAAACTTACTCAGCTCACGAGTGTATCCTTGCCATCGCTTCAGCAACTTCGGGGCTTCAGACGAGCAGCTGTACAATGAGAAGTAATACCTCACACCCGGCTCAAAAGCATCTAAAGCAGAGGAAACCAAATGTATGTAAATATAATGCATTAATAATCACACGCAATGACAAAGCCCTATAACTCTGCTAAATAAAAAAAAGTTCAGAATCAGATATTTAAAAAAGCTTTTTTCTTGCTTTTTTAAATAGGACATTATTAGTTTGTTTATTGAAGTGTTTATTGTTAAGTGTTAACAAAAATCCAAATTAATTCATTTTAATAAGGGTTTAAAAGTATGTTTTTAATACAGTGAAAAATTGTAGGTATCGTTCTCATAATATTTTCTATTTACAAATTTGTGCAGGGATTGAGAGGTCAAATTTAGACTTTTAAGGACTTTTCTAAGACCACAGTACATACTTGCTGCTTCTTTTCCAGATGGTTTCTTAAGATAAAATTCTATATCTTGCAAATATGAAAACTTTTATGAATTAACAAAAAAGAATGCAACCGAGCATTCCATCATTCTGTCAAATAACAGTAGAAGAAACACACCAGTTGTGTTATATTAATGAGAATATTAGTACGAATTTTAAAACATGAAAAGTTGCAACAGTGTTAAAGAGATCAGAAAATCTGTCAGAAAGTGCTTTATGAAAATTTTAAGACTGGTACAAACATTTTTGAGTTCTACAAAAGCGAAATTAAGACTTTTTAAGGAATTAAAGTGCGTATGACAGGTGTGAACGTTTTTCAAATTTTTATTTAGTTTGGTAGATTGATACATGCTGTAATTATAAATAATAGTTTTTTTGTTAATCAATAACAAGTTTGTGGAGAAAAATGTGAAAATAGTTGAAAGTACCAGGAAGTAGAGCAAAGTTCTAAACTGATGACATCACACTGGGAGACAAAGACATTTTCAATTTTCTCACAAGAAACTGATTTTTATGGGCCTATAACATATATTTAACAAAAAAGTGATTCTAGTGTATTTTTATGGCTCAAGTAAAAAAAAACAACTAAACACATTTGAAGAGTTTTGGCCAATTTATTATATGGTCGCTAGGCAACTACCTAGCATGATGTCATCATTGATGAACAGGAAGTGCATTTTTAATGCTTAAAATGACCAACCGGAATGAATTTGAAAAATGTTTAGTAAAACTTAACTACGTTTTGTGAATGAGTAGTTCAACCTGTCATGGTATAGTCAATTTTTAAGCTTTTTAAGACTGCAGAAACCCTGTTTTAATGCACATCTTGATCATTCTTAACAACACAGACATTACCTGACTTAACGGACACATTGGTATTTTCTTCCCCCACTTGGATCCACTCTACAGGGCAGTCACGCAGACAAGAGGCTTCGTGCCACTCCACAACGTAACCACAGCTACTGTTGGCATCGCTCTCCCAGGACAGAGGAAACGCCCCTTCTCTAAAATCTACTTTGGTGATAGTTTCCAGATCTATAACAGCAAATAAGTGCCATGTCATTAAATAGTAAAAGTGTTTGCATAAATCTTCATTCTTGTTTTACATACTGGTAACATGTAGAGGTAGGTTTATACTGGCAGGAGGTGAGAGCCCAGCTGGATTCTTGGCAACGACGCTCGCTATCACCTTGGAGTTATTGTTGACTGTAATCCCCGAGAGGTTGACGGGCATCGTAAATGTATCCGGGGGAACGATTTGTGTGTGCCGGGTATTGTCGTCAGGACTCCACAAAGTCACTTCATAACTGACGATAGGTCCATTGCTCTTTCTTGGTTCAAATGGCTGTCCAAAAAATCAACAAGAATTTAAAAATATGACAGAATTCAAGTCATAAGTTCTAACTTTGTGTATCGAAATCTAAATAGTATTAGTAATGAGCAGTTGCTTAATGTTCAGTATAAATTTAATTCTCACTATCTATACAATTTTCTGTTGGATGGTCTTCCAGGTTGTTCATGCAGATCATCAACTCAAATGAAGATGGGGCTGGAGTCATTGCAATTTGACACCCCTGATGCAGATGTTACTGTTTACCGAGAAAGTTCCCAATGAGCCTCAATAATATATTTATTGAATTACAATAAAGAAAACTGCAGGAAACTTGTACTTAAAATTGTACCAGTTTGTCACTATATGATCAAAAAATGTTTTGGATAAAAAGAAAGTTATAACTGTAATTTGCTGGATTTATTTTTTTTCATTGATCTCATATTGTACAAGCACCATATAATCTTAGTCAACTTTTAGCCGAGTAGACAACAAAGTCTCCTCTTGAATCTTCCTTACATATCGTTATCTATTGACGAAATTAAAATTACCTTCCATAGAATCTCTCCAGTTCCATCACTGTTCATCCACATCCACACATCAGGAGTACTTGGAGCTTTGAAAACGAAAAAGAACAATATAAGCAATGAAAACATGTGGCTGTGTGTGTGTGTGTGTCAGAGGCCAAACTAAGAAAAGAAGAAAAGAAAAACAATGGCATACTTACTATCACAATCAGTTCGGAAGGAAATGGTTTTACTCCAGTTTCCCCACCGCCAGAAATTCTGCTGAGCTCCACAGCGAACTTTAACACTGTACTCTTCATATGGATACAGGTCCAGCAACACCACAGACCGCAAACCCACACCAGAGAAAGTGCGCTAAGGAGACACATTAAAACAATGAGTGGAGAGCACTTATAGCTTTTAAAGTCTATACAATATGAAACAATTGCAACTGTGGTAGGTATGAAGCTGATTTATTTCTGTGTTAGAAAGGTAAGGAGAATTTACTCTGATAGACACTAGAGCAGCTGCAGTATAATATGGATATAGATGTGGAAAGCTGTTCTGCACCGAGGGGATGAATAAACAAGCTGACTAACTGTTATTGAAAAATGCCTGTCAACATGATCACACAAGCCTTGTCAACTCACCTTTGTTTTTCATCGCTGGATGTGAGCTCCACTTGACAAACAAGAGGGAGCAGGAATACTGACTGTGTCTCCACTGCCATCTTACAGTAGTATTGCGTGCACTGGCCACCGTGTTCAGTTCTTCTGGTGGTAGAGGCACAACTGGAAAGAGATGATAGAAGTTAAAAGTGTCTCTAATGAAAACAAAGGGTGTGATGGTATGAGAACTAAACCTGTACCTCTGGTGCGGACGTCAGCGGTGTCAGTCAGACTGTACTCTCCCAGAGGGTTACTGCCCAATAGTTTCCAGTTATTCTCCCAAACTGAGACACTGCACTGTTTTTGGTTCTGATCCAAGCGAACCACAGACAGTTTCTGCAAGAACATAAGTTTATGGTTATAACAATACATATGAGGATCTAGTTTAACGTATGGGGTGTCATACCTTCCATTGATGGAGTAGCGAGTTTTAAGGCGTTTGGCAAACAAATGTGTGTTTCGTGCCTCGGTCCAATGGCAAACAGCGGAAATTAAATCCTGAGTTTCACAAATGAAGTCAGTCAAAAGTGGAGGATCTGTGAAAAATTATATAAATGACCCATGAAATATTAATATGTTTTTTGTAGATGTAGGTAACTACTAATATTAATCTTACATCCAACAAACAGTACAGCCCCTGAGATCTCAGATTGTGCCAATCCTCTGCAGTAGGCGTTATATCCATAAGTGGGTGAGGCCTTTGGATTGTAGACTGTAGCGGCGTAGGCACGCCTGCTCAGTCGAGTCACATTGAGAGTTTCTGAGATAAAGTGGAAACTGCCAAATGACTTGCCCTCTCCGATAATACAACAAAAGGTAATGTTGGATCCTGCAGGTACAATCTTGTCTTGGGGATAAACCAGCATTGATTCACTGGTGGGACGATCATTTCCTGAAGATACAAAATATACTTTTTTTATGTGGTATCTTTGTGGATACAAATCAACAATTTACACATAAACAACATGGTAATCATAAAATAGCATATACATTTCAAAATTTTTAATAACTGATGTGGGTAAAATATTTCTTACCTTGAAGTATCTGTGTACTGCTCCAGTCACTGGTCACCTCCCACTTCTGGACCGGACCTTGACCGAAAGTGAGGTACACTCCAGGGGCTCAGCTGATGTCCAGTTGAACTCGTGCCGACCACTGGCCTCATCCGCCACCACAGTTAGAGTTTCCTGTTGATCCAAGGCATAGCAGAAGGTGAGGGATAGGACAAGGACAGAAAGTAGCAGAGACAACACCTACTGATACCCTTACATAGAAAACTGTAACATTGAATTCAGTTCGAAGAATCAGAAGGTCAAAGGTTGTCGCTTCTCCCCCATACCAGGATACAGAGATTTGCTGAGTGTTCGAGTTGGGAGACAGGCTCACTTGCTGCGGCACAGGAATGACTGAAAAAAAAAAAATTTAGCTGCCTTTTACATTTACACACATTACAAAAAGAAAATTAAAACTTAATCTTACCATCTTTTGCCCAACAAGAGAAGCTCATAAACATGAGGAGCCAAGCTGACGTTAAAAGGTGCATGTGTTTAGTGTCCTTTTCTACTCTGACGTCAGAAAAGACATTGTAAGAGGCCAGTCAAGCAGACGCCCTGTGGGGAAAAGCAGAAATGTATTAGTTAAAGCAAAGATGGCAAAGAAATAAATTGGTATTAGAATTGGTGTCTCTTGTGATTTAATAAAGTTGGTGTATGTACAGTTAAAAGTAGCTGCAGCAGTGCCAACTGTAATGGTGTGGTGAGCTTAACAGATCCAAGCATGAATCTATTTCTCTAGCAAAGAAAAGTCCTGCCTACTGTGTTTATTCAGTGGTGCTACTAGGAAAACCTTATTGCACAACCTTAGAGCCCAGATAAACAGGCTGTGCCAAGAAACAAAGTTTCCTGTCACCAGAGATAGCATTTCTGAGCCAGTATCAGGGCATTTATGTTTATGTTATTGTCTATAGAAGAAAAAAGGGCTGCTGCAGCAAATGGATTTTATTTATAGCTACTGAGTGGTAGTTAAAATGACTTGGTTCACAAATACAAAATATAATGGAAGGTAAGTAAATAGCTTATGTGTTGCTATGGTGTATAAATTTGCATTTTTGTTCCAGCACAAATATGATGGTGAAAAAAATAAAATCAAAACTTTGTTTCAACATTTTGTGTTGTGTCCAGCCCACAAAACCAAGCACAAAGACACTTATAAAATTGAATCACTAAAAACGACTAAAATGACTATAAGTGATAAGGTTTCAAACAAAACTCAAACTGAAACTGAAGAAATTTTAAACGTCTTTGAACTCAAGCGTGTTTTGCAAAATCATAATCTGCTGAACGTGGCCATTATCTGGTTTGACAAAAGACAAGTTGTGGCAGGCCATAGAGCTCTATAACTGAAGCTTGAAAATAAAAAAGATGTTGATTAAGCAACAACAGCCAATCTTAGAAATGAGAAAAGTCCCCACATCCTGTAAACAAGACTCGGTTATAGTGGTAACTCTGTTTTCATAAAAAGCATCATCCAAATACTAATTAACACTAAAACGAGAAGTGTATATAGAACAAGTATACAGAAAAACTGATCCCCAGAGGTGGGACTGAGTCAGGTAATTGTATTTTTTCATTGTTTTCCGTTATTTAATACAAGTTTTACCACAAGTCATATAAATAATGTTTTCTCTTCTGTGGTATTCCACATCACCTTGAATTTTTTTTTTTATTTTTGTTATTTAACAGACCAGTCTTAAATGTTTTCCTGTTTGGTATGAAACAGGTAAATAGTTTTAAATCCTGTTAAAAGTATCATGACAAAAGTTACAAAACAACATTTCATTGAGGATAAAACGTTTTTCAAACACAAATCTCTGCACAAATAATATCTCTACATCTGTTTTCTTGCGGTTAGTCCAACAAGTTCCTCAGAGCCACGCTCCCAACGGCACCATGACGACACCTAAGACTAAACAAACGGCCTACGCCAACATCCAAGTTGTCTTATGGGAACAGGCGACCACAGTCACCTCTGTAACCAGTCATGTCTCAATGCTTAATTACAGGTTCAATTCTGTTGCATCTAAAACAGGTTTGTTTGCTCAATGAAATCCGTGAACTTGATATTCTTGATTGGGTGTTGTGTTATATGAGGCAGTTTTTTGGCTTTTTTTTCTGCATCAAAATCTTAGTTTCAGCACATTCTCTCCATAAAGAGTGACTTTTTTGAGACTAGGACTGATGATTATTGACGATTAAGTGATGATTTTTTTTTTTTTACCAATGAAATAAAATAAAATCAGTCTTTCCCCTAAAAATAACAGGCACGCCATGTTCCTGACAGATGTAAAAAAAAAAAAATCTTTAAAATCACCTCATGATGAACAATTTGGAGGCTCTGAGTCTGAATGCATTAGCTAAGCTGAGAACACTCGTATCATGAATAAGAAGTTTAAATACATCTTTGTTTACAGGAAGCAAAAAAATGTGTACAGTCGCTTTAAGCTAAACCACTTTGTCCTGCTAAATAATTCTTAGATAGCACACACAAAAACGTTTTGGCAACTGATATGTTGTGTGTAAACTTTGAACAGGCTTGTATGGTAAAAATAGACCAAATGATATTAAATGTTTTATATCATTACCAACAAAAATGTTTTACCTTGAGAAATATACACAATGTTACTAGACTTTTCTTCTATAAAGGACATGACTGAACATGATGTTTTAAAGGAGAAGCAAATGAATAAGTCTGTATTTGACCAGCTTAACTGGGCGAATATGTTTTAGTTTGTCTATGCTGGGAAGTCTTGGCTGCATGCCCATCCTGTTGCAACTTGAGGGGAAAATGAAGCCAACCAAAGGACAGGATTATGAAAGAATCAAACAAACTATATAAAAGAAATACTTTTCATGCAGCTACATAGGTTTGATGAGTGTTTTTCAACCAGAGTGCCGGGGAACGCTAATGTGCCTTGAGATGCTGCCAGGCCTTCTATGAAATAAGTTTAAATTGACTTAATTAAATTATCATTTCCGAGTGTTTGGAACCACCTTTTACAGCAAGAATGAAAGCAAAACCATTTACAATTTAAAGAATAATTTAAAGATGTTAGTCCAATAAAAGGTACTGTCATTACGAAGATCTAATTACTTTGACTCAAATGTTCCAAGACTTTAAACATATTTAATATGTATTTGTTTATAGGTTACTTTATTTCTAAAACCTTAGGAAAAAATGCTTATTTTTTTGAGAAAGGTTGCCCCCATAGATCTGACCTGTTCCACTTGGCTTTGTGGTGTCACATTAGGGCTGGGCGATCTGGGGAAAAACATGATCACAATTTTTTTCCTTATATGGATTAATCTCAAATTTCGATTTGATTTAGTTTAACCTTTTCAAAACAAAAGAAAAATGGCTTTTATGAACATAAACAATAGGTGTATTAGTCTAGGTGTTTTAAAAGAGAAAAAACAACAACAAAAACAACAGCTGTATTTTTCAAGAGTCTTTTTGCCAGGCCAAGCAAATAATCCAGAGTGCAATCTTTGTGCAGAAGAGAGGTCAAGATAGCCCAAGAAAATGTGATTTGGGTTTATCCTTCAAAAGAGTGGAGAAGGCCTCCATTGGGACAATGTTGATAACAGTTTGTAACCACTGATGAAAAGAAGTGGTTCAGTATCATAGACAATTAAAAAAAAAAATTTAAATTAATTTTGGTGTTCCAAAATAGCTTGATTTGGCCATATTTCAATAGGTGGTGTGTTCGCGGAAAAATGTTGTCATGACTCAAAATAAATTAAATTATCAAAAGAATACTGGTTAACCAATGTTACCGAATGTTACTAGGCCCTCTGCTTACTGAGCTAGAACAGAGAGAGGCTTCTTTGACCTTGGAGCAGCATCACTTTCCATTGAAATTCAGCAGCATGGCTCAACATAAATACAGCTGTGTGGAAGCAGCCCTTTACACACAGGGTTCGCCAAAAAAGTCTGCACACCGCATGAAAGCAGGAGCAGATGCACATGTATACTTTAGTGTGCTCTGAACTGAAGACTTTCAATTAGAGCGCTATACTTAAAACGAATCATGTCCTTTGACCATATGAACCCTGAAAAAAAAAAAAATGCAGTGCACTTAACAGGAGCGGGAAAAAACAGCTCTGGGTTCTGGGAGCATAACCAAGAAACTGATAGCTTCAAATGCGAACACACAATCAATACTGCTGCCTGCTCAATACTCTGCTCTGTGGTCCTTTTCGTTCTGCAAATAGACAACGAAGATACAAATCAGGATTACAAATACAGTCAGAAGTTTATCTGGAAAAAAATGATGATGAAGATGAATGATAATAACTTTGGGAAAATGTCATTATGCTTGGATTTGGACTGTTTCACTTGATTGAATTAAATGTAAAAAAGTTTCTTATGCTATTTTAAGGAGACTAATTACGTTTAGGAATAAACTATAAGTAGTTCATTAATTACATTTTGGTATTTGTAAAACACAAAGTTGATGTAAACAGCTTATAAATAGAAAGAGAACCGTTACTTTATGCAAAACGCAGAACTGATAAGCCCCGCCTCTTCATTTTATTGTAACAAGCAGCAGATTTTAAATTCTTCATTTTTATTGCTGTAAAGTGATTATGTGACTATTTTGAACCACACATGCTTTCCTATGAATCAGAATTTTTGAAATACAATTAATATAGATAGCGGGCAAGGAGGTGGTAGGTGAGGACAAGTCTTTTCTGAGCACTCGTCATCAGCTGCAGGTAAAGACAAGATTACTTAAAGTTGGGGTACTAACTTTTTTAATGTAAATCAGTGAACCTTGTGTTTTCACTAAAAAGTGTATAAATGCAGCACTTTGTGAAAAAACTATCACTGAGTAGTGTCTGAATTGAACAATAAAGATTTTTATTCTTATCAGCGCCAAATGCAGCTCTCTGATTGGCTGAGCCTGGGTGGTCCTCTCCAGTTTCACTTTGCGATTTCTTAAAAGAAGTTTATTGACCATAATTGCAACCAAAATGATTAGATGTCAATATTAACCATGTGTTGAAGGATTTATGAGAGGAGATTGTCAGATTTAAAATATAAAGCTTGTGTGCAGTGTGAAATCAACTATCTACCTTTACACATGTAGTCTATTCTTATAAACTTTGAGTGAGAGAAGGCAGAAATAAAAGATTATATTTACAAAATAGATTTTAACAGTAGGTTTTCTTTAAAACCTTTAGAACAGCTTTGTTGTATTTCTAAAGTCGTATTGTATTAAATGCTTAACTCCATAAGGAGCGCCTTTTTCACTAACGCCTAGATTTTCTTTGGATTTTTGTAAACAACAGTCAAGGCTGCCCTGAATAACCTAGTTTGAGCCGAATTTGTGGTTTTGACAATCTTCAAAGGCTGAAAGTATTTCAACAAAAATAGTATTTAGGACTTAAAATAGGTTTAAAAGTTTAGTAGCCATTATAAAGTTCATATGTTTTACAATGTGTAGGTTTTTTTTGTTCGTCAGATGAACATTTTAAACACGCACACTAATTTTAAATGACTGACTTTGACTGTAACCAAGAGGGGTACGTCTATCCTTTCTTCTAAATATACAGAGTTTTTTTATGAGACTAACAAAACTGCAGGAAAAGGTGGGAGGTACCGCACATGTCCCCTTGGTTAATTACAGCTGACTGTGTAACTTTTCAGGTGCAGGATTTGTTATAGTGCTGGCTTGTCTCTATATGAGCCTTACTGGCCACACCACAAATCAAATGTGATTTTTCCAATGTGTTCCAGCAATGTTGCCAGTCTGGATAGCAAGCGTCGATGCAGTTATTCTATGTTTTAATTACTTTGAAACATGCTTTTTTGTGTGAGCTGTTTTGCCTCTCCACATTTTACAATCAGTAAGTAACCCTGAGAGCATCACTTGAGAGCCTTCTTACAGTCTAATGTTTTATGTTGCACTGGGGAACATAGTGTACCTTCTTCTGAACCTAACGTGACATGCAATAGAACTCTTCATCTGCCACCAACCTCAAAAAGCTTTTTTCTATTATAATTGAAAGTAGGATAATTAAATATTATGCACTATTTCTTTGTGTTGACCTATTACGTACATCCAGTTTTCTGGTTTTAAGCCGTTATAGTGCTCTCTTATATCAAATTGATTCATTCACGTCTGAGTAATCTTGAGTATTTACAGCAATGCTCGAGTGCTCAGACCTTCTTGTTTTGATCTTGTTAAATAGTAAACTCTAGTAAAATTAAATGTAGGGCTCGAATTTATGTAGCCACTTTTCCAGTAAAACAAGTAAGTAAGCATAATCATCTGCTCGATAAAATTTTACAATGGAGCACAGTTTGGCAGTTTTGACTTGAAGTCAACAGACAACAAAATGTAAATGATCTACATGTCAGGGTCATCAGTTATTTCACAAAGACATTGCGAGGGCATTCTTTTTACTTTATTTGTATTATTTTTTATGTTATTTTTCCCAATTAATGACTACATACAGTATCCTAGGTCTACTCATCTTAAATAATAAAATATGGGTGTTTTAATCAATCAAATACATTTTTCAAATACAGTTTTTTGTACTTATGTAGCATTAGTTGTCCGGAGGAGGCAATAGCGTATAATTACAACGTGTCACTCACTCTCAACTTTTCGGATTCTTAAACAGTTCAGGCTAAAATAACACTGTCCACTTGCTACAAGTGAATTTTACTGTTGCTTTCATTTGACCATTGTTCCTTAAGTGTTGTGCAAATGTGCATTTTATTATGCTGTGTCTCGTATTATTATTATTTATTTATTTGTTTAGGTACACTTTTAAATGCACATTTGCATGTAAATATGTTCATTTCCATTTCAGTCCTTGGCAGTTGATGTCAAGCTAAGAACAGAGTTACGACTGTTACTTTACTACTTTATTTATTAAAGGACAAGTGCAGTTACATTAAAAAGATGGCTGCACCAGAGTTAGCACAGAGCTACTTTCCATCTGTAGTCCTTCACAAACAACAGTTACATACAATAAGAAAACATAAAATAAAAGCCTAAGAAATGTACAACAAAATTACACCCATATTCAGTAAAAGTTCCATTGAGTTACAAAAATAGCAAAAATTTAATCCTAATGTGAATAGCCGACACTGCTGGTTTTCCAATAGTAATTCTTGACATTGCATGAAAATTCTCATATCAGAGGAAAGCTTCAGATCTGCGGGGTTTGTTCCATTCTTAATGGCTTTGAAAGAAAATGCTGTTTGTGCAAAGACCGAGCTACGTTTAGGTAATCTGCAGTCATGTGACTTTGGACCTGGAGGTCCTGGTTGTCTGCTCAGAGCAGAGCTGGACAAATGTTTTCAATGGGGAGGCGCAATGTTATTTACAATTTAAAGATTAGTCGCACATTGAGTAGATAATAAATTATCAAAGTTTGCATTTTATTTGTGTAAGTATGGCAATGATGTATCTCAGAGGTTTTTATCCAAGACTTTTACAGCCTGATTAATAGAGATTTAGAGGTTATTGTGTCTCACATGCTTGTGACCAACAAGATATACAATAATTAAGATGAGAAATAATCATTGCTCAAGGTACACTTTGCAGCGTTGTGGGTCAATTTGTTTCGAATGGTCTAAAAACCGACAAACTGTATTTAACAGTATAGACACTTTTTTAACGTGTTTTTTAAAACTAAAAATTGGATCCAGAACAACTCCTAAAAATTTAAATCCTCTACTGTTTGATTTGTCTTGTATTTATATAAATAAATGGAAGGAGGACTTCTTTTTTGTGTTTTGGTAAAATACATTGCCACTGTTTTGTTATGTTCAAAGTGAGAGAAGCAGATTGTAACCAGTGCCAGATGTTTTCCATGACATTAGTTAGTTTTTTGCCACACTGGTTGCATCACTTCCATGTACATAAACAACGGTATCATCCGCATACATTTGGATGTCCACATCATCACCAAACTGTAGGAAGATCTTTATATAGATCCAAAACAATGGCCCAAGTACGGAGCCTTGTGGGACACCCATATTACTTGCCTTAGATGTTGAAAGCTTGAACTAATGCGTACACACTGGACACGGTCACTGAGATATGATTCTATCCACTGCAGTGCACTTTGAGACAGATGTAATGAGTGAGCTTCCTCATAGCACTGATGGTTGACCGTATCAAAGCCTTGCTTAGGTCCAAAATACAGAACGACCACTCCGCCCCTTGTCCAGCTTTGCCTTTACTGTCTCTATAAAATAACAGCATGCAGTTTCGGTGGAGTGGTGTTTTCTATATCCAAATTGCATGGGATGTAGTAAATTGTTTTTGGAGAGATGTTCTTTTAATTGTTCAGCAATTACTCTCTCCACAACCTTTGAAACCACAGGAAGTATGCTAATAGGTCTATAATTGCATACATTCTGCTTGTCCCCTGACTTAAAAATTGGAGTAATTACAGCTGTTTTAAAAGCATTTGGAAATATGCTTTCCTCGATGGATTGTTTGTAATATAGCAAGTGAAGTTACAAACATTTCTTTGTGTCTTTCAGGAGGGCATTATCCATTCCCCAAATATCTTTACTTTTAGAGTTTGTAAAAGCCTGTAATATTTTATTTATTTCAAATTCATTAGTCAATTTAAAATGTAGCAAGTTTTGGTCATCTAAAATTTCCAAATCACAGTCTTTTCTAAGATTCTAAAATCTTTGTTTTGAAGTCCAAGGTCTTTAACTGATTCTATAAAATAATTGTTGAAATGATTAGCAACTTTAGAGCATCAGCCTCAAGATTCCCGTCAATAATAATTTCTAGTTTGTGACTAGTTCGATTTTCCCGAGCAGTAAGTTTATTAATTGTTTGCCAGAGCTTTTGGTATTTCCTTTTGCCTGTTCAATTAAGTTCAAGAAAAAATTGCTTTATTCCTTCTTAATTGTGAAGTGACCTTATTTCTGAGCCTTTAAACGTAATGTATCCGTCAGAAGGTCGGTTTTAGGTGTTTTTTGAGAGCTGCATCTCTCAATTTCATTAAATTCCACACTGTTCATTGATCCAGGGTAGAGATGTTTTAATTCTCCTAGGTAACTCTTTTAAGTATTTTGTATAAGGTCACAGAAGGATGTCATAAAGTCATTACTTGCAGCTTGACAGTTTTTACCACAAGTTATTTGATCCCATGAAATTTGTTGAATTTCATTTGAAATAATGCCAAATCTCTTCTTGAAATACTGGAAGTCACTGTATTTAAGTTCATCCTACTTGCATGTTATATCTTGTCTTGATAATTTCCTGACTATTAAGGTAAGGTTATGGTCAGAAAGACCTGTAATTAGATGTAATGTTTTTGTAATTCGTTCTTCTTATTTGTGAATATAAGATCATCATTGTTCTGAAGACTAGTTATGCGATTGCAATCTCATCATTAATTAAAAATTTAGCATTGAAGAGACTATAGGTGGAAAAGAACTACAAGTTTTTCTTGTCATATAATCAACAAAAATAAGAACTTTCCTTTTAATTACAATGGCACAAAAAGTCAAATGAAATCAGCCCCATAGGAACTACAGGCCCATTTTGGAAAGGAACATGGTGACTTGTAATGAGCGGCGCTGGACTTTGCCTCTGCTTTCACTAAATCTCAATGGGCCATTCAACAGAGGAAGTTCAGAGCGTGAGCAAGGGCTGGAAAATGCATCCGAACACAGTTGAGCAACTCTGGTCAAAACACGATTAAAATAGTCGCGAAAGGTAAAGCAGTTATTTTTCTAGCTTGTTTTTTAAATGATGTAGCAGTAGTGGAAGAAGAGCCAAGTGATTTCACAGAAGAACAAGAAGAAGATCAGCTAAAGGCGAAATATAAATAATTAAAATAAAAGAATGCTTAGTTGATCTTGTTTGTCCTGTGTCCAAACATTCAGAAAATACCAATGCTGTACTTTGAAGGAGTTGTTTTGTAAGATTTTCTTGTCCAAAAGCTTAGTTTGATCCGGACAGCTGCAGCGTGAAATGGAGAAAGAGAAGAAGGAGAAATCTCAGCAAACAGTCATGAGCGGAAGAGAATTCACAACATCGAGGTGAAAACAGTCGCTTGTGATACTGAAAAAAAAAAAACAGTATCTTTACGCATATCTTGTCAAATTGTTGCAAAACATTAACATTTTCTGCTTTGAATCCGGGAAGAGTAAAATGCAACTTTGTGATGTTGGTGGTTGTGATCAAATCCATTTAGCAAATATTCTAAAAGTACAAACATCTAAGAATCTAAAACAACTGAATTTTAAACCTATGATGTAAATCTATATTTCTGAGTTTTTAACTGGTGTAACACATATCATCATCATTAGTTTACTCAAAGCTGTATTTAGGGCTGGACGATATGGCAAAACATTATTATCACGATTTTCCTGGAGACAGATCACGATTTCGATTTTATCACAATTCTTGTAAACTATTATGTTTGCCTTTGAGGTAAAGTTTATACTTTACTGTGATTGGTTAATCCAGCTGTCACTCACTCAGAGCAGAGCAAAGACTGACCAGTGTTGCCAGATTATAAAAAACGTGATGAAACCTGGGAAAAAAAATCCCTAGACAAGCAACTTCATCCCCTATATAAAGTTGTTAAAATAATCCATTAATTAGAACATTGTGTGATAATACAGTTTTGGCATTTCTAACACTAATAACAGCTTTTGAAAATATGCTAAAAATCTATGTTTCATTCATAAATAGATATATTTTTGTAAAAAAACTTGAACATTTGCTAAAATTCACCTGGAACTCGACTTGAAGCTCAACACATGACCTTCAAGATTAATAAAACTATTAAAAACAGACGCACAAATTCATTAGAAAGAAACAAACTTGAGGCTAAGAGAAGTAGGTTGGAAATAATTGTCTGTATTTTAATAAACAGATGCATTAAATAGAGAAATCACGATTTGACAGTGAGCTCATGATTCGATTTTTATCACGATATTGCCCAGCCCTAGTTGTATTAAATTGATCTTGGAATCTTGTATTGTCCTGAAGGTGATGTGCGAGTACTCAGAAAATACATGTTTTCACGTACCACCTATCCCCGCCCACTTTTCTGTATTTACTTCCAATTATAATTCAGATTTAGATTAAAACATGTTGGTTTCAAATATGTATGTAGACACTTTCCAACAAAACAATTTAGTAATTTAAAAGCAATGTTTGTTGCACTAAATTCTACTAAAGTAAAATGTATCAGGTCACAGTTTATCACGTTTGCTTATCAGTTGTGCAGTTTTGAGCAGGAGCAAGCCAATAGAAGCCGGTTTATTTTGTAGTTTTAGGTCAGTTTTGTGTTTTACAATGCACAAAAAGTAAATTACTGATCTAGAAGAATGCATTTATTACAAACTGCGGAGAAAAACACATAAGGCCTCTTTTAAAACCTCAGAGAGAAGGGTACTTGTCTTCACAGTCATTATAAAACAATTTTCTGTGGGAGTTGTGAAGGCCATTTCCAAAAACAACAGTGTCCATTTTAAGCCAAAGTTACACTTGCACTGTCATTAGTCTGTCAACAATGAAAACTCCTCGCACACACAGGCTCTTCCATGCCACGGCTGCCTGCGTGGGCGACGTTGTGACATTCAAGCTGAAGCTACCCTTAGCGCTTATTAGCTTTGACCTTTCGTGAGACCCAAAAGCCAACCGGATGCAGCCAGACTAAGTTAAAATTGAACAAAAGTGCGTATGTGTGGGTGTGTGGTGTGTGAATGACCTCAGATAGGAGTGGACATTCAGTTCTGAGCAAACACAATTTTAGACTTCAATGAGACTGGTGTTTGTGTTTCCTTCCTTCCTTCCTTTCCTCATGAATGAATTCAAATGAACAGGTAAGAGGAAGTGTCAAAACAGGAGCCAAATACAGTATGTAAACAATACACGCTTGTTAATCAAATGACTCTAGGCAAATCCTCACACAGGTAAGCAAACTCCAAAAATAAAAAAATAAAAAGCTGGACTGATCTAGGCCATACTGACAACATATATCTCAAATTTTTATTATTATTTAGTAAGTATCTTAATAAAAATATTCAAACAATGATACAGTTCAATAGAAATGTGTTAAGATACTAAAGGTAAATTATTGGGCAAAAGTATTCACAAAGGTTTAGAAATAGCACCTTATATTTTTGAATGCCTATGCAACATACAGTATATTTTTGTCATGTAAAAAAAAAAACTCAGCTCTTTCTGTAACAATTTTTCATTGTAAATAATGCACTCTTATTAGATAGACAAGATAAGCAGAGGCAACGTTAAGTAATAACCAAATTGAAAGTTTAACTGATTGCTGTTGTTTGTAAGAATGAATTGAAAGAATAATTACATTAAAGGTAGATAAAAAATATAGATTCTCACAAATTTTTCGACACATAGTTAATATTGACTTGTATTCATTTTTACGTTGCAATTTTGGCTTAAAAACAACTTATTACAATCAACAAAGTGAAACTGGAGTTGACCACCCAACACAGCCAATCAGAGCGCTGCATTGGCTCTTGATTAGAACAATTCTTTATTGTTCAATTCAGACAGCACTTAGTGGTCTCATTTTTTCACAAAGAGCCACATTTATCATTAATATAATTTAAAACTTAGGTACCCCATGTTGTTATCTTTGCAGCCATTAGATGGAACTCTAACTCAATCCCTGATGCAAGAAACATGTGCGCTTTAATATATATATTTACAGTTGTAATGCATAAGGTGACAAGTAATGGTACTATAGAACATTTTAAAAGACAAGCACAATGTAAAAAAAAGAATCATATTTGTCATTTAGGCCCAATTTGTAGAAAACAATCGGCCTATTTCATGTAAACATAACAGTTGTATTTTAATGGTATTTAACATCAGACTAGAAAATTAAGTCAAAGAAAACTGTAAAGTTTAGGTATTGTTTTTTTTCTTAATTTTTTTCAATAAAAGCACATCGAAGCAAGAGTTCAGATTTCGAAGGAAGAAGATGGATATAAATAAAATAAAGTAAAAATCTGATATTCTATCCAACAGAATCATAAATACAACAAGAAAAAAGCATATAGTTTGACCTACACACACCATGGTAGATATTTGATTCAGCCACGAATGACAGTCAATAGAAAGACATCAAAACATTACTGTATAATTTAGGAAAGACTGAAAAAATATTCAACTGGGTGACAGATGCCTTCACAACAACAACAGCCATCACAGTCCAGACCTCTTCATAAACAAAACAAACAATCAAAACATATAAAATCAAGAATAAGCAGGCTATGTTTTGGTACAATAACATGTCGTAATTACCATGCCAAAAACGCAGTGTTACGTCTGATGAGATCTTCTTTACGCACGATTAGCATTAGCATAAACACATATCTAGCGTTTTATTCAACCACACAACTCAAAGCCCAATAAATGACTTACTATGTATTAAAACAGAAATTATATGCTCAAACATAACAACAAATGCAAAGAATCCTAACCCACCCACGCGCATACAGACAGACAGAGGCCACTGACAATTAGGAAAAAACACGGCTATCCTGATGAAGAGCTTCGTTTTACGCGCAGTAAATGTGGATTGTATGAATATTTACCTCTTTAAATTCAAGTTTAAAATGGTATTCGCTTCCTCGGTGGTTTCTGTATCCTTGTCCTCGTTTTTACCGTCGTGTTGTCTTCGTATGGCTCTGTTCAGTGGCTCAGCTCCCGTGCGCACTGACTGAGGTTACACCATTCCCAGTGTTCCCAGGGGGCGGGGCTTACTGGAACTGGATCGAGCGCAGGGACTGACAGCGGCCCGGACCAATGGGAGGAAGGGCTCAAGCGGGACAGGGCGTTGGTCAGAGCAGCACGGACGGACACGACTGACTTTATATAACGGTACTTGACTCATTGTTGCTACAGGTTATTTTAGGCTCAATTTCACAGTATAATGCATAAAAAATAATTTAAATATGTGTCTTATCTACCTCATAATGTTAATTTAATTTTGACAACTATAGTTAAAATCATTTTACATAATCTCACTTTTTGCCACTGGGTCATTCCTGGTCTTTTAAGATTGTTACATATCCATGGAAAATATTTATCTTTTTTCAGTTTTCATTTCATTTATTTTATTTTATTTATTTATTTTTTTTTATTAATAAGGATCTACTAACATTTTTTTTATACGCTCATCATTTTTATTTAATATTATATTTTTTTTCCTCGTGTAACTTGAATCAAATGTTCCCCCGTTCTTACAATGAATTGTTGTAATAATATAAATACATACGACGTTCAGTTAAAACAACAAAGAAAATTTTAATTTAGAAATGCTAATATTTTTAATGGCATTATGCTAAAAATGTGGTATCTAAAAATAAAAAAAAACGTAAGAAAATAATAACAATCGCATGGCTGAAACCTCAACCTCTAGTGTCATCTCTGGGGGAAATTAATAATGTGATGGAAATGGAAAGTGTAACAGCAAGACTACAGTTTAAAATGAGAGTTTCTAGAACTTTGCTCCTGTAATTAATAGATAAAAAAATGTAGTGGCTATCTAACTAAATAACTGTCATATTATTATTGTTATATATATATTTTTTAAATTTATATATTTTTCATTATTTTATTATAAGTATATGTATTTGTGTTTATTATGTTAAGGTGTCGGTCACTGAACAAAAGGTGTTAAACAAAATAGGGATAAATGTAGAGGTATGGAAAAGACTAATTGAGCGGACAAATTAGGAAAACAATAAGAGAAATAATACATTGTACTAAAGAACTTATGATACTGTGTTACATGGGTGGGGATGCGTGCATGCTCACCCATGTACAGTACATACAAAAATTTGTGATTATTACAACTACACATTACAATGAATATGAAATTATGAAATGAAAGAAAATTATAAAACAAAAAAAAAAAAAACATCAAAAATAATTATATAAACGTATATAAATAGAAAAAAAACTATTAGTTATTCTAAATTCTAATCTAATATAACGAAGTAGGTCGTCACACGCATATGTGTGTGTATGTATCTATGTAAGTAGTGTAATTGTGTGGGTGTAATGAATAATATGTGCATATGTCGATGAGTATGTGCGTGTATATGCATATGTAGATATGTATGGAGGTATATATTGTTTAAATGTATAAAGAATCCGTCCTCTCAATAATAAATAATATAAAAACAAACAAAAAAAAACATTTAAATGTTTATCCAAAATACATTAAGCAGAGCAAGATAATGAAACAGAGGTAGAATCTAAGTAAATTATCACCCTAGACACTTTATAAATACTTTTCTAATGATTAGGGTAGTTTGATTCATTTTCTTTCTTTTTTTTTAAATAATAACTGGTTAATAATAAACTGAAGTATGTTTTTCCCCCAAGTTTCACCTGCGCATCAGATGAAGCTAAAAACTTATGAAAAATCTCACCAAAAATACTAAACATGCAAACATTCATGAAAAGATATATATATATATATATATATATATAATATATATAATAATAATATATATATATATATATAATATATATAATATATATATATATATATATATATATATATATATGTATATTGTACAATTCTCATCCGGGACACAAGATGGCGCTGACGCTGAAACGTCACACCGTGCGTAACAGCGGCAGTTTTGGTTTGGAGCGCGTCCTGTAAACAAACCTCACTGGACGACAAATTAACACAGATTTTGTTAGAATCACTGGAAATTTCGATCTTAAGAGGATGCAAAGGTATATATTTATACTCTGTTTAAAGGAATAAACTTCTTGATATGTTGCGTACGATAATTTGATAAGTTTGCTCGGAACACAGTTAGCTTGACACGCTACAAACATGATGGTTCAATGACAAAAATATAGTAACTGAACGTCTACTGCCATAAACTATTAAAACTCTGCTTTTTTCATAGCTATATAAACCCAGTTTTCTCAGTTTAACGTTAGAAGTTTACTTCATTTTGTTAAGCTGTGTGCTTTGTTTTTACTCTTGCAACCTGCTTGGGGTAAAATATTAGCATCTCAAAGCAGAAATCTTCCACACCAAAAATACAAGGTTGGCAATCTTACATATACATTAAATATATACATATAAATCTGATTCTTATAACGTATATCCAAAGTAAAAAAATGTCAAAAGTTGTCAAGGAGTTATAATCTAATCATTGCAAATATTTTTTCCCTTTGCTATTGCTCTGTTATAAGTAGCTAATCATTGTTTATAGTAAAACTAATTAAGCATTTGTATGTTTGTTTATATCAAACATTTCGTGCTTACTATTTGTATACTGGAACTTTTGTGTTGCTTTGTCAATTATTACATTTCAGTAGATTCTATTCACAAATATCACAACAGGCTAAAACAAATGCTCTCTAAATGCAGATTTTGTTGTAATAAAGAAAGATAACCAGTCATAGTCACTAATAGAAATGATGAAATTGAAAAGTTAAAGTTCAACATCTTGCCTTGTTGACACGTGTCTCTTGTCTTAGGTCAAAGATGGTCCTGACAGCGCTCAGATTCGACGAAGAGGAGCTTATGATTTCCTGGCTTACTATGACTTTGCTTGTGCTCGACAAGAATCTGTTCCTCTTCCAGCTGTCACCATGAATCTAGATAAAGGGATGTTGGACTTCAGTGGAGACAGAATTAAACTTACAGACTGGCCACCTATTCTCGACTCCATTGCAATTAACAAACAGCTACATCATATTGCAATAAGTAGTACTTATCAGAATTTTGGCTCAGAAGAAGCAGGTATTACAAACAGTAAAATTCTGTTGTCTGCATCATTTATTTAGACCTAGCTATATAATGTTTTTAAATAATACTATACCTATATGATATTTGTCCCCAGATAAAAAGTTTTATAGGTCTAGTATGAAGAAAAAGATCCCAGCCATTCGCTCAAAGGACATGACGTTAAAGTTGTCCAAAGCCCTGAGGGACACTCTCACTGTGTCTCCCAATCTTAAAACTCTGCAGCTCAATGGATTACCCCTGAGAGAACGAGATCTCATTGTGCTGACAAAAGTAATTATCACCAAGCAATTTTTTGTATTCTATTCAGCAATTAATACAGAATCTGTTTCCTGCTTCCAGGGATTAGCAAAAAGTGTTTCCTTAGAAAACCTTTCTCTGGCTAACTGTCCCATTTCTGATGAAGGACTTGAGAGTATGTGCAATAAACAACCACAATGCTTATTTTACTTAGTTTTGTTCTCCTAACAATAACAATATTTTCTAATTTCACAGTAATTTGCCAAAGTGTTAAGTATTCTACAAGCATACGAACAGTGGATTTTACAGGATGTAATCTGACGTGGAGAGGAGCGGAGCACATGGCTAACATCATCAAGGTTTTAAGTCTATTCTCTTATAATTTTAATATTTAAATTTCAGACTAGGAAGATGTAGCTTTCTAAGAGTTTTTTTTTTCCAGCATCAAGGAATGCAGAGACATGGTACCGCATGGGCAGAGTCCCTCAGATACCGACAACCACATTTTGAGAGGATGACTGGCCTCAGGCGTGTAACTCTGAACTGTAACACTTTGATTGGAGATAGAGGAGCTGCTGCCCTTGCAAATGAATTGGCTGAGGACCTCTGGGTTAAAGGTATGTAATATTATTTATTTTGTACTTAGTTGTCTGGCATCACATTGTTAAAAAAAAAAACTTGGATTATGACAAATACTGTACACTGACTGCAGGTACATTTGCATATCACAGTTTAGCTCACATTTGATCACTTTCAGAATTACTATACTTACTCAATGAATGCTTCTCATCTCTCGTGTGACTTCTCAGCTGTAGATCTGCAGAAGTGTGGCCTTTCTAACGAAGGTGCTCGACGATTGCTTGAAACTTTAAAAAACAACTCCACATTATCTGTTCTGGATGTTCGGAGTAACCCTTTAATCGGTCAGTTACACAGCTATCACAAAGTGCAAATGGACCTCTTGCTGGTATTTAATATCTGTGTTTTCATTATAGACAAAGCTCTCATTAAAACTATTTTGGAGAAAGTGCTAATGAATGCAGATGGAGAATTGCCAGAGGTAATTATTTTTCTGTCATGCTGTATTTCCAACACTTTTAAATAACACTTCTCTTCTTTACATTCAGTATAACTGGATCAAACCAACCTGTGACCCTCAGAGAATGCTACTTTTAAAAGACGAGCCTTACCTACTTCATTTAGAGGAAAATATGGTAGAAATGGTTTTGTGTTTTTATCTTACTCTAAAACTACAATATCAGCTGCCATATCTCAAAAAAACAATAATCTAATATAGTAAATACAGACGTGAGTTGTGTTATAGTTACAAATACAAAATACTTGATGTAACATACTTTTATTATTGTACAGCTGTGCGTAAGTCAAACTCCTCAGCAGTTGGAGGTTCAAGAGTGATGCACCAAAAGCAATGTTTACGGTCTCACTGTATCCCCTGGCGAACTGCTGCCGAGCTGGACGTCAGAGGTTGGCGCAAACATTTGCTAAATCAATATTTTTTATTGATTGTCATGTTTCAATTAATGTTGAGAGACTTCTATACATTTTTTTAATCTTTTGCAGAGGTTTACCTCCTGGAGCGACTGTGGTTGATCAAAGTTTTCAGGTTAGTTTCTATGATATTTTTTGTTGTTTTGATTTTTATTGAATTTCAACCAAGAAAATTAAATCATCTAGCAAACAATTTAGTAAAAAATTAACCACATTATGTACAAATATTTACTACTTTAAGGCGCACTGTGTAACTTTCTGGAGGTGAAAAGTCATCTACACAAATCTGTAAACTTCTGAAGATAAAACAATACATTGGGACTTAGAATAGAGATGAATACATTATATGAATAATAATATGAAAAAAAATCAACTAAAGGAACCGCTTTTCTGTGGAAAGAAACGTGTTCAGGCCATCTTCCAAGCCAATTAATAGACTATTTTGTGGCCATGCAAGCCCACTCAAGGCAAAAATGCAAATTTTTATTAATTATTTAGTGTAACAAAGGCATCAAAATGACAAAAATATGCATTTATTCAAGTGCACCTTTAAAAGTAAAGTAATGTATAAAAGACTGTTAATACAGCCAGTAACAATATGTTTCGACCAGTGATGTTTAGTCTGTTATTCAATAGGAACCACATTTTGAGGACACAGAAAAAATTACCTTTGTTTAGGTGAATGGGGCAATTTTTAAATTTTATTCATTTAATGTTATGAAGTTTGCTCTTTTAGTTGCGATTTCAGCCTAAAACCCTCTTTTTACAAACAACAAAGTGAAACTGAAGAGGAACACCCAAGCTCAGCCAATCAGAACGCTGCATTTGGCTTCTGATTTAACAAATTCTTTTCTATTCAGTTCAGACAAACTCAGCTGTCTGATTTTTTTCACAAAGGGCTGCGTTTATCATACACTGAATTTATTAATTTACAACTAAAAAGTCAGCTACCCCAACTTTAATGTGGTTAGTAAGTAAAATGAGCATAATTGCTTTTCACATTCATTTATTTCATTTTTCTGTTACTCTTTCATTGCATTTAAAAGGTATTGTGTGAATAATAAATGTACATTATTGTCAAGTATTATATAATCATCATTATTATGTAATTGTTTATTGGAAAAACTGCCAAATTGCTTCAGAAGAATTAACCTAATCTGTTTTTCTCAGGGCGCTACCACTGTAAAAGTTACTGTAGAGACTGATTCAGAGCAGGAGGATGACGAAGACGCTGAAGTTGTGGTGGAAGTAGAGGAAAAAACATCTTCATCAGTCGCCCAAGACAAGATCACAGAGCGCCAGTTTGGACGATTACAGGTCAGCCCCTTCACAACAGAGCAGCACAAGTTTTAGATTAGATTTATTTTGTAATATTGGTGTCGACCTGCAGATGGAGCTAAAAGAATGCCGTTTGATGTTAGCAGAGGAGCGCAGGGCCAGACTGAGAGCTGAGAGCAGACTCAAGGAGGTACTGTGTTCACCAAGAATCTCTTCTCCTCCTTCAATATTTGAACAAGTACATTTTACACTTGACTGTAAGTCCCAAATGTGGTTGTGTGTGGATCCATTCATTCCCATTCTATCTCACCTCTCTTAGGACTTACATGTGCAAGCCTAATTGTTAAGGTTTTAATTCCAGAAAATTGGAGAAAACTGCAATATGAACTGTCAAATAACTACAAGCTTCTCAGGGCATCTGGTAGAAATAAAACTACACTGTTAGCAGGTTTTCTACAAATCAAAACAGAATAATATAACTTAAAATTAATGACTTAAAATTAAATAATGCAGTGTGTTTATTCAGTGATTTGGTTGGTAATTGGATAATCATTGACTGACTGTACATGGAGTTCAAGACAAAGACAAAGAATTACGGTACATGAACTTCGAGCTATGAATATATCTTTTCATGGTGTTCTTAAGTCAGCTCCATCTGGGATCATTTTGTAACATTCTCATATTTCTATATTTTGTGCTCTAAGCTTCTACTTAGTTGAACTTAATGGCTGTGTACATTGTCTCTTCAAATAAAGACTAAATAAAAAAACTACCTTGATCAAGGATAATAGCATAAAATGTGCTGACTCACTCTAATACCAAAAATAATAATAGTAATATTATTATTAATACTTGGGACTGGGCAATATAATATTTTTTCTAGTTTAATATAATAATATTTCTAGTTTATGGCTAAACTAGAAATTAGTCAGAATTCTGCATTGATGCATGTCACTGCGGTTACATGATCAGGGAAATCAGACTAGGCGAGAAAACGGACTCTACTTGGTTTTCCCCTCAAACCGGTCGGACCAGTTTTGGTCCTGTTTACATGCACAAGAGTAAACCGATTACCCATGGAGAGACTGGTCCTGCTGTGTCAGATTCACTACTGCTGTAATTTGTGCACTACTTTAACATTGTTAATGTTGTTTATTTTTATTACCTGTTTGTTATACTGTCTGTTAAATGACACACAGTTTTTTCTGGAACATGTAGGACTGTTTTAAACATTTAGAACAGTGTTAAACATGGAGTTAAATGTGATTATGTGTCCACTTTGTGCAAGGCACAATATAGTTCTAAATTCTTAATTTATGCTGGGATGTGCAGTGGACAGGAGTTGTGAGCACGCTCAGTTGCATTTGTCCAGCTGCAGACCGATTGTCTGTTTACATGAGTCTGAAATCAGACTACAATCGGTCAGGACCTCGTGCGCCAACTGGTTTTCCGAAAACCGGTTTACAGCTCCTGAATAGGTCTGCCCGGGTTTACATGCACTTTGGAAACTGGTTTAAATCAGACTAGGCTAGTTATCCAGTTTTCCTGGCCGCCATGTAAACGCCCTGAGTGTGTGTCAGTGTGTGTCACTGCAGAATGAGTGTTAATGGTTATGAAAATAACCATGGGCCAAGCCCAAAAAATGCAACCCTTGACTGGTCAAAATTCTCAAAGTAACTTTCCAAAAAAGAAGCCTAAAGCCGCTATAAAGAAAACTGGGCAGTTAAAGGTGCACTGTTGAACTTTCTGGAGGGTGAAAAGCCAACTAGCCAACTACACGATTCAGTAGAAATGGAAAGTTAAAACTGTACTTTGGGACATTCTAAACGGTGATAATACGAAAAAATACAGCTTCCTGTTTGTTTCCATGGAAAGAAACAGGGAAAGGCCCTCCTCTAAGCCAAATAACAGTCCATTTTGTGATCATTCAAGTCTGTTCAAAGTGAAGGCATGATGGCAGAGCGGATAACGCTCTGGCCTCACAGCAAGAAGGTCACGGGTTTGACTCCCGCATGGCTCACACTTTCTGTGTGGAGTTTGCATGTTCCTCCCTGTGTCTGGGTGGTTTCCTCACCAACGGATAACTGGGAATGCTTGGTAGTGTTGGTCGGAGGTTGAGGTGTTTAGGCGAATCGCTTCTGCTGAGCTGCTCCAGGGCTGCTTGCCATTATTAGTGGGAGACTGTGTAAATGTGCTAAAGAATAAATCATTCATTATCATAAAGATGCAGATTATATAGTATATATTGAGCATAAAGAATCCAATTATGAAAATGCATTATTAAAGTCTTAATGAGCTTCAAATAATCAACTTAATTTATATAAAATTTAGAATTGCTTAGCGGACTGACATAAAGATGAAATGGTTTTTCATCATGGTTTCTGGTCAGCTTGTTTCCATTTTATGCTGCTTTCATCTACTTACATGAATATTGTGCAAACTAATTCCATTCTGAGGGCAATAAATCTGCTACTACTAAATAGACCTGGTATCTCTGTTCATTTCTACAGTTTTTGTCTGATACTCTAAACCCCTGAAAACAAGAGCGACCTAAACACAGACTGTGGAGGCTCTGCAGAGGCTGAAACAAGAATTAAAAGAATAAAATGTTGAGAGTATAAGCAGAACTTATAACTGTAATTAAAGTAGCTCATGCAAATTTTCTCTTTTACATCATGAAGTTTGAGGTCATATTGCCCATTTTGTCTTCCCATAGTAAATAAAAATAAAATAAAAAAAAGATCTACAAGAAATATAATCTAAAAAATTCACACTGGTTATTCATCCCCTTTGCAGTTCGAGCTGGAAAACGCGCGACTTCGTGACGCTAACCTCTCCCTGACTGAGACCCTCGCAACTCTGCGTCCGCACCTGCAGCTTTCAGCGCCCTGGAAGACGAGGCCGTTCTGGAGAGCATAGAAAACTCATTTAAAAAGTTCCACGCTTTTTTGGACCTCCTCAAGGATGCCGGGTGAGTTTTTGATTCACTCACACAGTTTAGGCAAGTTCATCTGAATCACAAAATGTTCCAAGCTTTCTGCTATAGTATTTTGTAACTTTCAGACTAAGTTCACAATATTCTTAATAATATAACAAAATAATTGTTTTATTGGTTAATGGAATAGATCAAATGCTGCTATAAATTGCGTTCATTAGATTTTTTCTAATTGTGGCAAAAAAAATTATATATCCTGTAGGTCATGACTCACAAATAGGATTTTATTTGGATGTTTTGTGGTGTTAAAAAGTCTTAAATTTGACCTCTCGATTTCGACTGAATGCACCTCCTCAACCTTCTGATTTTGATGTTAATTTAGACATTTTCTATTCATTCTCCTTTGGCATAAACTCACTTGCTTGTCTTCATGATGAGGTTTTTCTTTGCCGATAGTGTCCAACAGCAAACAAATTTCTCTTGGATTGGACATGCGCTCAATTTGTCAGAAAGCTTGACAAACGTTCATTTTCACAGTTGTGCAATATATGTTGAACCTTTAGATAATAAAAAAATCTAATAGAAAATGTAGTTTCTCTGAATGATATTTTCAAGAGTATCCCAATACAAATTGGAAAATATCGAGTATATCGTTTATAGTTACAGTTGCACAATAAACAAAAGAAACAAAAAAGAACCCTCTAAGAATAGAAAATAGAGAAAAAGATGCGTTGTAACTTTTGAACTGTATAGAGTTGTTTTTAATATGTTGCATTCATGTGCACTCTGATTCTTTAGGCATAATAAAAGTGTAAATAATGTTGCAAACTTCTGTACATTTTTCATCTATGCCAAGTGTCACGAATACCTTGATACATTGTACAGCCTAATCTTATATCATGACCAGTACATGAATCAGTCTGCAATCTGATTTATTGCGTCATTGCATTTAACTTGAAATAGTTTGTATATTGTTATCGACATATGCATAAAAATATTGAGATATACATTTTTGCAATATCGCCCAGCCCTACAGTTGCCTTTCTACAGATTGACCTGTTACTTTGCCTCAGGCACCACCTGATTGTCTCCATAGAGATGGGTTAAGGAAGAACTGAATGAAAGCCAAACCGTGAAATATTCTAGGCAAAGCAGACATAACTATGGAGAACAACTAGTCCTCCAGAAAAGTTACACAGTCACAGAGTGTGCTTTTTACAATCGCATAAATCGTAAATACTGTTTCTCTCTATCTGATTTGATATTTTTTACAATGTTTACTGATACTGACAATTAAAACGGTTTGATCTTGATAAAATAGAGAAGTGATCATTTGTAAAATCTCCGGTTATTAAAATCGATAGAAAATGCCGCTATCTTCACTGTCATATTGGAGTTATGTCTAGACACAGACGGCAAGGATTTAGTAAAGCCTGTCTCGTATTTTAAGAAGCCGTCTTACAGAAACTTAACAGGTAAATCAAAGCTCCTTTTTCTCATGTAAGCTACTATACAAAAAGAAACAGAAGCTGCCTGGACCACGAGAGGGAGCGAGTCACGAGGGAAAGACAGACTAGACTTAAGTTTGGTACTTAAAAATAAATTAATTAGCCGTTATACGGTTGGTGTGTTATGTAATAAGTTTGGGTGTGTCTTATGGGCATGTGGTGCAGCGGAGTTCAATGAAATAAAGGTAATACAAGGTCAGGGCGTTTGACTTTGGGAGTTTTGAGTGATCATTGTGTCCTTGATTTAAGTTTGTCTTACACAGAATATAAATATAGTTTAAAAATGTTAAAAGTAAATTTTAAGCCATGTATTTATTTTACATTTATGCCATGTCCTTTAGAGCTTTGTGTATTGAATGCTTGTTTACCATAAGATATCTCCAAAAGTGTTTGGCAGTGCATCCAATCGGATCATGTTTTTTATTTTGTGTATTAATAAGACCTGTTCAATATCAATTGTAATGCCTGTTAATACCAGTTTATAATTTTGACAACGCCATTGTAGGTTGATGCTTATTGGTTGATGTGAAGTAAAATCCTTCACATCAACCAATTCATTTATGCATCTCTCTGGTTATTATTTGGTCTCAAAAATGTTAGTATATTTCCAAATACATTTACCTTAAAGTGCATTGTTAATTATCGTTGCAGTTTCATCAATGTATGGCAGGTACTTCCACAGGTACATACAGTATTTGTTAATCAAAGCACTTGCATTTTTCTCATTCAAGCCTTGACCAACTAGTTTCAATGGCTGGACTTGAGAAAACGGACTTTCAGCCAATAGGCAAACCACAGCTATCGTCGACTATTGGACCACCTCTGGGCGCTGCCGTTTCTCTAAATCAACAAATGAACTCGTTTGGAGGCGTGCAAACAGAGACAAACAAGGTATAGATCTACATTTGTACTGTAACCTGTGTGAACCATCTCATTTGTAAATGTTCTGTCGCTGTTAGAACTAGGCATGGGCGATATATCGGTATTGATATTGGTATCTGCCAATATTCGTGATATTTTGCGATATCGGTATTGGTCTGATGTCGGAAAACGATATTTGACACAGATATTTTTAGAGGAGGTTCTCCAGTCTCTCTGTGCACATATACCAGCCTCAGTTTGACCTAAAAGCATCATATTTGCAATTTTGAACAGTCTAAAGAATAAAAAGTACATATAAACAAACAATTAAGCTAAAATTTGTCTTTATATTTACATAATACGACCACAAAATATGTAACAAGTAACTTCAGCAGTAGATATCCCGCTACAGTTCTCTTCTGCAAATACCAGCATCAAACCTACAACATGACTTTTTTCCTTATGTTATTGTTTTTTCATCATTTATAAATTTTTTCAAATAAGGCAAAAAAATGCACTTTCCAATGTAAAGTTAAAAGAGCCAGTGTTTCTCAAATTCTAAGTGTAGTTTTTCCAGCAGGAGGCAGCAGAGAGCAGACGTTTGCTTCAAATGTAAAGAAAATACATTTGTAACTATCACACAAACTAACAAAGACATTTAACAAAGTCAAAGTATTACTTAGATATGCTTTAAAATATAATCATCGGTATCAGCAATTATCAGTTATCAGCCAGAGCAGGAGGCCAAATATCGGTTAGAAGGTATCGGCTCAAAAAATTAATATTTGCCCATCCCTAGTTAGAACAACCAACCTCGACACTTGACTTGACGACTTTTTATTGTGTTCATAGCTAATGAGCAGTTTACTTCAACAACTTTACCCAACATTCTGATTTCGTGTACTTTGCCTATCTTTCTCATTGATATTACAGGCCTCTTCTCCTTCACCAATCGCCCAAGCTGTTGTCATGCCAACCAGATCATCTTCATCTTCAGTGGCCTCCTCACATAGGGACAAACTGTTGGACGTGACTTTTACTCAAGCTGCAGGATTGCACGGAGTGAGTGGAGAGGCCGACACGGACAAACAGGCGAAGCTCACACATAAATCAGACTCGGAGCAGAGTATTCGCAGTCAAAAATCTTTGGACGGCTTGAGAAAACCCCTCCAGCGCCAACGGAGTCTCTCACCACGCAGTAAATCCAACCATAGCAACAGCTCCCATAGGTACAGCGGCAACAGTTCCCATAGCAGCGGCCGGTTGTCCTCCAAGTCCAGCATCAGTGAGGTCATCAGCGAGAGGGTCGAGTCTGTGAGGTCGTCGGGGTCGAGGAAAGTGGAGGGGGTCAAAGGTCGCTTGGGGTCAGAAGGAATGATGAGTGATGAGAGTGAGAGAGAAGACATTTTAAATAAGATCACTTCGCTGAGGGGAATGGGGCTACAGTCTTTCAATACACTTTTCTGATTAGATGATTAGATTATTTGGGATTGTAGGCTCTCTTTTTTAACATGTTTTGTTACTTAATGGGGACCTATTGTGTTTTTATATGTATTCTATGTAAACTATAATATACAGTAGAGACCAAAAGTTTGGACACACCTTTGCACACTCTTGGCATTTTCTTGATGAGCTTCAAGAGGTAGTCACCTGAAATGCTCTTCCAACTGTCTTGAAGGAGTTCCCAGAGATGTTTAACACTTGTTGGTCCTTTTGCCTTCACACTGCGGTCCAGCTCACCCCAAACCATCTCGTTTGGGTTCAGGTCTGGTGACTGTGGAGGCCAGCTCATCTGGTGCAGCTCCCATCACTCTCCTTACTGTCATTCATGGTTTGGATGCCTTCAGTGTGAATCTACAATGTTCATAGTCATGATAATAAAGAAAACTCTTTGAATGAGAAAGAGTGTCCAAACTTTTGATCTGTACTGTATGTCAATCCTTAATTTACATTTTTTTTTTTAATTTTTTTATAAAACACAACATTTATGTAAAACAGCTGATAGAAAAGAAAGAGGTCCATTTTCTTCCTTTGCAATTTTTTTCATTGTAAGATTTTAATGTAACAAGCAGTTAAATTTGTAATTGTTATTGTTGTAAAGGGGCTGTGTGACTATTTTGAACCACACATGCTTTAAATCTGAATTTTCCATACAGAATGTGAGCTTGGAGCGGTGGTAGGTGAGTACAGGACTTTTGTGAGCATCAGCTGCAGAGCAATACAAGATTACTTAAACATGCATGAATCAATTTTAATAAAACTTTGAGTAAACTAATGACGAGAAAAGGCAGTTATAACAAGGTTAAAAACTTAAAAAAGAAAAATAGATTTTACACAATAGGTCTCCTTTAAGTGCTAAAAGTTGTATTTATTAATGTTTATGTTTGAGACTGTTTACATGAATCAAAACATTTCAAGAAGCTAGGACAAGTACTGTTAGAAATAATTCAAACAGGATGCAAAGTGCAGCACAGAATGTCATTATTTTTGTACTAAACTTGAATCGCATTAAGTGAAAACTATGACGCATGAGGATTTGTTTATGGGCATCGAACAGCATTTGTTAAAAATAAACATTTACAGCTTTCTGTTGTTATTTTTACTCAACTTGTACTCATTGTTTGCTTACATAAACTTATTTTAGGGTATGGCACGCTTATTGTCCAGAAAATCATAGATGTATTTATAGCTGGGCAATACTGTAAACCAAATTTTAGATAATATTGTGAATGCTGCTTTCAAAAACGGATTATTGAGTATATCATTTGTAGAAAATATGCAGCAAAAAGCGCCAATAAAAAAAATAGGTAACACTTTATATTAACTACATCTTGATTTGTCTTAATACACTCTTAACAAAGCATGAATAATTGATTAATTCTTAATGAACAAATGAGAAGTTAATGAACAAAATAGGCTATTAAGGCTTAGTAACGACTTAATTACTACAAGCCCTACCCCTCAACCCAAAACCCTAATCTTAGCTCCTTTATTGAGCAGTTACTAAGCCTTAATAAACACTTCCATTCATTAATTGATTATTTGTCCATTAATTGTTAACTCTTTATTCATGCTTTAATAAGGCGTTAGTAAGGCTAAATGAGGTATAATTACTATAAAGTGATACCAAACAATATCTATATATAAAAAAATCATGCTGTGGATTCACCAAGGCATGCATTTTAATATTTTTGTACTTTAGTGAGTCATTTTTGCAAATATTTCACATTTGCATTCCTGACATCACAACATTGAATAGGCCAATAATATGTAATACAGACAAGGATTGATCAGCTAAAATGTGTTGGATGGGTTTAATCACTAAAAACATCATCAAATGTCTTAATAACCTCGCTCCTGATGTAATGTGTAGCCGATACAAAAATATGATAAAGAAGGTGTTAGAACTAGAGCTGGACCAGTGGAAACTAGAGTGAAAAGGAGCCGCACAGCTCCTTACTGTTCTCAGTCAAAGCTTCACATTTATGGACCTCTTTGCCTTTGGAGTTTAAGTTACAAAGCTCAAGAGCTGACTTAAACTAAGGGTAGCTAACCTTTGTAGTTGTAAATAAGTAAATTTTGTGTTTTCCACCAAAAAGTCTATGATAAATGCAGTGAAAAAATAAGACCACAGTGTACTGTCTGAATTGAATAACAAAGATGTTTAGTGATAATCAGGCTTGGGTGGTCCTCTCCACTTTCACTTTACAAGAGGAAAAAAAAGTGGGTTTTAAGTAGAAATTCTAACCAAATATTAATACACAGTGATATTAAAAATATGAGAGAAAGTTGTCAGATTTAAACCTCTTCTTTATATCTAAATGTCTTGTTCTTATTCATGTCTTTTATTAACTTTTTGTAAATACTAACCATAAAAGCCTAACCAGGGAAAGGGGCTGTAAATTAGTCACTGGCTAGAAACCTCATGGACATCGGCTACTTGCTTGTAGCAATGTTTATTTGTACTGTCCCTGTCCAAAAAAAAAAAAAACAATAAAAAAATAATTAATTAAAATGTGTAAATAATGCAATTAACTGGAAGAACTTGCTTTTGCTCACCATCTGGACTCAAGACATCATCAAATTCCGCTATGTGAACGCAACCAATTAAAGGAACCGTATGTAAGATGCACAACTAGTGGTTTTAAAAAGGTATTACAATCACAAATGAGCATAGATTACCAGAGTGTGAAATGGCCAATACATTGAAGATAGGAAGCAACTGACCAATCTGGAACCAGATTTGCTATGAATCATGGGTAATAGCCAGAAAGTTACTTTCCCAGACACCTGACTCTTTGTCATGGTTTGTTCCCAAATATTGTTTTTCAACACAATGTGGGAGGAGCCTAATGAGAACTGTGTAGAAACAAGTGCATGAGCCTATCACAGTCAGTTGTGTCTGTGTTCTGGTGCAACATCAGTTTAAACTCAAACATGTTCCTGACTCATGCTTCAAAATTAACTTCAGGTTCTAAGAAATCAAACTGGCAACCCAACTGAGAGAGTCATGTGAGGCTTATTCTGCTTTCTGATTGGATAATAAATGTAAACATCAACAAAGGGACATCATGTCCATTGCTTTTTTAATTAAGAATAACTCAGAATTACATTGACCTTCAGTAAAAATAATAGTATATTTGGACATGTTGTATCTTTGAACACATATAGGTCATGTTTATTAAATCTTACATCAAAATCTTACATACGGTTCCTTTAAAGTAAACAAACAAAAAAAGTTTTAAAACATTTCACTTATATTTCACAAATATCATTATCGAGATAGGGCAAAACTATCCAGATAATCCATTATGTATTAAATTTGTTCTTTTGTGATTGGAACTGAAATCAGCAAGCAGCTACTCATTTAAAATTGTGCTGACAGATAAAAAATAATTTGTTATAAAGCTGCTTTAGTGGCTCTAGTTTAGTCTTGGAACGTGTTAAATTACAAGGTATGTTTAAAGTTTTCAACCCACAACGTTCAGTCAACCTCGTAATTGTCTTTAGTCTGCTTACTCTGGGTATACGTGATATCATTATCTATTAATTGTTGACTAATTGTAATTAAGCAAAGAAATAAAAAGTCACGCAGGAGCAATTCAACAAGGCAAAGTTGGCCTGTGGGTTTAAATTGATCTAGTTTTAGACTCATATTGAAGAAAAATCTGTAGTGAGTTTAAAATTTGATGAAAATTCTGAAAAATGTCAGACATTTTGGGTTTTATGTTTCTATATTGCGAATAACATTTTGAAGCTAACTTTCGATTTGAAATAGATTTTTAGACAGTTCATATTTCTAAGAACAACTGACAATTAACTAATGTTTTTTACTTTTTTATATGATTGTTTTGTATTTAACGTTTTCTATGGTGCATCCAATTTATCCTACTGACTTTTTAAAGGTTTAGTTATGGCAGCGTTTGAAGTAAGTATGTAAGAGTTATGAAATAGGCCAGCTAACCTAGATACATGCTGGACCTGAACAGGCAGTAAAGTCGTCTTATTTGATCCAGATCGACAAACTGAAGAGACATTTTGTGGGCTGGGCCAGGACAGTGTGTTTTGGTGCTGGTGTTTTTGAGAAGAATGCTCCAAACATCTGCGAATGCCAAAAAGGTAGACGACAAAATGACACCTTTTGTGTGGGAAAGCCAGTATTACTTGCTTGCTTTGGCCTGAGGATCACTAACTAAGGCTTCAGTCTCTCCCTGTGCATGTCTATTATTGGAAGACGCACATATTTAACATTTTGCACAAAACCAATATACATATAGCTAAAATTTTGCATTTAAGATGGGTCATTAAATGTGACCCCTGGATGATTTCTAATTATTATCGATTGTGGCCTGCCAATAAAAGTACGTAACAATGAGAAATTTAGATAGCTCGCTCTAAGAATCACTTTTAAAATGTATACAACACAGAAACAAACAAGGGCAGGAAGATTATGAGAGCAGAAACATCAGGATAAAAGAAGGTTAAGACATCCTGATAAAAAGACTAGTATGGACATATAAGCTTTATATTGCTGAGATGTGACAAGGAAACCTCTAAAATGCACTAGAATGTGGCAAAAATTGCAAACACTTTGACCTAAATTTTCTTGAAAGAAAAGTCTGTAAATGTAATTAATTTATAATTCTAATTGTGGACATGTATATTAATCTTCATACAGCCTAATTGCCATATTTGAATACATTACAAGAAGACCTATATTTTAAAATGCGGCCCTCGACCACCTCTGACTATGATCAATTCGGTCCCAGCTTCATTTGAGCTTGACACCCTTGATGTAAGCAAACGCGTGATAAATGAGGCCCTTAGATTAGTTAATTGCTATGGCAACTGTTTTTCATCACTGCAACTGATGGAGATTCTCACTGTTAGGTCTGGACAATATATTGTGTTAAAAATCGAATCGTGTGCTCATCTCTGTAACAATCTGCTTTTTTGGTGATATCTTCATATAGTGATTTCCCTTTTCTCTATTTGATGCATCTGTCTGTTCAAATATTTTTTCCAAACTATTACTCTAGTCTCAGAGTTTTCTAATTCGAGTCTTTAAATCAACTTT
The DNA here is from genome assembly GCA_038363315.1 of Mugilogobius chulae. Lineage (NCBI taxonomy): Eukaryota > Metazoa > Chordata > Actinopteri > Gobiiformes > Gobiidae > Mugilogobius > Mugilogobius chulae. Next base: position 18,321,370 of record CM076397.1, on the reverse strand, counting down.
GTTTTTTGTTTTTTTAAGTCTCTTTTGTACAGCGCCGTTTTAGTTTTAAAAGAAATGAATCTTAGCAATTTTTCAAGTTTGATTTAATAAAATAAATCAATTTATATAACAGAAACATGGATTTTTAGTATGTTTTCGTTTCTAAAAGTCATTATTAATGTTAGAAAAACACAAACACTTGTTTTGCAGCAACACGCAATGTTCTAATTAATCAATACTTTTATTAACCTTTACTCTGAGGACTGAGTTTGCTTTTCTGCTGAAAATCTGGCAACACGGATTTTGACAGCTGGATTTAGCTATATTTACCTAAAAAACAATAGAAAAGAAATCTCGTGATAACATTGAAATCGTGATCTCGCTCCAAGAAAATTGTGATTTTAATTTTCCGTATAGCCAGCCTACTCACTGTCGAACATTATTTTCATAATAATGTTGATTAATGTTGTATTCTTTTAGTCGTTTGTTTGATTATATGGAACTTAGCCAAAATGTTGTTAGTTGAGCAATTATGATTTTATAGATGGTATGTAACAGCAGAAAATAGAAATTACTGAGTGAGTTATCTGAAGATTTAAATATTTTAAAGGGAAAGTTTAATCTGCTTTTTTTACTGTTTCCTGTTTTTTTCTGTATTAATAGTTAATTGTTGCACAAACCTCTCGTTTTTTCTGGGTGCAATTTAATCCAAAATGTAGTCAAATCATGAAGATTTTGAATCAGGGAAAACTTTTTGATAACTTTTGCTATGGTTCCTTTTTAGTCGACAGGGTTTTCTTTAGTCAACCTAGAAATTCTTTGGTCCGCACTACAACCCTAAAGTTGATGCATAGACAATTGTTTTACTAGATTGTAACAATAATCATTTGTTAACTGGATGACTTACTGTATGCCTCTAAGTGAGTCTGTGCTTTCTGTTTCTTTCTGACCAGTGCAGGCTTGGATGCTGGCATAAAATGAAGGTTAGACTGAAATGATCAAAGAAAGAACCTTTGGACTGCCTCTGTGCGGGTGTACAGCCAGTAACATCATGTCAGAACAGCACATATTACTTTGCCAAGATACTACACCTACACTGCCAACTTCTCACACAACATATGGAGCTGCCAACTGTCATGTGAGCTAAACCAGAATCTTCTTTAGTATTGCAACAATTATATCTATGTTGCATTTATTACTTACAAACTTACAAAACAGCATTTTCAGTGTGATGATCACAGTAATGCGACTTTCTCTAGGGCTGTCACTCATATGTTCATAGTGCCACCTTGCTTGTCTGTCTCTATAAGCGTTTTCCCACATGAAAGTACAAGAACTAGTCCCCACATTTCTCCAGTCCCTATTTAGTCAGAGGAACTATCATGTCCCCATGTTTGTGTTCACACAGCAGCAGCTTCTGAAGTGGTCTAATTAGCTTTAGCATTAGCATCTGTAAAGTCTGGAACATTTAAATAAGTCATTATGAGGTGTTAGGAAAACATAAGTTGTCTTTTTTTTATTCCACATAAAACTATAATGTGCGAAACTTAAAAACCACTGAAATTACCAAATAACTGTACTCCTAATAATAGTATTATGCTACTATTTACAAATTAAATAAATACATTTTGGGAGTTACTGCCTGTAAATCATTTTTCTTAGATAAGAAAGTTTATCTAAATGTGAGAATGTATAAAACATTTTCAAAACAAAGTTAGTGTTGTATAAATGCTTGTGACACCAAAAGGTTCCTGGTCTGATTCAAAGTACCGCCCCAGAGCAAGAGTTAAAAAGTCCCTAATATGTGGCCCCAGTCCTGCTTGGTGGGAATGCTCCCAAATGGGGACAGTAACTAAAAAAGTACTAGGAACTGAAAAGTTCCTCAGTGGAAAAAACTAAAGAGAAAAAAAGGTTGTGTATTACACTATTAAGAGCTTCATTTGTTCCTTGTAATAAACTAAAATTACATATCAATTTGCTTTAAGAAAGTGCTTGACTATCAACATGCTGAGACGGCTTTGATAAGTAGCAATCAAAGTTCTTCCGCTTCTTTAAAGGCTGCCTGTTATCAACATTGACACTATCCTAGACTCCACTTTGATCTTTTTAACTCTGATCGGCTTCAACAAAGCCCAGGAAGACTGTCTGAATATTATGGACATTTTATCAGCACTATTATCGGTGGCTTTACAGAAAACTGACTACTGGTACTTGCTGCTTGCCTCCGTAACAAATGTTATTGCTATATTATGACGTACAGCATATCTACACTTTTAGATAAATACAACAACAACAGTAATTATTTAAAAAGTGGTGGAGAAGACGTTCAAGGTCATGGTGAGCATGACCTTGAACGTCTTCCAAAACATCGCATGTGGACAAACAAGTTTTGTATTTACGTGACATTGTAGAAAGAAATACTTCTTACAAATGCAACCACTGCTGTCAAGGATAAAGCATCAAAAGCTCATTTATCAGCATTTTAGCTCAGTAATTGATACACAATTTTAAATGTTAGACTAAAAAGTTTATGTAATGTTTATTTAAAACAACTGTTACTTTATGCACATCTAATTTTGGTGGTCTCAGACAGAAAGACAAAAACAATGTATTCTTGTTTTAGATGTAGATTTCATAGTGACATGTGAAATATGCTCTGGTAGTAGACCGTGCAATAACTGAATTTCAATCAAATTACAGCCAGTTTTGTTTTGTGTAATTGACTCTATGGAAAGCATTTATCTGCTGTTTAAAATAGTTTGTTTTTATAGATCTGTGTTTACATTCACAATTACTTTGCCCATTCCCACAATAGTTGAACTGTCAGAAACAAGATGATGTATTAATTGCATTGTTCTTTTTTTTAGGATGCTCTTGACAACGTACCTCATTATTTTATTTCATCAGGAAGTAGCATCTCATTTGCAAGAGAAGCCTAAGTACAAATCCATAAAAAACACACATTAAAAGCTTGACAAAAACATTATCAAACTAAACACCTGCAACGACTTGAAAAGATTAGGTATGTTTAAGTTCATATAAAGTCACTACACTTGTTAGCTTAAGTTGATTAATGAGAGAATTCTATAAATGAGGATCGTAGATCTAAAACTTGTATTTGCAGCACAACTAATTCTTGAAACCTGTAGGGAATGGTGGAAGTTAAACTCAACTGGGATAACTCCCAGACAATATAACGTTGTAAATAAAATGTGAGTGTGTGTATAAGCAGTTCTGCAGAAGTACAGTCAGTCAACCTTACTGTATAAGTCACAGTGATGAGTCAGAAGTAGTAAACAAAGTGCACTATGGTAATTGTATTGATCCACTGATCCATTCTAAACGATTTTGACAATTAAGTATTTGTCGATCCCCAATATCAACCGATACTAGTGTAGGTCATTAAAAAGACTTTATTTTCTCAAAACATATATAAATTGGTCATAGTGTTAATTTATGTAAATAGAATTTTTAACATTATGAGATGTAATAGATCAACATCAATGAGTAAATAAGTCTCATTATGTCAGTTAAAGTTGGTGTAGTTAACTTTTTAAGTTTTAAATTAGTACCTTTGAACTTTCCACTAAAAAGTACATGGTAAATGCAGCACTTTCTTAATAAATGAGAGCACAGAGTACTGTCTGAAATGAATAATAAATAATAATATTTGATCTCATCAGGAGCCAAAGGCTCCTCCCGAGCTTGGGTGGTCCACTCCATTTTCACTTTGCTGTTTGTAAGAAGAGGTTTTAACCATAATTGCAACCACAAAATGAAATATATGTCGACGATATTAACCATGTGTCTAAGGATTTATGAGAGGAAGTTGTCAGATTTAAAACTTAAATTGTGTTTGCAGTGTGAAAATCACCTACCCTACCTTTAACTTAAAGCGCAGCCATGATATCGGCTGAACTGATATAATGGACCTATACCAATCCAGCAAAATTTCATGGATTGCACCGATATTGATCTTACTATCAGATTGGTGCATCCTAAAAAATGGTATAAGCTTTTGGGTGCTATTAGCTGCATGACCATGAATTATGTCTTTGTAATCCAAGGAAGCAAGAACTGTAGATTGTAATAATGTTTTTCTGTTTCTGCTTTGTTTTGATCTAAAAACCAAGCTGTGCTCTTAAGTTTTTCTGAAAGTCTATCAATGCGTTTTCTGAAAGACAGTTTGTTGTCCAACCAAATACCGAGGTATATAAAATGAGGAACTTGTTCTATGAGGTTAACATTTATTGTACAGAATTATGGAAAGTAATGATTTTAGATCTAGTAAACGGCATTTGGAATTTATTTTAAATTTATTAATGAGTTGGAAAATATTAAAAGCATTTTGTAGTTTATTTTTTGTAGTTCATCTGCATAAAAGGGGATTGTTCAGCAGGAAAATAATATGGGACCAAGGATTGAACCTTGGAGAACCCCTTTTTTATTACTAAGATTGAAGAAGTAAGGATCTGCCATAACTGTTTGTGATCTGTTTGAAAAATATGACAAGAGCCAATTTCGTACATTCTCATCGACGCAATGTGAGGCTAGTTTCAACAAAGAGTGCCACAGCTCTGTTTCTCATCAGAGCATGATAATGCCATCTACTGCCACAGTAACAGCCATGATTGTACTGTGGCCTGGTCAGAATCTAATTGTGGGGCATCTTCTGTGTAATGCAGCACAAATTATTATGTTTCTCACTTCAGGAATTTAGTTAGAGTTCCATCTACTGGCTGTAAAGGAATTGGGGGAAATCAAACCAATCTCGCCTAATGTGCTAAGCTGCAAAAATGCTCAGGAAGACTCAGGATGATTTATGAACTGTGCAAAAGATCTTAGAGCGCTCCCTTAGCCCCAAATCTGAGGCATTCGGAACAATGTTTTTGGAGACTCATGAGGAAAGAATAGTGTAGTATTTTAATTTCAATATTATTTTTGATCTTAAGAACAAATTGCATAATTGTATTTTCTTTATTCATGTATTCTTAGACTAGTTCTGTTATTGATAAAAGTGTAGATATTGTTTACTTTTTAAAATCTAAATCTCAAATGCAGCTAACTTGGTTTCAAATTCATATAAAATGTAATGTAGAATAAAACTATAAAATTATATTGTTCTTTGGTGTAGGATTGGCTAATAGGCATGAACATGGAAAAAAGTCACCTCTCAAAACAAAGTCAGTCTCTAGTAATAATCATGAAGATAACGATCTGGATGAGCCAGTTTATAATAGGCTGTAAACGTGACAAGAGAAACGTATGTAAAGACTGGTTTTTTAAACAGTAATGATTAATTATTGTACTGTGCTATTTATTATAGATCGTTGTAAACATAAAGGCATTTAGTAAAATATGCTCATTTTGAATAAAAATAAATAAAAATACAGCTGAGGTGCACCAACTGACGATAGTACAATGGACCCACAAACATGTCTTGTGACGCACATTGGCTGTTTGAGCAACTATTGATCTTTGTAACACTCAACAGAGGTCAGACTTTGGCAAACCAGTCCTGTGAGCTATTTGTCTTCAGACTTTTTACACCAGGTACCACCTTTATGTGATCAATGATACCACCTCATTTTACATCTATTTATTTGTTTTTTGAGTAGAAACACCTAAACCAAACTAGTTGGAATACAGCCTGGACACTCAAAAGATACACTTAAATGTTTGGAGAATTTATTCGTTTATATAATTGAATATAGGAAGATAATAACATGACGATTAATGCATTGAAAGAAAAAAAAAAGTGTCTTTATGTGTAGCACGTATGAATACAAGGACTTGAATGACATAAAATATCCGAACAGCTTAAGAAACACTGCTGTAGACTATAGTTATAATTTAAACACTTGTAAATGGCTCATAGTTAAATATAGTAAAAAATGGGATGGCAGTATCCCATTTTGTTGTCATATCGATGCACAAACTTTTGACTTAGAGTTTCACAAATATAATTCCTAATATGTTGCAAAGCCCCTGTCAAATCTGAGCATTCTTATGCCCTGGGTTAATGCATTTATTACGGCATCATTTAGTGTTATTAATTTATTAATAGGGTAATGGATCAGTACCAAAGTTCAAATATGACCGTCATTTACTGCCAAGTTAGTCCAAAATCTGTTATCTACTGTATCTTTATGTGAAACGTCTCTTGCTGAGTTCAGCACCGTGGAAGTGGAGTAGAACATTAAATGTCTGTATATCTATTGCGACAATCGGGCTAGAGAGAAGATATGTTTTTAGGTTCAATTAAAGCAACGCTGCATAATATGCCAGCATGAATACATGGCAATAGAAAGGTAAAGCAACAACCATCATGGAAAAAGAGAAAATGCATGTCATGGAATATTGTAGTCATGTGTGACATGTTATTACATTGCTCAGTGTTGTAAGTAAAAGGTCTTGTCCCAAAAACAGTGAAATTACAGTAAATTCCAGATCATTTTAAATCTTTGCATTAGCAAATTTCTGTTGAGACATATTTGATTGGTTTAAACTGTTAAAATTGTTTAATGTGTGCAGTATATTCAAAACTCAAAGACAAAATTTGTGAAACAGCAAGTGTATTTAATAGTTTGCAGTTATACCAAGTAGCATTAAAGAATGACACAAATCATGGACACAGTTGCTGAGGCTATGAGTGGTATATTCTTTACTACAAAAACTATACTTTGAACTAAAAATATGTTCAATCCTGAGAAAAATAGAAATATCTAGACTGTTTCTAAATAAAAAATATTGCCCCTCACAAAGACTAAAAGTCTCTCATGGATTGTGTGAGGAGTTAATAAATTAAATCCATTTCAATAAAAAACAACTCTAAAGCTTTACACATTTTCAAATACAAATGGAACATGACATTTTAATCCAACTGTACAGGTAATGCTAGACAACAAGTGGTACAATACTTTTAAGTGGGTCAAATCAACAATAAAAATACGACATTTCTGCATAACATTTTGTGAATGGCTAAAACAGGTCAACTATTTGCTATAACTTGCCAAAGTGTTGGTACACAGGTCACAGATGGACAGGAATGTTGTTATTGGAAAAGGGTCTTCTCGGGCCTAGCAGACAAAAGGCAGATTGAGTCCATGTCCAAGCCTATTCATGCATTCGTCCTGTGCTCATCAGTATTTGCCAAGCTCACATTGGACAGTGATAAAGCCATTCTAATTACTGGGTTGTCCTTTTAAACAGGCCTGCTTCTCATTTTTACATAGGCTGCTTAGTCATAGTAGGTGCACATTTGCTTCCACAGCAGTTCTCCTTTGGAATGAATTCACAACCCAATTGTTTAATTATGCTTACATATTATACTTGTGGAGTCTGTTGGGTAATCAGTTGTTTTCTTGTGACACTGTTGATTCCTGAAAAACAATAGAAATAGATTAATTTTGACAATTTTTACCTACATTTTTCTTCCTCTTTATTGAATGCTAAGCTATGGAAAAGTACTTCTGCCGGGATGCTGAGATTTATTGGCAGTTGATTATGTACTTTAGTTACAACTATCTTATCTCTCCTATTTGGTGTTGCAATCAGATGCATTAACCTCACTCTATGGTCAAGGTATGCTTATATAACCTGAAGTAAACCAGATAAGAGTAATACAGTCACTAGTAGGGCCCAAAGCAGACAATGAAAATTCAATCACCCAATAGCCAATGGATTTTTTCCCTCATATTTTGCCTGTCATCATATCTTGCCTTTACAGCTTTATATTGACCAAGTGATTGCCTAAGAGTTTAATCAAGAGTAATAAGCGCAATAAAAATACCAGACTTCCTGATCAGTCTTTCTTATGGTTTTCTAACACATACACAATTTTTGCTTTAATTTGTTAAGATGCAAACTCTTCTCCCTTACTTATGTAAGATGACACATATAAAATCTGATTGCTTACAAATGGAGTTCTCTCGCCAAATTTGCTCCAGAAGGTCATTTTGACGCTGTTCTTGTGCCCAGTCCTCTGGTCGAAGGTCTGGCAGGTCTGGAAGGGTGGGCTGTATAGGTGCAGGCTGACTGCAGTCTCTGTATGGCTCCCATTCTCCACACGATGCAGGCCAATGGAGTCTGGGAAGATTACACATTTAGGATGCAATGTAAAGCCTCAGGAATGCTGTAAAATGGATGGAAAACGGATACAAGCAGTTCTGTAACTAACATAATACCCCTAAAGTACATGGTGTTTCCACCTGATGAAAACATTTGGAGAAAAAAGATCCTTTAAATAGGCTGTGAACAGCTGGATGTACTAAAATGGATGGAACAAACTGTACCATATGTGTTCACCAGTGCACAGCTTTATGGTCACGTTTAAGCATAAGTTACATTCACCGACACGTAGAATAAGACAAATAAGTTATACATCAGAGAAAGTGTCATTTCTCACCATTTATGTAAGCAACTTTGTTTTCCATCAACACTCTTTGTGATTTTTGGACCATTTCTCCCTGAGGTTTGCCATCCGGCCACTCGAACAGCGTTTCTTTCAGCTGACCCCCGAGCAGCTTCATGAAGCAGTGTGAGTCTGTGTGGTCGTGGATACTACTACAATGTGCAAACAAACAAAAGCCATGGCTTAGTCCAACAAAAAACTCTGTCCATATTTATGTAAATTCATACACAGGAATCTATTGCCACTAATGTCAGGCCTTTGTAGACATTTTTAACCAACAATAACATAAGCGTGTGTTTTACCTGCCATGGCCTTCTCCCCAGCATAATATCATGAGGTTAAATTTTCCATTCCCTTCATCCACCAAGTTTCGTGTGTACCTAAAAAAAACAGCATAATTTGTGAGTCTGGACATGGAGCTTATACAATTGAATTCACAGATGCGCTTAGCCAATGAAAACACTTGAGTCACGAGAAGTTTCCCTGGCAGCTGTATCTCCCTGGGACGCACCACACGCGTAAATCACAGATGAAAACAGCGGGTGTGTGTGTCCGTCCTCCTCGATGATTGGACGCCTGACCACACTCCCTCCATTAACCCTCTTTAATCAAGCATCGGAATTTCTTTCATTTAACCGGCTTTGCTATTCATGAGGAATTTCAGATTAGGCCTACTTTTAATGCATGTTTGTGATTTCCCACGTATGCACAAATGTAGGATGCGTGCATGTTGATAGCCTATTAATAACCTCAACAAGTAGGCCCTGTGTTATTCAAATAAGATGTGACGAGCGCTGCGTTTGTTATTGGGGTGTGGGAGCCACCCACTTTGGTTCAAACATTGGCTTGTTTACGAAATGCTAATAGGCCTAATCAATTACACTGCAGCACTATTACACAGTATATTTTTTACTGTCTGGGCATCTACTAACACTGCATCAAACATTTCAAACAAAGAAACAGCATTTTTTGTATTATTTGTATATTTTTGTAATGGAAGACATTTAAAAGTGTTGCTTAGGCCTTTATCAACAAGTTTTCATTTAAAGCTGTAGGTGCATCTCAAAATAATAGGCCTACACATATCGCCTATTAAGTCGAATACATAAATAACTTAAGCCCTGAAACAAACAAAAAAATATATATTTTTTTACCTGTACTGATCAAACTTTGCAAATTTGTTCCAGTCTTGAGGGTTGCTCTCATATGATTCCATTATTTGTTGAACTTCTTCAACATTGATGCAGTCACTCTCAAAGATTTTGTGCAAAATTGCAATGAGCTCGTCCAGAGAGTTGGGCACCAGCACCTCGGTCTGATCCATTTCGGCTCAGGCTTGTCTCTTCTTTGCGCTTTGTTGTTGCTCACCAGATTTTGGCATTCAACTTTGCACAGTCTCTTAGTTTTTATAGGCTACCGCTGCAAAGAGACAGGGACGGACCGTACCACTTTTGAAAAAGGGGGTACGCCCACAATAAGCCACAAAATATTGTACAATATTGAGACTAGTGCATTTCTCGAATCACTTCTCAGTCCAGTTTGTATGTCTTTATTTTTTTTTAACAAAGTATTTCCAGGTGAAATTTTTGCAGCGTGCACTTTCTCGTAAATAGTCTACAATTGACTTCACAAACATCTTTGGCTACCCTGTTTCATGCATGGTTTTACCCTACACGTTGTCACAAACACAAGTCTTTTTCTTTCATACATTCTCCCAAGGTCTCGCTTCAACAATAGCCGCGCAGCCCCTTTTCCAGAACTCTAATGGTCAACACGGTCCACAGAGACGGGACAGTATGAAACAAGCAACAACTTTCCAAATGCAATGGAACTGATTGAAAATCAATCAAAGTGGCTCGACAGGGAAATCTGGAACGGGCAACATGAAAGATTGTGCCAAAGCCTTTCCAAGACTGAGCACCGGGGTACACCATTTAGTTATGACCCACGTACTGGTTTATACATTTATTTTTAGATTTAATTAGAGTGAACAACAATCAACAACAGGCCTCTGGTGTTACAAAGGGCCGTCTGCAGTTTAAAGGTGCAGTGTGCAAAACTTTTGGTGGAAAAAGTCTCCAATCATCTCTTCTTTATGGAGATGATAGTGTCTTTAAAATTAGGCCTATATTCTCATGTGGCGCTAGCAGGCCAAGATAAAAGTCAGATCTGTGGAGAGGCAAGTCCACTCACTGTAATAAAGGATGTGTTTTTTGATCCCTCAACCAGAAAATATAGTTAACTTTTGATTGCTTTATATAGAGACAAATCTATTCATGTTTTTGTCCTCTTCTGCATAGACCATCATTGAACTGCCTTATTCTAATGAGTTACTTTTATTTTAGACCAGTAGTGTCATTTTAACTTCTGAGTGTAGATTTGACGGTAAAAGTAGTAAAGGCTGCTTAGAATAACGATTAGGTTTGAGGCTATTTGGCGATGGAATGGGTTTATGCAAGTCTCTTCAGGTTATGTAAAAAATGTCCAGGAATCCTAATTGTTCATTGCACATCTTTTTTTTTTTTTTTTTTTTTTTTTTTTTTTTTTTCAAATTAATATTTACAATACAACTCAAAATCATTACAATAAAAAAAAAAAAGGATGCATATGCAATTTCATCATTGAGACATTTTAACAAATAATATATCAGAAATCAAAACGATCATTACCAATTCAAAAAAAAAAAACTGATGCCAAGAGACAAATCAAAGAAACAAATTACAAGGGGAGTATAATTAAAACAGAAAAAAAAAAAGAAACTGAAGCTAAATTAATTGTCAAGACCAAAACTTGGATTATATTGAGGGTTTTGATTGATGTTCATTGCACATCTCATGTTCCACCCTCGGGCCTCTACGTCATAAGTGCTCGTGCGACATCTGGTGGCCGAATTAAACCGTCAACATTTAATCAACACTAAATCACTGAAATCACGTTTCAAACAGAGCTGGGAAACTGGACAGAACTGAAGAACTAAAAAGGAGAGAGCGTGAAGAGTCTGAGGCTTGGCTGTAATCAGGGCTGTAGAATGATGTTAGATTTACAATAAATAAATAAATAAATAGGCTACATACATAAATAAATAAAAGTCTACAATTGTTTTAGTATATTTAGCTCCACTTTAAGCTATGAGTGTGAAAAGAAAGTAAGCTACCTAAAAATAATATATATGTATCTATTATTATTAACATTATTTTATTTTTTATAAAGAAAATTGTAGGCCTACTTACTTCTTCTTCCGAAGGCCTATCTGTTTCTGAACATTTGAGTACAAACAGAGTACAAAGTTAACTAAAATCAGTTCAGACTTATAATGTATGGGAAAAAATGTCAGACAGATTATATTTGAAGGCTCTATACAAATTTTCTTAATTAATTCCTTTTGTTTGCAATGTGATAAGAATAATAAAATAAAGCCATTAGCTGCTGGAGATGTTTAACATGAAAAGGAATCTTTCCAATCTTATAATCCATTAGATAAATCAAGCTCAGTTTGTATTCTACATTTACAAATAGAAAAAACAATAACAAACAAACAAAAATAATAAATAAAAAGGAATTCCCCAAATTATAAGAAAACTTTTACATGAGCTCTGTTTAAACTTTTTAAAAGTTATTATAAGTCCCTAATGCTCATGTTTAGTTAAAGAGGGTAGCTAACTTTTAGTGGGTAGCTTACCTTTTTAGTTGTAAATGAGTAAACTTTGTGCTTTCTACTAAAAAGTATATAGTAAATACAGCACTTTGTTAAAAAAATAAAATAAATAAACAAACAAACAAACAAACAACCAAGAAACAAATAAAAAGTAACCTCTCAGAACTGTCTGAACAGAATAATAAAGATTTTTATTCTAATCAAGTGCTGATTGCTCTCTCTGATTGGCTGAGCTTGGGCGTCACTCCAGTTCACTTTGTTGTTTGTAAAAAGATGTTTATAAGCCATAAATGCAACCAAAATGAATACTAAAACCTAAATCGTGTTTGCAGTGTAAAAATCACTACACCGTTAAACCTTGTCAAAGTCTATGTCCCAGGACCGACTGCAAGCAAGCACCAGCATTCTGTTTTTTTTGTTCTCACGTAATTAAAGTAACTCCTTCAGAGGCTAAAAGTACAAAGCCTCAGCTTCACAAAGAGTCAACGCAATTGTCCAGAAACTTTGAAATTTAGAACATTTTTGTCAAGCGTTTTAAGGAAAGTAGGCTGGAATGTTTTTAATTTTAGCAGAGTTTTGGAGTTTAGAGCAGTGTTTAGGGATACGTGTACCCCAGGGGGTACACGACTGTTTGCCAGGGGGTACTTGGGACTATTGCAAATTTAAAAGAAAAGTAGAATTGTTGTGTGAAAAATATTATTTGCAGCACATTTTACACGTTAAAGGGCAATTGTTTGACATGGAATGTATTATAACAATAAAATCCAATGGCTATAGATGAAAATATATGAGTCAAGATCAAATACCGCTAAAAAAATGACATAGGGCTCCATGTGTGAAATTATGATTAGGGGTACTCAAGACGAAAAAGGTTGTGAACCACTGGTTTAGAGTACAAACTGAGTCTGATTCATCCCAAAAAGTATGTTGTGGGAGTAGGTCACAGGAAATAGATACAGTAGGCTATTCAACGGCTGAATAAATGGAGTATTATGTGCTTTGTTCTTTTATTGTTAGATAGTATAAAAGAAACTTGTAAACTTGGAATACAGTTTTCTATGGTATTTATTGAGGTTGATTTTATAGAAATGCAAATTCTCATTTATTGCAGTATGCTGTTTTATCCAACCTTATTCCCAACTGCAATAGGCCCATATTGTGTCGTTTGGATGTGTGACATAAATGTGCCCCTCACACCAGAAGGGTTAATTCAAGCGTATTTATCTACCAGACAGGGAGGACAGAGGTGTCAGCAGGGTCTCAGGTGCGGTTTGAGCCCTCGCGGCTGCTGTAGCTCCAGGAGGAGGGCGCATGGGAGGGAGAGATGTGTTTGACGTGGACCATTTCCGTATGGAGACGATGGGCGAGCGGAGTGTGAGGCTCGCGGTTCATCTGAATTAGCCTCGATTTGAGACGGGATCTGCCCTGAATCCCGGTCAGAGCTGGGTTCACGGGGGTGCGCAGACTACAGTCTCTCCCAGGCTGGTCTCTTTCTGCTCCCTGTCCCCTGCTCTCCGTGTCCATCATGATTAAAGCCATCCTCATTTTCAACAACCATGGGAAACCACGGCTCTCCAAATTCTACGAGCACTACGTAAGTTTTATTATTTTGACATTTCATTTTTTCAGAACGTGCCTGTATTTGTAGCCGTCTAGGGTAAAACTATTGACTCATGCGGTTCTCTAAAGAAATATTTGATTCCTGACAGCAGCTCGATGGGCATGTGTGCGCGCGTTCTCCTCAAGCGCGCGGAGATTTTGTTTCAGAAACTATACAATATCGCTAAATGAGCCAACGGGCCCTTTAAAGCATGAATTATTAAACACTTGCAAGCCGAGGCGAGGCTATCTGCTTTCACTGGAGCAGGGAAGCGACCAGTTTGTCTCGATATGGCCGATTACAAACCCAGCTGTGCCACAGTGATCGCAGCAGCAGCAGTAGTTGTCTGTTTGTGTCACATGACTCTAATAACGCCCTTGTGAGAGACTCGTGCCTTTTGGGCTGATGTAATTGCCTGCTTATTACACATTTGCAGATTGGCTAAAGACTCTAATTCATCCGTAATGCCAATGTAGTGACCTTAGACATAAATAAGAAGCATCAAGTGAACTGAGGATATCTTTTTTAAAATTCATTTTCTAGCATAACATTGTTAAGTTAGAATGCCATTATTGTTTTGTTATAATAGGCCTAGTTTTAATGTAACTATTATTTGTCCCACAGTTAGGCCTAAGTAATGCTAGAGTGGCAATATTCAGTTCAAGAACAGCAGGGGAAATGAAACTTGCAACAAAAACAACATAACATTTTTAAAAACATTCAAATACACCATGGCTATTCAAGGTAATTTTCCCTAATGCCAAAAATGTTGGGGGACCATATCTTGAGTGCCGGAGGTGAACAACTCAACACCACTTTAAGCACAATTTGAAAAATCCCCAATGTTAAAATAGCTAATTCTTTGTTAGATTTTGTGGAAAAATTCAAATAGCTTTACCAATATTGATCTGCAAAATTGGCATTCCAATACTGAACCTATATTTAAATGTTTGGGGCATTTCGGGCCACAACTATTGCCTTATGTTGAATAGCCTAATAATAATAATAATAGTAATACACCCTGTGACTATGAACATTGCAGCACATGGACATAATAAAAGTATTTACGTATATTATAGCAAGTATATGTTTATGCACAGAGCAGTATAACAATATAAATATCTTAAAGGAACCCTGGTTATAAAGACAAATATGGCTAAAACACTAGTACTAGTCATGCTTATTAAAATAAATTACAAACAAATATATAACTGCTTACTATTTTTTATAAAATTGTCATTGTTTATGTTGTTTTCAAGCCGGGAGCCGCCATTTTGGTTGATGACATAAAATAGTGTTGCCATGGTTACTCCCACAATTTCATTTGTGAACAGTTGCCACAAAAACACCACTGACAGTGTCCAGTTCTTGCCTCTTCGTCTTGATTATCTTCAGTTTTACTAGATTCCACACAATCGTTCTGTATTTGGCTTTGCTCCGGCTCAAACTGATAAGGTTTAACCCAGGAATTCATGTTGCTTAGTTACCTGTTACTGCCTGTTACCTTGACAACACTATTTTATGTCATAACCGCAGCAAAATGGCAGCCTCATATGTCATTTTTTCATAAAACTATTTTAATAAAACTATAAATTCTTCCAAGGTATTTGTCCTGTATTTATATAAGTGATGATATTATAAGTGTTTTAGGATAAACATGTGATTATATTCAGGGTTCGCTTTAATAATGAATAGCAGATAAAGTGACTTTAGTGTGTTGTAGCAGAGAGGATTCACATATAACACAGTATTTCATCACATGAGCTAATAGTGATAATTGTACAGTCCGACAACAATACAGCAGATTGACTGAAAGACTAGGCTGCATAAAATTCCGTAAATCCTGAAACTTACTCTAGGTTGCAATTGACCAGCTTATGTAATATCCATGGGGGGATAAGCTGTGCTGGCATATTCTTAAGTGGATTTATTTGTCAAGGTTGTTGCCTGCCTCCTGCTTTATTGTAAGGACAATAGACTGGTGACGCAGGCAGTGCCCTTTCCTCTTGTAGCCTAACAGCAAAATCTAGTCTAAAAAAATAATATTAATAGATGTGTAAGAGCCGTAAATAGTGGGAGACAGAAAAGCGATATTGTTTTGAAATACACATTTGAATTGAGGACAATAAATCATTTAGCAAACTGAATAATGCACACGGGGGTTTCACCATCTGTTGCATGAAAAGCTGAGGTGTCATCTTACCGTGTTGTAATATGCTTCAGTGGCTACCGTTTTTTTCACAAGTAAAAGCCAGTTTGCGTTTTAGCAATCAGCCAGAACAGAAAAGTTTGTAGTCTTCTTTATTTGTCTGTCACTTGAACTATTATGAGCTGCAATACATCAATGTCAGAATGAAACACAAATTAACATTAGTTGTACATGTTGATATAGTCATATTCACAATCAATCTAAATGTATAATTATATTCAGAGATCCAGTAATGGTTTTAAATTGACAATAAAAAGGAGAAACAGTCTATGTGTGCTTCACTAGGTAATCTGTAAAAACAAAACAAAAGAAATACTAAGAAATTATCAATTAACAAGAGAACAAAAATCTTTCACTTTATACTTAAAAAATATTTTCATTTTATTCGTCAAATTAAAATGGAGAAAAGAACAGAAGCTAAATACAAATGTCTTGATGTTTTTGGTTGCGGAATAAGATGTTATAATATAGGGCATATATTTTTAAATGCATAATAATTGAGTTTATTTATGACTAGCGATTTGATGAGCGACAAAAATAACGTGATTATCTTTTAGTTGTATCTTGTCTGTTGCATTTTTTCTGCAAGAGAAGGAGTGGAATGTACAATCACAAACTGTATCACACAAAGTCAGCAGCAACTGTCCATAAGCTTCTATTTATATACCGGAACAAACAACATTGTTTAACTGTCTTATCCAGCCCTCTTTGAACAGTGAACGTGTATTTAACACTGCAGAGACACGCTTATGAACAACAATAGTGTCTCATGGCTCATGGTCACATGACTAAATCTGCCTCCCAGCTGCACCATGTCGACCCTCTCTTCTCCTTCTACTCACTGACCTCAAGAGCATTGTTTAGAACATAAAAAATAAGATTTGAATAACATTATATGAATCTTAGGTTAAACAAATACAATCTGAAATATTATTAGATCTCAGTCCCAACTTTGCTCAAGCTCAATAATTTAATAGCACTTTTAATTGTCTGGTTTTTCAGCCAATCATGTGGCAGTAACAGCAGGGGCAGGAGCATGTTTTTTCTGCTGAGAAAAATCCAAAAAGACCTGTACCTAGGGCTGCTCAATTATGATGGAAAAAAATAATCACGATTATTTGGACATAATTGAAATCAGGATTATTTAAAAGATCTTTTGCTCAGAGAGACAGCGTTAGTAAATGTAGAGAGTGAAAAGACAAAAAGAAACATGTGACAGGTTTCACTGAAATAAACCGCTGTAAATGTATAGAACAATTGTGAAGAAACCACTTATTTTTTCAAAATCAAGGAAATAAATGAGCGCTTATGAACAGACGGTCAATAATCACAATTCCTCGATTACACAATTTTTATTAACAATTACAGCAATAATCGTAATTGAAATTCAATTAATTGCACAGCCCTACCTTTACAAATATATTGTGAAAGTATCTTTTTGACTAACATGCTCTCACAGTGTCCCATTTAAGTCTGAAAACTGAGTATCTTCTTCCCTAAAAATCAGGAAGTGCACTTAGAATTAGCTTTTAGCATAGCTCTATCTTCTGTCAGCTTACCAAAACAGCTCAATGCACTCAATGCTTCTACTAACGCTTGCACATCTTGGTGAAGAATTGCACGGCTCACAATTAGAGCTGCAACTAACGATCATTTTGGTAATCGATTAGTTGGGCGATTATTCTTTCAATTAATCGATTAGTTGTTTAGAATGCATGTGACTACAAGAGTTTTACAAATTTCATTCCAGAAAAAGCCTAATATTTAATTAGACCACGACTTAATTTGCTGAATTGAGATTTTTACAGCCTTATTAAAAAGATTTGCCAATGGAACAATCATAAAATGTATTGTTTTGCTAAAAATAAAGAAATACAAGCCTTTTCTCTTTTGAAAATGGCAAAAATAGCTACTGTACTTGAAATAATCACATATAGGCTAGTTCTATTGGCAAATTTAGTCACATTTACTCAAATCAAGATAACATTTGTGTTTTCCAGTAACACTGACTTATTTAAGATTGTGTTTTTTCATGTAAAAAAGCAGAAAATAGTCACTTTTTTATGTAAATGCTGCCCAATTGGAGTTTATTAATAAATAAATGATTTTTTCCCAGTTTGTGCATGTTTTGGAACCTAAATTAGTTGATTAATCGATCAACTTGTTGCAGCCCTACTCACAATGAATTGGGTGAGGGAGCAAAACATGTGGACTGATGCAAATGTGTAATATTAAATAATTCAGTTTGAGGTACAGCACCTATAATATACAGAACAGCATTCCAAAGTTTAAATGTGGATTTGTCTGTAGAACTATTGGTCTTATTCATCCTGTGCAAAACAAAAACCTGCCTGTTTTCAATAAGAGAGAAGAAAATTGAATTGTAAATCAACTTAAATGTGTTTTGATATCATAATAAATCTAATATATTTCTCTCATTTGCAGACAGAAGACACCGAACAACAGATCATCAGGGAAACGTTTCACTTGGTCTCGAAAAGAGATGAGAATGTTTGTAATTTCCTTGAAGGCGGAATGTAAGTACCAGTAACGTAATTTCACTGTGAGAATGCTTTTTATGGTTGTCTCTTCCCACTTGCTCTAACCAAATTGTACGACAACATAAGGCTGCTTGATTATAGTAAAGGTAATCATCATAATTATTTAAATTAAGGTTGTAGAAATAGTTGAAACTCTTCTCACAAGTTGAAAAGCACTATTGACTTTTCTATTTAAAGGACATGCATGCTTAATGAATACATTTGTTGTTAATGGTAATAATCTTGTTTACAGCAGCAATCATATTTTAAAGTAATATTTGACTAATAGCACTCAAAATTTATATAATTTATAATACATTAAATGATGCTCAAAAGGAGTAGGACGATGTTGTGAAACTTATTAAATCCTACCCCTTTTATCCCTTACAAAATTTACATTATTATCTAAATTTACAGCATATACATCTCATCTCAATCACCTGATGAGATATACCTGTAATAAAAAAAATGTGCAGTAATACATCCTCCCAAAAGCAATTTTTGCATCAACACGTGGCAATTTTCAATCATTATTATTTTGCATTTATTTCTGCTTTATAGTTTCTTTTGAATTTGATTATATCTTTACATAGTTTGAGGCTATCATTCAAACTATTCCACAATTTTACACCACAAATCGGAATACAAAAACTCTTTCTGATTGTATTACTTGTACTATTCAGCTAAAACGTGTATTGTATTTCCACAGTTTGATCTGAAAATTGAGCTTCTCCAGTGAGATGGAAGCCTCTATTCTAGTTAAAACAGAAATCTTTAAGTTTTTGCGTAAGTTAACAGGTGTGATATGCTGCTGCGGGTTATTGTTTATAAGTACAATATACAAAAATATTAAGCATGCCTAGTCCTTGATATGAAGATGTGGTTCACACAAGCTGTTTAGTGTGGCAGGTAATTGTAACAGCGTTTCTGCAGCATCATCAATCATTCATGGACCAGGATGTGGTGTTGTTTACATCTAGACATCTCTTTACTTAGCACAAATGACCACACTACAAATGATTAATGGAAAACCCACAATGTGACTTTTGAGCCAAACTATAGACGTGAACAAAAGTAATATTTATGAATTCAAGGCTTTAAACAGTCTTAAATTTGCTGCTGTACAGGTCTTACATTTTAAATGAAGCAATTCTGTCAAATTTCCTGATCTATTTAACCTGGCTGCAACTTTTTCTGTTGGAAAATTCTTACTGATATTCTCAATACTATAACACATTTGTGTGTTTCTTCTACTATTATTTGGTTGACGGAATACATGGAAATGTTGATGCACCAATTCGATATTGCCATCGATTTGGATATGGGTAAAAGTATTGAAATTGGTGGTGCTGTAGTCCTTTGGTTATTAAGTTGATTCATCTGTTGATGGAGTTTTAGTTAGTCGACTTAAATTTGTATTGTTTGACCAATTCTTTTATGAAGATTTATTGAATAGCAACTGGAATAAATAAGTTTGCTGAAGATGGACCAGGCGCCATGATCTAATTTGTTGTTGTTGTATTTTATTTAGATATACAAAGTTTTCAAATACTTAGTTGATTAATCGGTTGATAAGACATGTCTTTAGTCGACCAAGAATTTCTTTAGTCGACTACAACCCTAGAAATGAATGAAATGATAGCTTAGTTTGCTGGTTGGTGGTCCTGCTAATGAATCTTACTCAATCATTATTAACTCCAACTCAGGTCATAATAATCATTTATATTAACCAGCTGAATAAAAATGCACTTCTTAGAAACTATTAGTTATTATTTGTGATTTATAGTATGGCAGAGTGAGTCATTGCTTTACCTCAGTTTGTTATCATTTCCTGTTTTTTTCTCTTTATGTTTACCACAACATGAGTCAGAACATTCATATCGGCGGGTGAAGTCAGGCCATTTAAAGGGTAGTTCTAAGGCACACCAAAAAAACACCCTGTGGCTTTGACCTTTGAGAGAACTGTCACAGTCTATATATCAAATGTGAAGAAGGTTGCAATAGGAATTTTATTACAGTGTGATGATGTTGTGTGTGTGTTGTTGTTTTTTTTAGGTTGATTGGTGGATCAGACTACAAACTCATCTACAGACACTACGCCACACTCTACTTTGTCTTCTGTGTGGACTCGTCTGAGAGTGAACTAGGAATCTTAGACTTAATTCAGGTAATTTTTATTAAAGGAGACATGTTGTGCAAAATCAACCCATGCGCTCATAAATGAAAGCTCACGTATACTATATCTTGATTGATTGCTTTACGTCCACTGTTAAGTTACTTCTTAACTTAACACTGATACCAGGGGTGTCGGACTGGGGGGGTAAATGGTGCCAGTTTCCCCAGGTCAAGGAAGGGCCCCAAAAGCAGGTCATTTTTGGCTGTGAGATAGATTAGTCCTCCAAATGTAATTATTTGTGACATTAGAGAGCTCCATCTCTCCTTAAAACATAGGGTAGATAGGCCAAAGAAAATTACTGAAAAAAGAGGAATATCAATTAGCCAAATTAACATATATATTATCTAGAGATTATAATATTAATAAGCAAGAGTTTGAGATTTCAGTGAACAAATGATGATCATTTGTATATTCACAGGACTTCTCAATCCAGCAACATTAAGAAATCCAGCAACAATCCAGCAAAAGTCACAAACTTATTTTTGGCATCATTTACACAAGTTTATAACTTAAAACCACTTACCTAAGATGAGAGTGAATGCAGTGGTTCAACTCAATAGTTTCAACTATAGTTTCAACAAAAAACAAAACAAAACACAATGTTAATTTTGAAGTGAGTTATGGCAATGAAATCTTCAAAATTAGCATTATAAAGCATTCATGTTGATCTGCTGACACCTACAAAACCTTTTGACAACACTTGGCAAATTGTGTAAGGAATGTCAAAAATAAATAAATATACATTTGCATTTTCTAGAAGGACATATAACCCAAATGAATAGGAAAAATAACAAGATTGTTAGAAACTAAATAATTAAATCAGAAGATGTTGTACTGTATTAGGGGCCCATGAACAAAATTTGTACCTGAGACCCAGAATTTGGTGGTACGCCCCTGCCTGATACAAATGTGTCGCGTAGCTTTTTTTGACACAAATTAAAACTAATCCACTGTTTGCACCTCTGAACTCTAGTCAGTATTGTTGTGATAATATTTGCATTATTAATTTGTATTAGATCAATATTACAGCTGAAAAATTGAACGAATGCGTGTTTCTTTTATTCACTACAGTTTTTGTTTATTTGTGTGCCTAGGTCTTTGTGGAGACTTTGGACAAGTGCTTTGAGAATGTTTGTGAACTTGACTTAATCTTCCATGTAGATAAGGTAAAGTATACTACTAAAGATAGCTTTTGTTTTTCTCTCTGCAAAACATACTTATCTCTTACACATAGATTAACTTCATCCTGTTTGTACATTATATAATTGTACGCAGGCAATTGTGAAATGCGTAATGTTTCTATGAGCAAGACACCTGACCCACTTTATCTACACATGATTACCACAATCTTTTCTAATCTCTATTCTAATGTAAAGCTTTTTTGAGTGCTTTACAAACCAACTGTATAATTAGTATTACTACATTTTTTTTTTAATTTGCTGTAAAAAATATGCATCTGTGGACAACATAGCAAGTTCATCATTGTTGTTTTTTTATTTTCTGTTTTGCTGGTTTTTTTTTTGCAGGTTCATAACATTCTGGCTGAAATGGTGATGGGGGGCATGGTCCTAGAGACCAACATGAATGAGATCATCACACAGGTGGATGCTCAGAATAAGATGGAGAAGTCTGAGGTGAGTATGTGCCCTCCTGCCCACCGTACAACTGCTCATTCAACCTGTTCTCAGGGTTTTGTACACTGTATGCAGGCATGTGTGTATGCTGCACCCTGCATGCTCCTCCAGTGACTCTGTGGATGCTTCTAATGATAGTGTTTGTGCTCCTCAACTTTTCTGCAGCATTGCTCTTGACACAAGCTCTGAAATACAGCCTCTTCATTTGTCATTGATGCAGACACTGAACTGTTCCATTTTCAGACACATTTCAAGAATCGTTCAACATAGTCACAGCAGGCGTTATCAATGTTTTATCACTTTAATTTAGGGTTAATGTGGATTATCAATAGTTTTACCTGCCTTAAGTGTGCAAATGTCTTTCTAATGTGCTCCTAACTCTAGTGTCCTTGCTAAGATGTTCCTCTTTGCAAGGACATTGCTTTGCTTCCCATGCAGCTTCTGCAAGCAACCCTATTTTTACCAAACATTAAACATTTTGACAGACAGCCAGAGACAATTTCATGAAATCATGACTATGTGGATTTGAGTCTTCCCTTAAGCTGAACAGCACTAATGTTGACTCACAGAAACAGGCGTGTGCATCCTTCTTTTTTTAGCTCTTAGCTGCTAAAGTTTTTTATTGAAGGTGATTTGTGGCTGTAGTCGTAGTAAACTGTGATTGTTGTAAACAGATCAGGGCTGCTATGTCTCTTTCTTCAGACGTATCTTAGACCGCGTGCGCTTAGGGAACTGCAGAACAGACAGTTTATTTTTATCAAATTTGAAAATGTACTTGTTTAAACATTTGTAACCTTTGCTCACTTGCACAGTTGCTACAACTTTTTTTTTCCCAACGTGCGGTCTATGATAGGTCATTTTTGTGGAGATGAACTGTTATTACTTTAATCTGCTTTAACATTCCTCTTTTTTTCTGACTCTGTCTAGTTCTTTTCATTCTTCTTTCTCTTTACAGACGTTTATCTTTCAGTCTACCAGACAGGACAGGTAGACACAGGTACTGCTAAATTTAAAACAAGTACTGTAACCCAAGCTCAAGCCTATTCCCCTCAGTCTCTCCACATGGTCCTCCATTTATTAACTGAAATTACTAACACACGCAGCAGGACATTTTCACAGCAAACCCTAAAATGACCATTATCTTTCAATAAGGAATATTCATTGTGAATTTGAGCACATTTTTAGCCCTGGTCTTTGCTATATTTCTGAAAGCGTATGCACTATGTTTTGGTGTTCTAACTTGGTGTTCTAACAAGAGCAAGAGGAATGTTATATGAACATGTGGTCCATTCCACTGAACATCAGTCAGGCTAAATTTCTTACCAGGACTAAACCACTGGGAAAGTAACATATGGTTAAGCTGTTTCTCTTCAGCTGAAACGTTGAAAGCATGTGGTATTTTTGGGTTTGTTCACTGAAGATTCCTTGGGGAGATCTCTTTCTAGAAGTTCAAATTCTGTATGTGCAAACATTAACAATGGGATATTCATTGTGTCAGAATGACTTATAAGTTTATTTTGTTTTATTTCAATACAGTATAAAGTTTGAAATCCCTCATACAAAAGTAGCTCTAGTAAAATTAGAGTTAGCATAGTAAATGTTTAGAATCAATGTCAGTTTTAAAGTCGTTTTTGTTAGTCTTGGATACCTGTAGCCCTTGTTTCGGTGTTCCAGTGTTACCAGGTACAGTATAATGTACATTTTCCCTCATTCAGAATATCCCTAAATAGTATTGTATTGTCTTCATATTCCAAGTCCATTTTCTGCCATATCAATATTTTTTTCTTGCATTTTTACCCATGTTCCTCAAAAGTCGGTGGGTCCACTTTTCAAGCATTGCTGCCTACGCTGATTTGATTACTGTAAACAAATATCAAATACTACAATTTTTGAGTACATTTCTCATATTTGATTCATAATTGGCTCTGGTTGTGATAATAGACAGAACTGTGCATGTGCATATGAGGCTCTGAAGGCATTTGAATGTACGTTTGTTGCATTTATTGTATGTATTTTAGTAGCTGTCGGTGCATTTGCATTTTGTCTATTGTGTTTTAGCACTGCACTGAAGGGATGTCAAGGCAATCAAGTTTTACAAAACAATATTCAGGTTGAATTATAATCGTAAGAGAGAATAATTTTAGAGTCAGTAAAGTCATCTTATCAACTGCACCTAAACTCCAAAAAGTAAATCATTTAAAATGCTTTTTATGCCATATTATCTTTACTTTGTTTACACATAAAGTTTGATTTAAAAAAGTTTTCTAATGGTGTTTATGTTGCAACACAACTTTTTGATATCATGACATCCCTGCTGTGCTTTTTTGCGTCTTGTTCACTGTTTTGTCTTGTATAAAGTTTTATGTTTTAAAACTCATCATAGCCTCTTCTGTTTCTTTTTCAGGCCGGTATTGCAGGTGCTCCGGCTCGGGCCGTATCTGCAGTAAAGAACATGAACCTCCCAGAAATGCCCCGAAACATCAACATAGGCGACATCAGTATAAAAGTGCCAAACTTACCCTCTTTTAAATAGTGGCGTCTCAATCCACCGCCTGCAGATGCCTGATAGTGTTTACCAAGATGCAATTTGTTTACCAAAACCTCAAATAACTTACTTTATTACAGTAAACTTGTTGAAGGTACTGAGTAAATTGAAACTCTTTTGCTGGTGTTTTTTGTTTGCATATTTCTTTTCTGTTTTAATCAAAGTGAAGTATTTATTTCTGAGTGGTACATTCCTACTGCCTCTCTGGAGGTTGGTCCTTAATGTTGAGCTGCGCCTGCTAAAGATCTGTGACAGTTTGTGGCCTGAGTTGCTTTGTTTTGTGTTGTAGACATTAAACTAATGTGCTGGTGGGGAAAAAAATGGGAGGCAGTTTTATATTGTTTTGCTTTTTCTGACAAAAGAATCGATCAATGAAATTAAGTAATTATATCTGTTATAGAAAGACATGAATTATTGTTCTATGAAATATATATTATGAGACAATAAATTTTATTGAATAAGAAGTGTTGTGTACTCTACGTTTGCTAACTTCATAAAATCTAATAAGGCTCGGGAAGGTGACATCACTCAGTAGAAAGTTCAGCTGGCCTAGTTTATTGGGTTCCAAGGCTGTTTTCTTTACTTTTTGATATTGTTTGGCTAATATATTCCTATGAAAGTTCGGCAAACCTGACAAGAAACATGGCGGATACACTGAACTGACTGGCAAGGAATGAGAGAGTAGAGGAACTGTTAAAGTCTGAAAGAGCTCAAAAACGGGAAAAACACACTACCAGGGTTCGTACAGTCATGGAAAACCTGTAAAAGTCATGGAAAACCAAATTCAAATTTCCAGGCCCTGGTAAAGTTTTGGAATTTTATTGGGTTTGGAAATGTTTTGGAAAATGTGCACAATATTTGGGGTAAAAAAAACGTTGGATAATTTGCTGAAACAAAATGGAACTCATTTAAGATAAGTAGACCATATTGCAGTCTTATTTTCTCTTAATCTAACTAAAAGCACAAAATATAATTCTTAGAATAGACCAAAATTAGGACCTGATTTGTCACAAAATTCTAAACTCAAGAATTATCTCTGTTTTTTCCATGTCTTTTTAGGTTTGAAATAATTTGTATATGAAAAGCATTATTATTTCATTTTTAATTTGTAGCTGACCACTTAGAAATTGTTAGGTCTTTTGTTTGCCGCTGGAACTGAAAACACTGAAAATATAACTACATTTGTAAAATGCTTGGATTCCTTCAATAGATAAACAGTCGCAATTGAAATGTGTGTGAATAAGTTATATAAGGTTATGGAAAAGTTGAGAATAGTTGTGGAAAAGTCATGGAAAAGACATGGAAAAACTTCAGTTAAAATCTGAACAAACCCTGCACAGTCTGAGAGCAAGTTCAATACGCCACATACTCAGCTGAGACTGGGTTTGTTACTGACATGTAAAAGAGGAAAATCAGGTAAACAATGGTACAAAAGCAGATAAACAAAACCTACCTTTTTCCATTTATGACAGACATTGAGATCACACACAATTGGACTTCTTAGCTTTTAAGTCTGTTTGTTGCAGTTAAAGTGTCCTAAATTACCAACTTTCCTTAGCAAACAAGCTATTGTCACCACAACAGAAAGAAGTAATTTTTTTCTATTGTGTTGCCTTATTCACGTTATTCTGCCCTGCCCATTTTTCTTGGCAGCACACTTCCTGTTTAGCTGCTGTTGGATTTTAGAAATCACTCATTGGGTTTATTTTAACTGGTGCTACATCTTTTTGAGACTGTGCCACAAGACAGACAAACATGTTGGCTACCTAAAAACCCATATGACAGATTATACATTTTTTCCAAATTTTAACTTAGTTTGGTGTGATAATCTTTGTGGTAAATATTTATCATAGTTTTACAGTAGTTAAGTTGAATTTTTTGAAGAAATTGCCATCTAAAAGTAGAAAGTTATAGGAATATAAATTCTACAATAGAATCCCTCCATATGTCATCAAAAAGTGCCAAAATGTAAAAACAAAATACACACAACTGACACAGTTTTCTGGAGTTTAAACAATCATTTAACAATTATATACAATTATAACAAGTGGCATAAGTTATAATAATTTGTCACATTACTCTCCTATGTTATGTATGTTGATTTTGGCCCAGATTTAGTATGTGGTTGCTAGGTAACATTTGTGTATATCATATTTTCTGGACAAAAGACGATAATGAACTTCAACTAAACCCAAGCTAGAGAAATCTTAATAATTGTTATGTTTACTGTTTAACTAAAACTGTAGTCTGTCATACGCACTTTAACCACTGACTTTTACAGAGCTAAACAGGAAGTGCAGGGCCAAAAAAAGTTGGCAGTGCAGAATAAGGTGAATAGTTTCCCCACTCATTCTACCGAGCATTTTTCAAATAAAATAATGTCCGCGCATGACTTATATTATTGTTTTTTTCTCCTCGAAGGTAAAAGTGTAACTCCGTCTGCAGTTAAAATGCTAACAACAAACACGGCTTGACTTCCCAGAGCTTTTGAGCTGTTGAGAATGGTCTCGTGGCAGTGCGCAGGTCTCATGATCAGAGTCACATGACTACCCGGAAGTAAACGGCACAGGAAGGAGTATGTCGAAGATGCTGCTGCAGCTTTCCATCTGACAAATAAAATAAACTTTTCGCTGTGCAGGAGTATGGCTTCAATCATCAAAGAAACGCAGAGGTTTGTTCAGTTTTGTTTAAAGCAAACGGATTTGTCTTTGCTTGCGTGAAGCTTGCTATAACCGTATTTTAGCTGCTTCTTGCTTGCTGTTATTTTGTTTTATTAGGCACATTACAAATTATTCTTAATATATTGATAAGTGCATTTAGCATTTCTACAAATCAGAACACTGCAATGCCCATGTCTTTGTTTCCATTTGTTTTCATTGCAAAATGTTAGTGTTTCAGGTTCTACAAAGTTATATTTTTCTATCCTAGTGCCTTTTATCCTTCACTATATGCTAGTAATAATGTTTTTTTGTTGACACTTCCCTCTGCAAGGTATATGGTGACCAGATGTCCCTATTTACCTGGGACAGTCCCTATTTTGAGCCCTGTGTCCCATGTCCAAGCAAATGTATCTAAAACCATTGTTTTGTCCCAGTTGTCCTGATTTTTTATTATTTTGACACTTCCCAACAGTGAAGAAGCAATATATTGCTTTTTCTTTACTCAAACCAGACAAAAATCATGCTTGAAAATAACCAAAACACAACTAAAACTGCATTAACTTGCACTGATAAAAGTTTAAAACAATATACATGAGTGTGAAGGAGCCTCGAATCAGGGCCGGGCAAAATTGTGATAAAAATCGAATCGTGAGCTCATTCCTATAACAATCTGCTTTTTTGATGAAATCGTCATATCGAGATTTCCCATTTCTCTATTTAATCCATCTTTTCAAACACAGACTTTTTTTTCTTTCCAATCTACTTTTCTCAGCCTCTAAGTTCCCAAGTTTGCTTTTTTATAGTGACATTGAGCTGTTTTTGTTTTTTAATGTCTTTTATACATTTTGAAAGTTTTTTTTTTTTTTTTGGGGTGGCTGCATTTTTAAGTCATAAAAGAGGTGGGTTTTAGCTTTTTTTCAGGTCGGCTTTAAAAACATAAAGGACTTTTAGCATACTTTCATGTCTAAATGTCGTTTTTAATATTGAGGTCACTTGTTTTGGGATTGGTCACCGATCATGATGGCTGGATTTAGACATTGGGTCTGAAGAAGGAACTTTCTTTAAAATCAAATGAGAGTAGTTACCTCAAAAGCAATTTGTAATTAGACAGTTTACAAGAATCGTGATCAAATCGAAATCTTGATCTGGCTCCAAGAAAATTGTGGTATTAATTTTATGCTATTTTGCCCAGCCCTGCCCCGAATTTACTAAATGCATATAAACTCTTTTATCCTTTATTTTGTAAATCTGGTCACTCTAGTAAGGTAAATTATGTGGAAAGAGCAAAATACAAAGACAAATGCGGACAAATAGGTGAGATTGAAAAAGTTATACATTTTCCTGATTTGTAAACGCACATCAAACATCAGATCAGTTTTATTGAATTTTCTTTTTTTTTTCAATCTAATTTATACTGGCCATGTAAATGTACTCACTCACTGATTCTGATTCTGATCTTCCCGAAGCATAAAAGAAGCTGTGAGATTTATCAACTCTATTGACGTGAATAAGTTCTCCAGACTGATCTCACGCATCATTCAAAGACTCCACCTGAAGGTACGTGCACTGATTATTTCTTTAGTATCACTGAATAGCAAGTTGATTAGAGCTTTGAAATGACTGATTGTTTCCAGAGCATTTAACATCAAAAGACAATTGGTAGTAGGGCAGGGCAATATTGTGATAAAAATCGAATTGTGAGCTCATCTCTGTGACAATCTGCTTTTTTGGTGAAATCGTCATATTGTGATTTCCCTTTTCTCTATTTGACGCATCTGTATGTTCAAATATAGACTATTTTTTCCAACCTTCTTGCCAAATCCAAGTCTTTATAGCGACTTTGTGCTTCTTTTTTTAAGTCTTGTTTGGAAATTTTTTTAAATTCATAAAACGAATAAATTCTAGCAATTTTTCAAGTTTGATTTATGGAAATATACCAATTTATATGCAAGTGTTCATGTCTAAAAGTCGCTATTATTGTAAGAAAAGCACCGCAGCAACACACAAGGTTCTAATTGATAGATTCTTTATTAACTTTTTATTGGGGGGCTGAGTTTGCTTGTTTCTCTCTGAAAAGCACTGGTCGTATTTTGACAGTTGGATTTAGCTATTGATAGTGAATTGTAATGACCTCAAAGACAATAGGAAAAATAAAACGATCTACAAGAGCCATGATAAAATCAAAATCGTGATCTGGCTCCAAAAAAATTTAATTTTTTGCAATATCGCCTAGCCCTAATTGGTAGATAAATAATTTCAACATTTTCATTTTTCAATTTCAACATTGTTTGTACTGACTAACTAAGTAACTATGTATTATGTACTATGTATGCCTTTTATCAACACTCTTTGTCATGAATTTCCTCACAGTATTTCGTTGTATCTTTAATTTCACCTTCAGATTGCTTCACCAAACGAAGTATCAAACTCTAAAAAGGCTTTAAAAACTAACTATAACATTAAACATCTAATTTGGAACTGTAATAAAAATATGATTGAGATAAAACAACCTCAGACTGGAACATGTGTGTTATTTATTTTTAAATGGACGCCTGATTTTGCTCCATTTTTTGTATTTTCTATGACCTACAATAAACCATTGTTCACAGGGTGAGAGAACTTTTAGTGAAGAAGAGGAGCAGAAGCTAGAATCTGCTTTGTCTCTGGATAAACAAGCTCTGAGCCTTGTTTTGGAGACGTCTGCTTTCATTTTGGAACAGGTAATTTTGTCCTTTATTAAATATATTTAACAATTAGTAGAAAGGCTTCAAAGTTGTCATCTGGCGAGCTTTTCTGAACATCAAGACGTTTCGACTCTGAAAATGACTTTCGGATTAGAGTTGAAACATATTGATCTTCGGAAACGCTGACCAGATGACAACTCTGAAGCTTTTCTACTATGAATCACCCTTGGACGAATGAGGGGAGTACTCTGGTGTATTTAACAATCAGGGTTGGTTAAGTTACTGGAAAATTATAATACACTATATGATACTAGTTACAGCAATACAAAAAAAGTATTACAATAATACTGTCCCAAAAATGTAACTGAGTTACACTACTGTGAGTTACTTGGAGTTATTTCGAGCTAATCACACATTTGGTAAGACACTCTTCAATACTAATTCTGTTACATTTACCCTGGATTATTGATTAATTAATAGAAATATGATGTCACAACACCTTTTCCTCATAATATTTTATTCACCTTTAGATCAGCAGACTCCACAAAAACACTTCTACACCAGTTTTAGTGGAGTTTTGATCCTGAAGTCATTTTCAATAGAATATAAATGCAGTTAATTTATATGCAAGTAACTTGAGTTACTCAGATTGTAACTAGTAATATATTATCAACATCTTTATAAGTAATGACTTACACTACTTAGTTACTAAAAAGAGGAATATACTGTATTACAGTAACTACCGTAATATCTGGATTATAAACTGCTACTTTTTTCATGAGCTTTGAACTATGCGGCTTATAGGGCAATGCGGCAAAATTATAGATTCTCATAGACTTTCTATTAACAAGTGTGGCCTATGTGTACTTTATCATTTTTCTTGCTTAAATCTAGTGGGTGCGGACCGTGCGACTTATACTCGGTGCGCTTAATAGGGCAAAAATTACAGTAGCTACTTTTGTAATGATACATGCTTTTCCTTGTGTGTCCACTTGATGTCACTGTTGTAGTTTTAATCAAAGTCTCAAACAAGGGTTTTTCCCGTATACAATAGTCTTCTTTGGTTTGCAGGCTGTCTACCACAATGTGAAGCCAGCATCTCTGCAGCAACAGCTCGAGTTGGTTAGTTTGGACCAGGACAAAGCCAAGGTCTTCGCTCAAACCTGGGCCAGCGCTGGGCCTGAGCTGGTGGAAAAACTAAAGCACAACATCTTTGCACCTAAGAAGGTAAAGCTGAAAGTATTCAAAAACATGTACAGTACGTCCTCTTTCACCTCCCCCATGAACTCCAATGAAAGTTTCTGATTTCAGCAGGACTTTCCTTGTTAAAAAAGGTCTATAAATTCACCAGGTAATTTGGTTATGAAACTTAATTAGAAGCTTAATTAAAGTGCCTGTCTGGATGTTTGACCAGTGTTCTATTAATAAAACTTTTTTTTTTTTTTTTTAATTCAAGAGTTTATAGAGGTTATGCAGATGACATCACAGAATTCTAAATATTAAAACTTAGTGGTAAGAAATTAGTGTCAATTGAAAGAAAGGACATTTTCTCATGTAAGAGCTCAAAACAGCTAAAACAGGAAAAGACACTACAGCAGGGGTTAAAGCAAAATAAAATGATTTGACTGAAAATATTTTACAATCAAGATTTTAGTTGCATTTTAATCGTAATATTACAGTGACATCTATGTTTTAAGGACATCTGATCTTAGTGGACGTCTGATCTTAGTCATAATACATTTACAGCTTAGCTATGGTATTTGAAAATCAATGTAAAAAGGAGAAACTTGTGATGAGATATTTTGAGTTGAGTAGAAATGTATATAGGCTAAACTCTTACATAAAAGGGGGTTAGGGGTCCTCCCCCGGAAACTTTTTCTGAAAACAGAAGAAATTGTCTGCATTTTGGTGGATTTCAGAGGAATTTCTTCAGCTTATTTTTACAGGTGCAGTTCTTGGCCATGGTATATGATATGTTACTATTATTACCTTGTCGGATTTGGACAAAGAATCCACTTTTTAATGTGAATAAATTGACAGAATACCTGACGGGCCATGTTAGTTACAGTAGCCATTCATCACATAAACGTTTAAGAAAACATCACTAACAGAAAGGTTCCTATATTTTTTTAAATTGACTGAAATCCGTCACAGTGACTGATTAATTTTTTTTTTTTTATTCATTGATCTTAAATAAAATAATAAACATGCATGTCACCAGTGCAGCACCCTTGTCAGATTAAACACCTGTCCCTTGTCTCCTTGTAACCAACCATCCATGAAATCTTAATAATGAAACCAAATGACAAAGAGCATGACTCTTAATATACCTATTATAATAAAGCAGTAAAGGCATGTAACTGAGACCTCTCTGATAGAACTAATGTCATTTGCATTTCCATGTGTCATCCATAAATTTATAATCAAGTGGAACAAGTTAAAATAAAAACTAGAAACTTGCTCTGGAGACCATAGGCCTTTTTTACGCCCTTCAGATGGTTTGCTCAATAATGTTGGTAGTAATAGAAAGATCTTCAGACTTCTTTCATGTGACAACTTTCTTTTTCAAACACTATCCTTTAACTTTTTAATCTGAATACAGCAGCTTTTTAGACACAGTTAATGTTCTTTAAACCAGTGTCTCGCAAAAGCTACTCACCAATTCAGTGCTCATCAAAATATCTAGATTGAATTGTCCACACTTGAGTGCATTTGGTGACTCTTTATGACTTTCTTGGTAAAGTAATGTTTTTCATTTGCATCCTTGCCAGATCTTTTTCATTTTGTTGTCATCCTAAATAACGGTGCTTTGCCAACACAACACCTGTCCGCTGATGCTGTCCGGGCTTGAGACCCAATAACTCAGATGCAGTTTTATCACAGTTTCTCGGGGCATCATAAAACACTTACTGCTCTGCCTCGACTCAGTGCCACGCGTATATCACACGTAACTGCGTTGACGGGATGTCAAATCTGTAAATCAAGCCACCAGTCAGAGAGGGGAAGATGATTGCTAAAACACTAGGGTTGTTTATTTATATAAAAATACAATTATTTAGTTTTAAAAACTTCCTAGATTTTTTTTAAGTGCACTGTGTAACTTTTCTACAGGTGAAAAGTCAACTACACAATTAAATAGAAATAGAAAGTTAAAACCCTACTTTGGGACTGCTCTGTTTTATGATGTGATAAAGGAACATTGTTTCTATGGAAACATACAAGAGGCCAAATAACAGTTCATTTTGTGGCTATGCCAGCCTGCTCAAAGTAAAGACACAGGTTTTTATTGTTTATGTTTATCTAAATGACACAAACATGCTGTTAATCAAGTGTGTTTTTTGAAAGTATGATAATGAATTTCAGGTCTTGAAATCAACAAAGGTAGTTTAAAAGACATGACGATGCCTGAATAATTAAAATTGTGCTCGGAATCAGCACCACTACTATGCTCAAACTAAAAACAAATGATCATCCTGAAGATGGAATTCTTTGTACCAAGTTTTGCAATTTTAGAGACCGAGAGAGTGAGCAAGGACAAAAGGCTTGTGTTAGTATAACAACAGACTGTTGAAACATCGTGTAGGGGTGTGCATTGCCTCTATGAAGGTATGATACATATCACACACATATGTCACAATACAATACAATTTGAGGCTCACAACAATATAAACAACAAAAGAAATTGTGAGCGCTTCCAGGATCTGCATAGAATCAGGTGCTCTTCAAGGATGAGGCCATGCATGTGGATGTGACTTGCAATGTAAAAAAATGTGTCAAGAAACAGTCACAAGAGATCCGAGCCACACTGAATGTAGAAAAATAAAAGTCCTTTATTTACATGTACAGCCTACGCGCTTTGACGCAAACGTGTCTTTGTCAGGGCAATTTTACACACACAACAGTATATTGCACTTTTTCTTTGGTCTTTTGCAAAGTGAAGACAAATATTTTGTTCGTTTTGATGAGCCAAAAAATAAAATCAGACACACGAGTTACAATGTACATTTTCTATTAAAGATGAATGACTGCATTAATACTGAATGATACTCTCTGAGTATTGATGCTCCTGGTGATTTTTTTCTGACAGTTATTGATACTTCCAGGTGATGATTTCTGCATCCTAAGGTACCTTTGTGAGCAATGTGTGTTCGAACGGGATTTTGTTATTTCCTAGTTGATTTTTTTTTTTTTTTTTATTTTTTTATTTTTTTTTTTTTTTTTTTTTTTTTTTTTTTTTTAGGTCACTATGGTGTAACTTTCTGGGAGATGAAACATCAACTAAAACAATTCTGTAGAAATAGAAAGGTAAAGCCATTACCTACTACATAAATATGATTTATGCAATATTGGTAAAAAATTACAGCTAAAATAATAACTTTTCCATGGAAACATGCATGAAAAGGCCCTCCTCTAGGCCAAAAACAGTCCATTTAGTGATCTTGGAAAATCTAAGTTAAAAACTCAGATTTTTATTATTTTTCTGACGCAATAAAAGAAATATCAAAAACATGCTTTAAGTTTATTTTTAGTCAAAAAGTTACACAGTGCATCTTTAAAATAACTCTAGTAACTGTTGATAATTGAGTTTCTCAAACTGTATTTCGTTTCTTCTTGACATTTTCTCTTTATGAATATAATGTACATTTTGTTACTTGCAAACTTGTTCTCATTCTCTTAACTAAATAATGGAAGCGTAGATTTTTGCCCATAACAGTGTTTAAGCTTTCATGTCATGGCATGTCAAGTCATGTTTCTGTGTTGTAGCTTGAATACGTGGGATGGCAGCTGAATTTACTGATGGCCCAGTCCAGCCAAGCGAAGATGAAGACCCCCAGTGCTGTGCTGCAGCTCGGACTGTGCAGTGAGGACTCTCAGGTACAACAGTGCACACATTTCAACATTTCCACCACACCGCGTTTGTCCTGTCCTCATGACCTCATTTAGTTTTGGTTTTAGCCCAGTTTAGTCCTGATTTCTTGCGCTTGATTTGCCTCTCTACAACATAATGGTTATGGTAACATGTAATGTCTGTAATTGTCTGATTGTGAGATTCCAAACTCTTACTAGAAACTTAAGCATTCAGTAAACTAGAGGAGTTCTGGGACACCGACTCCTTGAGTTTGTGGCCTACATGACAAGTCTCTTTAGACATTTACTGTCCTCTGTTTAAAGTTGCTACTGAACTCTGTGGTCTTTGTCCTTCATTCAACACGATGGGACTGTGAGATAAATAGTCGGTGTAAGATGTCCTTATGTTTGTACCTTTTTGACCTGTCTAAAAATCAGAGAAGATTATAAACTCTACTAGTGTGCAGCTGTCTTAGAACACAGCCTGTCAGAGCATCTGCCAATGCCAGACTCCACTGTCTCATAACAGCTTATAAGATTTATACAAATGTGGATGAAAATACAAAGCTCTTATCAACTGTGAGACAAATAGTTGTTGCAAAATGTTCTTATGTCTGTAGCCTCCATTTTTGTTTGACATATTTTAAAAATGTACAACATTTAATTTTCTACAGTGCAGGAGGTTTTGATCCTTTTCTAGTCTTGGTCTTGTCTAGAATGGTTTTTAGGTGTCTATCGCTGGGTATAACATGACAATGAATGCTAAGTAGCTTTTTTACCTTGTTAAATGTCTTTGTAAGTCTCTGTGATGATGGTTACAGATGTATTTTTGGGATATTTAAAGCATGTTTTGGCCTCTTGCTCCAAATACTACAACTGCAACTTTTCCATCTCGTTCTCCTCTAGGAAACTCTGGCTCTTTGTTTTTTTGTTTTATTCTGCGGTTTAAAATGTGCTAACATGTGTTTTTGCTGCTTTAATGCAATTGGCTCTAGTTTAATTAGACAAGACAATGTTCTTGTAAGGCTTTTGATCAATTTAAAGACCAGGATAAGAATGCTACATTGTTTAGTATCATCATCAGCATGGTCGTAATGATCAGAAAGAAGGACTATTTCAAAACTAATGATGGACCGTCTTAGAGCCTTTGAGATGTGGAGCTGTGAAGAGATGTTTAAGAATACATGGATGAACAAAGTTAGAAATTAAAAGAAGTTTTTTTCAAGCTTGCTCAGGAAAAAAGAAAAAAACATTTAGCTTTTTTAGCCACAATAGCCGTGACAATGGCTTGCAAAGAGTGCATCTAGAAAAAATAATAGAAGTAAAGAAGGGCAGAGAAAGACCATTGGTTAATGTGGACAGATAAAATACAACAATGAACTCGACTGGAAGAGCTGTGCATTTTGGAATCTAATCCTATAAGATTGTGAGGTTAGCCCTAATTTGTATGTATTTTTTAAGCGTTCAGTAACAAGACTAGAAGAAGACATCAGTGTCCATCGTAGCTAAACGGGGATCAAGCCAGAATAAGTTTGATTTTAACCTCAGATTTGACACTTTGCTTCTTGCAGTCATTAATTTTAACTAGATGTCAGTTCAGGGCCTTAGTGGCAAATGAGCGGCTCGTCCAATCTGGCCCAGTTTCTTTGCTAATAGATGCTAATCCCACTGGTGTGTGTCTTGACCCAGAGGTAGACAGGCATCTGGCGCTGCAGTAAGTGTAGTGTAAAGAGCGCAGATCAGGGAGCTTGTTATGGGCGTCCTCCAGGGCGACTCTGTTCTCTGGAGAGGTACACTCCGCTGCCAGAAATGAACTGAATTTGGCTTTGTTGTTGGGCTTTCATCCAAGAAGTACAGTGTCAAACAGAAAAGATACTGCAGAAATATAGTGGGACAGAAAAGTAATACTGTATTATATTTGCAATATCTCTTCAAGATTTCTAAAAGTGACCATGCATGCAAATTGTTTTAGATTGATTGTTCAATGTTGTATGTTTGCTGCAAGTTTAATGCACTTAATGCACAAAAAAAAAATTTATTCTGGCAACGTTTAATCAGCTGCATCTTTACTCATTTATTTTTTGAGAATCAAATAACACCAATCATTAAATAGTTTCTGGTTAAATGTCAATCTTTTGACAAGGCACTTGCATCAGGTGTCCGAAACCTTGAAAAAAAAAAATCGTCATATAAAATAGTATACTATTTGTGACAATAACCTGATAGTCTGAAAAATGACTACAAATCATTTTATTGGTTAAAAAAAAAAATTATTCTGTGCTAATATGAGAATAAGCAAACTTAAAGCTGGACACATAAAATGTTGGACCGATCTGGCCTTTGTTTGACACATGTGCCTTGACATTATTAACATCATGTTGATAGAGGCTCTCATCAGTTGGGAAAATGTGTCAGTTTCCAAAAGTTAATCTATAAAATAAGACTAATTTGATTTGATTAAATGAGTTACCATTTGGGAGTGTTTGGAACAACTTTTTACAGCGAGAGTAAAGTAAAACCAATCGTCATTTACAAATTTAAAGAATAATTTAAAGTTGTTCTATGTTAAAAGGTTATGTCATTATGAAGCTCTAATTACTTTGACTCAAATGTTCCAAGACAAGTAATTAAACACATTTAACATGTATTTGTTTAAATGTTATTTTATTTAGCTTAAAAAAAACAACAGTAATTGTGCGCAACGTTACCCCTCCATAGATCTGACCTGTTCCATTTGGCTTTGTTGCGTCACAAGCTTCTCTCTTTTCAGATAGATAATATGGTTATTGGAACATTCCAAGCACAGCAATACATAAGCAATAACTCTACTAGAAAATTTACACAGTTACATACATCGCCATGGCCAGTTTTTACAAAACTAAATAGTTTTGTGTTCCAAATAAGTTTAATTTGGCCATATTTTAATAGATGTGTGCCGCGGAAAACTTTAAAGTAAAAACACTAAAGTTGCTATGACCAAAAACTGGAAAACTGTCTTAGTCTATAAACACCGACACCAACACCATCTTAATTGAATAATTTTTAACACATTCCTCTTGTTTTCAAGCTGATTTTTCCTTGCTGCTTGCATTGTGATTTTCCAAATGACTAGTCAGGTGTCTTATCTCTCTGTGCTAGTTTATATTCCAGTCCCTTGAGACAAGTGACTGTTAATGAGGAATTAGAGCAGACATTTAAATTTGCCCCGTCTTATCCCCTGTAGTCACACAAAAAGTGTTTTCTTTTTTACTTCCCTCCTCCCTTCCCCTCCCCAGGCTTTAAAATGTTATATATTTATCTAAATCCACTCACACCATTTCTCTGGGGAAAGATGTGCCAGGTGGTCCAGAAGGCGGGTTAAAAGTACGAGATTGACTCACCACCTGTACATGTTTTTCTTTTGAGCAGCAGGTGGCACTGTTGGCCTATAATTGATGAATTGAAACTTTACTGGAACAAAGGTTTCAGGCTTTTGTGACAGTTTTATTTTTTGCTTTTGCAAAACATATAATGTAATTTGTGTCAAAACACTGCATTGATTATCACAAAACTGAATTTTAAACCACGCTCCAAGGGCTTTTTTTTAACAATCCAGGTGCTAAATTATGCAGTATATACTAAAAAAAAAACACTAATAATGTTCAGTTGTGAGCTATTGTTTTTACTTTTGGAAAATGCACATATATAACTTTCCACAAAATCTATATACAGCAAAATTAGCATTTGTGTTGCCTGTGGCAGTCAAAATGTGAGTTGTAGTAGGTTTTTGCTCCTCTTTTAGCATTGTTATTGTTAGCTATTTTGCACTTTGTCAAATGCTTGATAATGAGTCTACTACAGTTAGGTGTCTAAATAGGCATGTTAAGTTTATTTGGTTATTTGACAGTACAAGTTACAATATATTTGTAAGAACTAAACATAATCATTATAAATTTTAAAGCAAGGTAAATATGATAAGGTAAATAAATGTTTGGCTGTTTATGAGACATTAACCTTACTTGTAATTAGTTATAAACAAGCTAGAGATCACAATAAACTTCACTTATGACTGATACTTCATTAAGAGCATATAAAAGTATCAGTGATGCTGTACTTTCTTAAAGCAAAAATGAAACGTATGGATCAGCATCATTTGTCTGTTACCCACTGAAGACACAACATGATATCGGCTGAAGCAACAACAGAGCCGATACTGATCAACATGATCGCACCTATTCGTCTTATTCAGATCATCTAAGTTGTTGGTCATAAGCCAAGATCAAATCAAACTGAATTGAACAGTATGGATTTCAACATTAAAAATTATAGTTAATTTGTTCACTAGGCAAATATCGAATTTAGTAAATATCAAAATGCTGTAGAAAAAAAAAAAAATAATATAAAAAAATAAGAAAAAAAAATGATCGTACCTGAAGACAAAGAAGAAATAACTATTAGAATGTGTACATAAGCATTCAAAGTGCTTTTAAAACAGGAAAATTAGTTGGGAGATAGCTGCACTTTTGTGATTAATTTGACAAACATTTGTCTGATAGATAAACACAAAATGACCATCTTAAATTAAAAAACATGTTTTGAGTGGATTTTGATTGGTTTGAGTCTGATTGCCAACAAAACACGTTTCATTTTACTTAAAGAAAAATTCTCACAATTTGAAATTACAATAAAGTTTCTTGTGTTCTTGATTAAATAACTAAATTTCCTTGTTCTGCTTTCAAATCACAATAAACATCAGTTTTAAACTGATTAGAATATTTACAGTTGTTGTTTTTTCCAGTGTAACGTTTATGTTAGACTGAAGGACGTGTAGAAGCCATAAACAAAGTTGTCATGGAAACGGGAAGGGGTGTGGTCACGTGAGGAAGGTGGGATAGTTATCAGAGGCACCTGCTCCATGGCGTGCAGGGAGAGGGGAGACGCCGGGTAGCTGTATTTTTCGTTGACCGTGCCTTTTATCTTTTTTTTGCTTGTTACTCCTGATCGTAGGCCTACAATGTAAACTTTTCTGTGTGTAACTTGCAAGAGACGTCTATTAAGTCCCATATGAAATGTAGACGTGACTCAGAGGCTTCTTTTAGATAAAGGCTGCGCGTCATACAGAGGTACTGGACCCGATCTCCTCTCAAAAGGCGACAAGGGCTCAGGGTCGCTACAGGACGATTGTCCAAATATTATCAAGATTCGAAAAAAAAAAAAAATAAAAATCGAGATTTTGTCAATATCACCCAGCCCTAGTTCTCACATATTTATTCTTTTTATTAAAACAAAAGTTGCAAATCTAATCGCATTTGAATACTAGTCAAAAAAAAAAAAAAATAAATAAATTAAAATAATCCAATTAGATTGTGCAGCTCACTGATCACATACAGGAGCAAAGTAACACATAATTCATATTTTCCTGTTTGTTCATTGTGTCATCACATATTATGTTTATATTCACAATAATTATAAACCATGGCAGGGATTATGTGCTATAAAATGCTGCTTGAATAGAAGTAGGACAGAGCAACATAAAAATGATTGTTGATATTGATTGGTTGAATGCTGTAGATAGAAGTCCTGTGTGACCGCCTCAGCTTCATTAGCGCTTTCCCTGAGGATGTGGAGGAGACAGAGCCGAACGTCTACCCAGTAAACAATATGTGACAGTTATTAAAGCCCAATACTGGCTGTCATGTCTTTGGAATAACCAATGAAAGCATGCACCAGACCCTTATGAGCAAGTAAAAATATAAATAAATAAATAATAATAAAATAAAAATCATATACACATATATGTTGTCAAGTCATATTGTATTTGTTACTTATATACAAATCTTATTTTTGCATAAAACAAGAATATTAAAGGTGGTGTAGCTTATTTTCACACTGCAAACACGATTTAATCTGACAGCTTCTTCTCATAAATCCTTTGTCACATTAATATCGACATGTATACATTTGGATTGCAATTACGGCTCATAAACCTCTTTTTACCAAACAGAGAGCTATATTTTGCTCCTGATTAGAAATTCTTTACTATTCACTTCAAACAGTATTCAGTCTTGTTTTTTGTTTTTTTTGTTTTTTATACAAGTGCTGCATTTATCATTTACTTTTTAGTGGAAAACACAAAATGACCAAGTTACAACTAAAATGATGTTGATGGGAATGTCTCTTTCATATTTATACATATTTTTTTATTTTTTATCTTTAGCAAAAATATTGTTGTATCTTATTGTCTAATGCATAGTTATTTATTTATTTTGCGTTTCATTTCAGTCTGAAACAGAGTAACAATGAAGCTATATGAAAAGTACAACTAACTTATCCAACACATGGTTAAAGTTTAATGCATGTAATGTTTTTCTTTATTTTATTAAAATTACACAGTACCTCATTGTGATTTGGGTGGAAGAGCACACTCAAACCAAAACAAACATGGCAGCAGCGACAGACGACTTTCGGACAATTTTGGCAGAATTATGGACCTTTTTGAATTAAAAAAAGCGTGCATTTTTGAACGGCCTGCTTCCGGGTTCAGATGCCTCGACTAATCTGACTTAAATCTTGCCACGACATTCCTGTTTTTCCCAACTCTACCCTGATTGATAATAAATGCAAAATAAACAATAGTAATAATATTTTTGTAGCTTTGATTAACATCTCCGGTCCAACTTTACTGTTTTGACTTT
This sequence comes from Mugilogobius chulae, assembly GCA_038363315.1. NCBI lineage: Eukaryota > Metazoa > Chordata > Actinopteri > Gobiiformes > Gobiidae > Mugilogobius > Mugilogobius chulae. Next base: position 18,279,753 of record CM076397.1, on the reverse strand, counting down.
TGTGAATCATGCAGTCTTTACCTCTCTATCTGTAAACATGAGGTTTATTTATAGCTGCATAGGTCTTACGTCCCCAGGTAAATGATAATTGATATATACATAGTGAGCCACTCTTTACCCACAGCTAGGTCTTTACAGCTGAAAAGTGTGGTGGTTTGAGTGTCGGACGCACAGAGAATAAAAACGTTCTCATCGAAAGAGATCATATTCCGAGCAGCCGTTTAGGAAGCTAACTCAATCTGTCTTTGTTGTCTGAAAATGCTGTATTGACAAATCATTTAGTCTGGCTCATAGCGTAATGTCACGCCACACTTTTGGACTGCTCTGAAACCATTTATGAGCCACACTCTGCTGTTGTGATCTCTGCTTGGGACGTTATTGGGTGCTCACTGATGACCGTTCAAATTGACTGCCTGTACAATCTCATGCTTTCTAATTGAACTATGCAGTATGTTTATATTCAAAGTATTGTAACTACTAGTATGAGTTAGGTTGTTTGAAGTAAGAATTTGACTATAATTCTAATTTAGGCTATCCCAACCTATCATTGGTTACAACATGTCTTTTGGCTATGATGTTGCAACGTTTAACTGCCTTTTCTGATACAGGAAATTTAGCTGGATCAAGTATCGGCTTTATGATATCGGTTCATTCCAATAGCATTGTTGTGCCTTTAATTGGACATGATGAGACTAATTTCTTGACTGATGTTGATCCAGAATGTCTCATAATGTTTGAAATTTTATTCAAATTAAGTTATTAAGTTGTGACTTGAACTATAAATCAGTGTTTCCCAACTAGGGGTAACGTGGACCCTAGGGTCACCAAGGGGTGCTTGATATTATTGCAGATTTAATAGAAGGTTAAATGTATGTCTAATTAACATAAAAATGTAGGACAAAATATTTTTGAGAAATATAAGGATTGTAAGGATTTATACTTTCATAAAAATAAGAAAATACAAAAGCAACAATTGGCAATATTCTACTAGAAAACCCATTTGTTTACCTAAAAGCACAATTAGGGGATACTCAACGTGTGGGACAAAATTTAGGGGGTACTTGGACAAAAAAGGTTGGGAACCACTGCTATAAATAACAGTTACATAACACTATGTGTCTTATGTTTTGATGAGAAAACTAGGGTATTTCAGTCCTTACACTGGTATCGGTTGGTATCGGGTATCGGCAGATACTTAAGCCAAAATATTGCAATCGGAACAGAAAAAGCTGGTTCGGTGCATCCCTCATAAAAGCTTACATTTATAGATTACTATTCTTCTTTTTATACATGTATTTAAAGTGAGTATGATATGTTTCTAGGAATTTCCCATTTTAATTTACTTTAGTAGATTAACACTAGTTGTAAAACAGGAAGTAGAGCAGAGTTCTTAACTAACAACCTCACAATAAAGATATTTTACTTTTTCTCAGAAAGAACATATTTTAATGACTCTATAGACATACATTTAGCAATCTGACCGTGTTGTTGTGTATTTTTATATCTCAAGAAGTGAAAATCTGTGATATTAGAGGAGTTTTGGCAGGAAATAAATTTGTAATCTGAAAAAATGACTAACTGGAATGAAATTTGAAAAATGTTTAATTAAATCCTAAATATAATGATCTCAAATTTGTTTTAGTGTAATGATAGTTCAACCTAAGAGGCACTTTAAAAGCTCCTCTGTCCCATTTATTATACAGAACATTCATGCACAACCACCGCTCTTTTTAATATTTACTGTGGACATGCCAAGCTAGCGAAAGGCACTCAGTCAGAGCTAGTGAGCTAATGCTGCTCCTCATGGGCCGCTTCACACTTGGGCTATCTTTAACTTACAGCTTCACACATGCTCAGTAGAAGTGGATAAAGAATTTCTGTGTTTCAAACCTCAAAAGGCAAATCTATACTGATTTTGAGTCCAGCTTAAGTTGAAAAGTGAACAAGAAATACATCAGTTTGAACTCATTCACTACAATTTAATAGCTGCATTTTGGTTTAGTTTAAATTTAAATGTACAGTAGGTTAGCGGGCATTTAGCAATGTTGTTTTCATTGCATTTCTTAAAGATGCTACAGTATTTGCTGTCTTAAGATTGTAATCAAACTAAAATATTTAGTCGGAATTTCAACAGCATTAAACCAAATACTACAACTATGCAATAAATCTGAGGTGGGCAATAATTATTTTTCTTCGAGGGTCATATTCAAATCCAGACTAGTGGCAAAGGGCCGTACTAAACTAAGGCAGGGATAAACCTGGTCTAAAGCAGAACTAAACCTGGTCTAAAGCAGAACTAAACCTGGCCTAAAAACTATGACTAAAACAGGGCCTAAACAGGACTTGAGCAGGACTAACTATGGAGGGATTTTCGGTCAATTTTCGGTCAGTTGATAAACGAATAATCCCTCTATTGGTATTAACATAAGAATTTATTATTGTTCCGAGCATTGTTTCATAAAATATTGGGTATTTATCTAGTACAATGCAAAAAAATGTAGTTCTAGATTTGCTAAAATGTCTACAAATCTGGATTTCAGTCTTTATTTTGTTGTTGTTCAGAAGGTTTCACTTGATGGACCTGGATTATTTACCATAACTTGTTTTGATGTGTTTCTGCCTTGTTTCGATAAATTTGTATATTTGCTTCAAGCTAAATATCTTATAAACAGTCAAAAATGTCTAGAACAATTGAAATATGCTGCCTAATATTAGCAATTTGGTTCCAATCTAGGAATGTCAAGATTATTAGGTTATTCGATAATCGTGATTATTCAAGTCACAATATAATCGTAAGAACCAAATAATAATGGCAGAATTTTTAGAAGTGAAATTAAATTCTTAAAGTTCATTCTATAGAAACTGGGGATGGACAAAATATAAGTTACAGTTTGGCAACAGCTGAGTTTATAGAAAAACACCAATATTTGGCAATATTTGTTATGTTACATGTAATGTTCTATTTTGTTTTTATTTTGTACTGAAAATTACATTTGTGATTTAAAAATTATGGTTTCAACAAACAGCAGGTCAAATCAAAATTTGCCCCACCAAAAGAAATATAAGAATATCATTATCATATACCATTTTGAAGCAAAATTACGTCTTTCAATCAAACACATTTTAATATTTATAGGAGGCAGGCATATTACTTTTTTTAATTTAATCTAAATGAAAAAAAGTTTTGTCACATTAACATTGTATTTTCATTAGGAGAATTTGATTTCATGTGACTTGTTTGACAATAAAAGGAAATTTGGTCATAATTGTGAATAATCACAAAATCGTGATGTTTAGTCTCGCAATAATCGTAACACTAAAATTTGATATCGTGACATCCCTATTCCAATCTGACTAAAAAGAGTAATAGGATGATGAATATTCTGTTTAATGAGCAAAACATGCTGGGAACCTGATTAAAATAGGTTGTGTTTGCCCAGGTGTGCATAGATAGATAATAGATAGATGGATGGATGTTTATGAGCTGCTTACAGTACAAGAAGCCAAAGACTGCCTGCGATACTGGCTCCAGGAGAAAAAACATTGGAAAAATGTAATGCATGAATGCTATTATTAGATGTAAACGGGACAGTGTGAAGGAATTTTAACTTGATTAGAGACTAAATACATTTTATTTTAATGACTCGAATAATTCCTATTTCTGCTAATTCTGCATAGGGCTGTGCAATATTGCCAAAAATTATTAACTTGATTTTTTGTTTTGTTTTTACGTATTTCAATAACGATATTCAAACGATATTAAGTCAGTCCAACAAAAGTGTGTTCAAACATCTCTTACTTATTAGTTCAGGTTTACACAGGAAAATGACCATCTCAATAAGTCAAAATGTTCATAAATGTCTGCAATCAGTGATTATGTTTTTTTTTTTATTTTGAACATGCAAAAAATATCTAGTTCAATTTCTAACTTGAAATAAGGAGAAAGTCAGAGAGTAATTTCATTTGTTCTGGATTCCCATTAGTTACTAATAAAGAACTCAATAACACATGTTTAAACACATTTTTGTCTGACTTTTATTCCACAATCCGTCATAAAAAGGATAATAACTATCTAGTGTATTGGCTCATTTAAGTTTGTATTAGTAAGTATTAGATAATTGTTGAAATGTCACAAATCTAATCACAAAAGTGTAGATGACTTTTTTTAAACCTTTTTTTCTATTAAACGGTATACTCGATATTCAATTTTCTCCAAAACAACAATCACGATCTTATCTTTATTTGATATATTGAACAACTCTAATTCTGCACTATGCCTCTCCTGTAGAGGAACCATCATCAAGGTGAAGTGACAGCTCATTTCTTTGAAGAGGAAAGACCGCAGTAAAATTGCCTTTTACATTTTTATTGGGGACAAATTACACCACACTTTTGTCTAATGTTGTGGAAAGTCACACATCTTCTACTTTTCACTTTGACTCCACTGTAGCAGTCTTTTACAGGGAGCAAAAGAGAGTAAAGATGGAACCAAAGCTCCTGTTTTTGAAAGGCAAATTTGGATTTTTGATCAAATGAATACTGCATGAATAATTTTATCTCTCGACAAATGATAATGCTCTCTATTTGTGGCTTTCGTAATGGTTCCAGCTGTGTTCCATTTCACAAGATTCAAGTGTCTGTAAGCATCATAGAGGCCCTGCTGTTCATTTTCCTCTTCCAAGTGTCTGAGTTTTGACAAAAAATCATGTTTGCGATTGCAGATATCTATCGCCAACGGTTGCATAATCCTACCTTTTCTGTTGCCAGATAAACACTTATTTGTCTGTTATTTCCTACTTGCATTCTGGGCCAAACACAATCCACAGTCTCAGCCAGGTTGTTGTTGTCAAAGCAGCAGACATGAGAGAGTTCCTGATATACTCATTTATTTTTTCCTTTTGGTCTCGTAAATAGGATGCTTTTTATTTGCAAACATCCCCGCTCTCTTTGACTCCATGTATTAACCCGCTGTGATGAGAAACGCAATTAAAACAACACTTTTTTTTTTTTTTGCCTTGCGCTGTGATCATGCATCTACCCTGTCTCTCCTCTCAAAGCTAAAAACAACTGCCTCCCACATTGTCTTGTCAAGTCTGCCCTATACGAGCAACACTTCCGACTGGATCTTTTTATCTTTTTCTTGCAGGGATTACAACGCTGATCAATATATTGGGAGAGCTGTAGTGTTTATGCTGCCAACCAACCACCACCAGTGCAATTGGACAAAGCCTGTTTTGTCTAAAACTCTACTTGCCTTGCTCTACATGTCCCCCGGATGCTTTGTTGCTTTGTGCCTTTTTTAGCGAGTCTTCTTTCCCTCCATCTCTTCACACCGCTGCCCTCATTTGTTTTCGGTGGGATTTTGGAGATCGCATTCAATGAGAGGCTCATTGTCCTCAAGTCTTATCCGTTGGAAGAGGACGGGCCCCAAGCTGGCCCAATGTGTGTCTGTGGGTGCGCTCCTATCCTCTCTCGGGGCTGCTTGCCATAAGATGATGTCATGGTGTTTTTTTTTTTGTCTTTGCACCAAAAGGGGGCACCCATTGACACCTCTCACCCCATTACATACTCCATATCGCCCTCTTTCCACCCACCAACCTCCACTTGTGCCAGTTTTCCCAGATCCTTTGGCTTCTCGAAAAGGCGCCTAGAGGATTTGGAGGGTTTGGTTGTTAAGCACACCCACGGTACATGCTTTACACCCTATAGGAATCTTCAACCTCGCAAATCCACCTTTTTTTTTCCAGCTTTTTTTTTTTTTTAATTCGACACCCCCTCTTCTCTTGTGATCTCCATTCTGGGTTGTTTTTGTTTTTCAGTAATCATTAATCCCCTGAGAATGCTGTGCCGATTTGCCTTAGCCGGCAGCGATGGTGAAAACTGTGATTCTCAGATGTGCCTATTTTTCTAGTAAAAGGCTCTGTTTTGTGTATCTTGGCGGGGCGAGAGAGCTTTTTGGGTTAAACAAGACGCTCTGATTGCAAAAGCACTGAGCTAAATTATTTCTATTCACTTAAAAAATAAAGCGGAAACTGTGGTGCTTTTTGTTCACTGCAAATACTGTATGTGTATTGTAAGAGCCTCATTGATTCATTTGTATTTGTTGTAGTCGCACTCACATTTGTGTTTTGATTGAAAGTTCTGTGGAGTCTGTAGCTCTACATTTTGCTTTTATAGCCTACATATCATGTTTTTAATATGTGTTTTAAGTTTTATTGTACTTAAGGCTCTTTTATAAATGAGATGTTCATATCTCAATGGGACATCTTGATGAAATAAAACAAAAATATAAAAAAAAAATATACAGTTGCAAAATCCCTCTTTGCTCCCTCCCCTTAGTTACCAGTTAATTAAAATATAAAGCGGTTTTCATTGTAATTTAAATGTAATAAATCAGTAAAGGTTGTTAAATGTGTGTTATATATGTCACAATATGGAATTCCAGTATTGCAATTTCTGAGAGACAAAATATCACAATTTTATTCACAATTCCAGTCGACTTGATCAAACAACAGTGAAATCTGTCATTTTCTTTCATTCTCATTGTCTAACCCATCACTTTTCCTTAAGTTTAATCTTCCTAAAGGAAAATATCTAAACATGTTTATAAAAAAAAATTAAAAATTGAAAATATTGATATTTGCAGATGCAAATCTTTGAAATTCTAAATCTGGCTCACATAATCACAAATTTGCTTTTCATGTCAGTAAAAAAAAAAAAAAAAAAAAAAAAGCTAATTTTTCTGGGAAATTAAGTGTCTGTACCAAATATTGCCCATTTTTAATATAAACCTGGTCAGAACCATCTGGAACCAACATCATTAATTAATAGAATGAATCAAAAAACACTTAATTTTGCAAAAAATTGGCACGATTCTTCTTCTTTTCTTTTTACGGTTCTACTGTGACTTGGATAATCACGATTATTAATTAACCTAATAATCTTGACATCCCTAGTTATATAGAAACTAGTAGCTACTGATACATGGTGATGCACCGATCCAACACCGGGATCAAATTTTAGTACTGAAATGTAACCAGTAGATTAAATACTATAATCAAAGCATCTTGCCTGAATCCTGCTGCACAACAAGTGTGAATGATGTATGGACTTAAAACGGTGCAGAAGATCTCAGAGATGTAACATCACAAATCTGGGACATTCAGAACAGTGATTTCTGAGGTTCAAAGGGGAAAGAACAGGATCTCAGACAGAACCCCAGCTGTGTTTTTGATGTGGAGGCAATGTTAGAACAAGATCTCAAAACTGCAATTGTGCATAATGTCCCTAAAGCTGTGTTTCTCAAACCGTGGTACATGACTCATGGTTGTGTTACTTCTGGTGATACTTGAAGTTGTGTTGTGACTATACTAAAATTCTTCTATCTTTAGGTTAAGGTTTAAGAAAATAGCCTACTGACTTTTAAACTACAAAAGTGCTTTCTCTCTTTAACACTGTGATTTTGTAGTTCTTATATCTCATTCTAAAATGCTACAGGAAAGGGCAACTTGTGTTCTGTTAATGTCATATTTTAGTATTGATACTTAATTGAGTATCTAGTTTTGATACCAATTTCTAGATTAGTAACTGATTTCCGATACTTGTGACAACCCTAACTTGAAGTAATCTGCAGTTTGAATATATTTTATCATTAATAGATAAATCTATTCATGTTTTTGTCTTCTTTTTGGCTTAAGTTTGGTTAATGCCTCTTGCACGTCATTTTGCACGGGAAAGAGACGAAAGGACTGGACAGAGCAGAATATTTATAGTTTCTGTGCGTTTCAAGCACAGAAATGCCGTCGAGATCTGCCATTGAAATCCTGTTGATTTCGCGTGGACCATACGCGTAGTCAGAAATCTTCCCTCGACGCTGAAGCGGAAAAGCAGGTCTCTGCAGACGCCGCTTGAGGGGTCGTGTCCGTAAAAATACATAACTCCACCACGCGAACCCTCACAGTCCTTGCCACTTATGATCAGTGAACTGACTTACGGTCAGTTTACCATAAGTCAGTTATGGTTGGCAGAATGTTACATTCCGTATAAACTGACTTTGAGTGTCCTTTAGAACTCCTGTGAATGGTTTATTGTTGTTTTAGTCTTATTTTAAACCATTTAAACACTACTTTAGGTCTAATTTAGTCAGAGTTTTGATCTGGTGGTATTTGGAGAGATATATTATGTGGCACTCAGTGTGAAAAGTTTGGGAACCACTGCTTTAAAGTATTATGACATCAAGCCAACAACCATTAATGCTAAAACTTGTAATGTAATATACTAGTTTTAGTAGTGATTTGTTTCTTAGCATTGTTTTGTGTGGACAATTGTAGCGGGCATCGTCTCTCACTGGCATCATGTTCAGGAGGAGTGTGCGTTTTGCTTGCTCTTTTCTGGAACAGTGTTTCTAATGAGTGGGCTGGAGCCTGGCGCTGTTGTCATCCTCAGTGCAATGATAGGGCAAACGCACTTCCTCCGCCCGCACCAACAAACAGAAACTCATATCGGGCCCAGTCCTGAGCCTTTGATGTTCTGTTGAAAGCTATTTAAGGAGTATTTTGCAGGAGGGCTAAGTGAGCAGAGCCTGGGTGCAAAGTATTATGTTTCTTTTCTGATGGAAGGCTAGGAATGGTTTTAAGAGTGTTACATCCCGGTCTAATTTGTATATAAAAAGATTATACAAGCGCATTTCAAAGGACATATGCATTATGTATTGTTGGCTTACTTTGCTATCTCATGTTTTAGAGTTTAAGATTATGTAGTATAAATTGAAAACATACATGAAATTCTACCCATGAGTTCTTCTTTCCAGGATTTGGTGCTGGCTCTCCATCTGCTGTCAAACAATCAAAACCAGTCTTGTCCAGCATGGTAATCCAAGCACTCAATTGTAATTAACGTAGCTTGTCAGAAATGTTCTGAATGATTCTGACAATGAGTTATGGAGTCAAAACAAATGAGGAGGCCTCTGGAGACAGGCTCATAATGAATGAAATTATGATTTAAGTTGGGGTAACTATTTTAGATTAGTAAACTGTGTTTTTTATTAAAAGTATATAATAAGTGCAACATTATGAGAAAAAAATAGACCTCTAAGTACTGTCTGATATTAATAATAAAGAATTTTTGTTTGTAAAAAGAAGTTTATAAGTTGTAATTACAGCCAAAAATAATATTATTAAAACCATGTGTTGAAGGATTTGTGCATGAAAGTTGTCAGATTTAAACCAAAATCAATTGTGTGAACATCACCTACCCCACCTTAAATTGAGTTAGAAACTATTTTATATTTTAAAAGTCCTTCATTAAAGGAATCTGTGTAGCTTTATAGCGTTCACACTCACTGGTTTAAAACATGAAGTACAACTAAAAATGAACCTGTGTTGCCAGAACTTTAACCTGGAGCTAGTTTTTTTTTTTTTTTTCACAAGCTGCACTAGCACTGATTAATGGCTGGCTGCAGGTGCTGGGCTTAGGTCACTGGATTTAGTTGTATGAAATGCAGCCCAAATGTGAGACTCACAGACTGTGGTCTTCTTGAGAACCAAAACACCATCATGTGTAATGTTTATGTCATAAGGATAAATCATGTAATGTTGTATGTATGTATGCTGTTTCTGAGCACATAATTTGTCAAGTTTATGAAATTTAAAAAAACAAATTGATATAATGTTTAGGTTCTTATGTATTAGAATGCAAAAAAAAGTAATAAGCCAGCATGACAGAAATTCAATTATACTGGCTGCAAGTGAAATTGCAGCGAACGAAATAATTAAACAAATTATGCCTTATGTGCTAATGCTGCAGAAATGCTTAAGAATCTGGATGATTTATAAACTTAAAGACAGTATAGTAGATTTCAAAGATGCCTATGTCTTCACAAACCTGGACTATTCAGAGCAGTGTTTTCTGAGGCTCAAAGTGGAAAAGATAGAATCTCACAGACAACCCCAACTGTGTTTTTTGTTTAAGAAGCAATCTTACAACAGGAATAAAAACTCAAAAAGTAAATGTTACATATAAAATGTCCTTTAAAATCAAATTACTTCATAAAACATGCTTAAAATTAGTCTGTCAAATTATTATTTTTTTAAATCAGATTAATCACACTTTAAAATGTTGATTAATCCTGATTAATCACAGTTAATTGCAGACTTTCAAAGTTATTTTATAAAAGACATTTTTAATGTCATAACATTCAAATGTTTGTTACTTGAATATGTCAATTATTATTATTTGTGCTGTACAGTTGTTTTTTCTCATTGTGATTGTTCCTCTGGAAGGTAACTTGTATGTGGGATCACCTGTGGCCAGATGCATATGAGATGATATGGCCAGATGATATTTTGCATCTCTTGGTCTTTAACGATGATGATGGGTCATGCTGTGGCTATCCATTTAGAAAAAGCATTGCTTAACTTTGTTAACATTACCGTACTCGGCTTGGTGTTGGACGTAAGTTAGTAGCAGCGCTCTGCAGCCGCTGTATCAAACACATGTTTGGCTTTAAGGTGGTATTTCAAGCTTGTTGTGCTTCAGTGAAAGGAGAGTTTATCAGTGAACACTACCTTTGTTTTTTGACTCCCGTTGGGATGTTTTTTGAACAGAAATGTTCCGCCGAGCCGAGCGCACCAGTCGGGTCTCCCCTCTCATCTTTACACCGCATATGCATTCACTTGAGCTACTACGGAGACCTAATAACAACCTGCGCCGCCGCCCTCCAGGTATCCCTCCACGCAGTACACGCTCCCTTCCTCCCTTACTGAGCGGTCAAATTAAATAGTGTGATTAATCTGAGATAATCCATGATTAATGCGTTAATTTCTTATGACTAATCACATGATTAACACGTTAACTTTGACAGTCCTACTTAAAATACATACCTTACTGTTAAAGGAGTTTCTTTACCTGAATGCCAGGTTTCAGGAGACTCTCTTAATAACTTCTTTACTTTCTCACTATAATTTTTTCCTAACCACAGATCACTGTCCCTTTTCTCTGTGCCACACTGTCTACATACCACAAAGACACTAACCGGCTGCCGGGGCAATGGGCTAACTGTCTCACTGTTGAAAGTGCGTAAGCCTTCAGTTGTGTATTGTAGCTGTTAGTTCTGTGCGTGCAATTTTGTTCTTCCAAATAAAACACATTGCTTACTTTGTTCTTTTGTTGCCATGACTTGGGCGCCCATTTTGTGCCAGGCTAATACATTAAAACCCACTGTTTTGCAGTGGCTGCAGGGGTTGAGTGCCTCTTATGCCCTGGCACAGTCCAGCTCAGTCCAGTTGGGCTCGGTGTAACAAGTGTTTGGCCAACGTCAGCTTGTATTTAAGCCACACTTCGAACATTTAGTAGATTAAGATGAAAAAGCCTTGACACAGCTGTTTAAAGTGTTTTCTGTTCTTGTAAGCAGATTGTTTTTTAGATGCAGGATAACATCAAGGTGAGGAACAGTTGTGTTTCTATATTTACCCAAAATGTTCAAAAAGATGTACACCAATTTACGCTAATTACACAGCAGAAGCACATTCAGCTGGCAACAATGATACATTTAAAGGACAAATATGATGCATTTTTTGTGTTTTTTCTTTGTTAAACATGCTGCTGTACCTCCACTTTGTAATCTCATGCACCAGAACCAATAAAAAAGTGTATTAAAGCAAACATAATAGTCATGTATGTCCCACATCAGGAATTGAGTTAGAGCTTCATCTACTGACTGAAAATTCACAGTATAAGCAATCAAATCAATCTTACCTAATGTGCTAATGCTGCAGAAATGCTCAAGGCGAGTCTGGATGATTTATGGACTTAAAACAGAGCAGATCTCAAAGATCTACCCATGACATCACAGATCAGGAGCATTCATGTTTGGGAGAAACGAAAGCTATCACAAAAAGCGTAAATACATGCACATCACTTAAAGGAGCTCGGCTGTTGCAGTAAATAGAAGAAGGACAAGCCCGCACACTATCTCCAACTGCAAATTAAAATACATTGGATAGAGCACGTCAAGATCCCAAAGAGGAGGAGACATCAACAGGCTGCTCCTACAGAGAGAAAGTTTTCATATACACCATATATACCTTAAAACACTGGCCCTAGTGGCCTTAATCAGAAATATGAGATGTTTTATCTCATTTTCTTCCTATTTTTTATAAACTTTTGTTGATGATGTATTTTGTTATGCATTGATGTTTATTTTATGAATTTATCTGGGCAATGGACATAAGAGGATGAAAGAATGTATTGCTTTTGTGTTGGTCACTCTTGTAATTTGCTTTTGCCTCTGTGGGCAATCAGTGAACAGAGTATATATAGGGGAGTGGCACACAATGTTAAACCATTGGCCTGAGAAAGGTCCTACGTGAATCAAAACGTTGTCTGTCTTATTAAATTTGCAGTTGGAGATAGTGTGCGGGCTTGTCCTCCTTTCTTATAGAAATGAAAGATATCTCAGACAAAACCTAGGCAGTGTTTTTGACGAGGAAGCAATTATAATAGGAATAAACTTCAAAGAAGTGGACTGTGCATAAAATGTCCCCTTTTAAATCGTAGTTAAGCAGAGGAGGATCAAGTCACTTTTTTGCATGTCTCAAGTCTTTGACCTCAAGTCCGAGTTAAATCCCAAGTCGAAGAAAGCAATTCTCAAATCACAGAGAGACAAGTCCAAGTCAATTCCCAAGTCAGAGAGACAAGTTTAAGTCAATTTCTGAGTCAAAAGGGGCCAGTCCAAGTCAATTGGTAAGTCAAAAAGAACCAAGTTTAGGTTAAGTCCCAAGTCAGAGAAAGGCAAGTCCAAGTCAAGTCCAAGTCTCTGCCCCACAAGTCCAAGTCAAGTCCGGTCAGTTGTTTAGTTTACAGGAATACTAATAGTAAGTGTAATACTATTTCTAGTTGAGTAATTCTTTCCAACTAACACTTTTCTTGACTTCAGATTAGATGTAGTAGATGGTAAGAACACTTTTACCATTGTACAAATAATTTAGTCAAAGCCTTCTGGATTTGGTCTTAAGTTAAATAAATGTATTCAGTTATATCCTTCATAGTAATTTAATGTAGCAATAATGTCTTGCTCTTATTAACATCGGTGTACTTTATCTCAGGCTGACAGGTTTTATAGGTTCTTCTGCGCTGTGAAACTTAGATTTGGAACTTGTGGTGAAGTATGTGGTTTTAGATTATTAATGAAATGTGTCAGATTCTTATGACTAAGTGTTTGTTTTATGTTGCAAGTTATTAAATGCCACTTAAAACCACTCAGCTCCTTAGCATCACATTTTGCTCTTAATTTGATCTTGATGAGCGTTTAGTGCATCTCTGTTTACCATAAATGTAACTGCGTTGAGATAAGTTGCAGCAGCATTTCTTTTCAGCTAAGAGTCATGTTCTTGAATATGATATGTCTTGTTTGATGTTTACTCATTTTATTTGCTTTCTTGTTTTTTGCAAACCAACAATTAATGTAAAACCTTTTGAGCCTGTTCTGAAATGGGACAAAGTTTTACTAGAATGTGTTTAGCAATCTGAACCCCTTTTCTGCTTCAGCAATATAGAGGGATTTTTGTTATCAACACAAGCGATGCGCGCCACCCTGCTTGTAGAAAGAGCCGCCGCTCATAAACACAAACAGTGGTTTTAAAAAAGTTGAAAAAGCACCGTTGTCAGCTAACTACAAGAGTTTATCATTGTGCAAAAACAAAAGTTATGCTGCTAAATCAACATTGTGAATGAAATTCGACCCTAAGACCTTAAAAGTTACATTCAGGTGAGTGAAAAAACAACGAGACTGATTCATACCTGATCGAAACAGCGAGCTCTCGTCCCGCTTTGTGGTTTTATTCAAAGAAGTTTCCCCAGCTAAGCGACAGAGAGGGCTCTTTCTGCATAACGCATGCATATGGTGGAAATGACATTGACCGAAAATCCATCTACACTGACTCCAATGAAGCGAGACGTTTCAGAAGAACAAAACCACTGTATACAAACTAGAAATAGATCAACATACTACTAAGCAAAGCTGATATTCTAATTTGGTCAACCTGCATCTACAAACAGCATGTAAGGCTTAATGTTTACTCTGGTGCAAAAAAGAAAACTGCTCCAAACATGGCTACATTATTGTCTTACATGGTTGTGGTTCCAGAAGTTTTTCGCCCAAAAACATCAGCAAAGCTTGAGGCTACTGTAGGTGTCTATATTTGTTTGCAATTCTAAAGTTGGTATTGATCATGGAGAGAAAAAAAATCAGCAACCGCTCGTACCTGATTCACAAGGGTTTAAAGCAGGGCTATTCAACTTCATTTTCTCGAGGGCCTGATGAGAGACAGTGATGTAAGTGTGCATGATGAGCCACCATTTTTATTTGGGGTTGTACAAAACAATGGTAACATACTGTATCAAATTATTCCAGAATAAAGCAGTAAATAAGAACAAATATATTTTCTAATGTTTGGAAATTGGATTGTGGGCAGATTTAATTGGTTGAAGTGCCTGATTTGGGCCGAAGAGCCCTGCTTTAAACTGCAGCATTTTTTATTTTTTAAGCTAAGCATTAAATCTCATATATAGCTTATATTTAAAATAATACAGAACAAAAGGATATGAAGAAAAGGCCATTAAAATAATATTGTGTAGAGTTGTAGCTCACACACCAGACAAATAGATGTCTCTTCATTTACAATTTCTAGTTTATTTATTACAACCTTATATTTGTAAAAGGTAAAACAAAGAAGAAACCTCTGCTCTTATATTCCTTCTTTGCTTTATGTTTGCAGTGTCTCAAAGCGTGTGCCTTTTCAGCTGCTTTGCTCCATAAAGAGTTGACATTATTCAACATGAGGTAAACCTGCTGCCCCGCTGGTTTGTGGCGCACACCTTCAGGGACCATAAGTGCTGCTGCTGAGGCATCTGCAGTGCTGCTGAACATCTAGGTGGTTTTGCAAAGGACAGAACAGTTACAAATTCAAGTAAAAGTAAGTTTTTCCACTGTAGATCAAAATATAAAACAGTTAAAACCAATTTTTGCTGATTTAAAGAGTTAGTTGTGAGCAAAAATATCAATAGTGGCTCATTAGAAAACATGTATGCAATAATTAAAAAGCTTAGTTGAACAACATTTTGATTTCCTGTAGTGATGCACCATACCGATACAGAAACCAATTGAGTGCCGATTCATTCATTTTTCTAGATCCGTATTGATCCATGATATCGGTTCAGTCAATATTGGCCTTTAACTGGACATACTATATACAGCCTCATATCGATCCAGAATATCTTCTAACGTTCACATAAAATTGTTAACTTGTCTCTTGTACAATAAATAAATTACATAGCATAAAAAAAATTAAATTCCTAAACTATTGATTGATTTCGGTTATCGCAGATACTTAATGCGAAGTAACTGGCCGGTGCATCCCTAATTTCCTACAAAGTACTGTATTGTTATCACTCAAAGCTTTTGAGTAGGAGTTAAGCTAGGTATAGAACAATTCACTTAAGTCACATTCTTTTGAGTTTTCGATTTTGCAGCCACATTTTTGATTTTGTTATCTATATTAACTTTTTTTTTACCTTAAAACACATAAAAGACACATAATAAATTACATTTAAAACAAAGCCGGTTAGTGCTCAGAACATTTGAACAGTAAACATATTTAGTGTCCATATTTAGAGGTCCACCATCAGTTGTTAACGCAACATAATAATGCACTTGCAGTCAGGTCTTTGTTTCTTCAAACATTGTGACTATTATTGTTTATTATTTGTCCTATACAACTATACAGTGTGTGTAAGTCAGTGGCTGCACAAACAAAACTGATCGATTCTGGCCTTTTGATTCGATCGCTGCGGAATTCAAACGATTTTCAAACTCTTTTCCATCCCTATAGTTAAGACACTATTTATCCTTTAACTAACAAACTCATAACAGTCTAGATGGTTTAGTAACAAAATATTTTACCACAAGACTTTTCAAAATAACCATGTCCATTTTGTTCATGTCTTTGCTTGCACTGCAATGGAAAGAAAAAAACAACAACAAACAAACCAGGTAGATTATTTAATTGCGGCTCCAGGTTAAAAACAGACGGTGGATGTTATGTGGATGTTCTCGTCGTGTTTGTATTTGTGTACATTTTTGCGGTGTTGCGTTCCTTATGGCCTGTGTTGCTAAGTGTGTGATTGTGAATGCCTCAGAAACACAAGAGCTGTTGGTGGGAAAAGCTATTTTTGGCTCGTGTAGGTTGACTCACAGCGACATATGAATGGATTCGAAGCAAATCTGCCACTTGAAAAACCATCATTACAACAACAGTTTTTAGAATATGTTTCCCTTCTTTTTTTTCTTTCTTTTCTTTAACTTTTGTTCATTGTTTAATTTGCATCTGTTTTAAAAACCCAACTGTGCAATTAAGAATGCTATTGCACTTTCATAAATAAGTGTATAAATGTATCTTACTGTGCTTTTCTTGAACTTTAGTGACCAGTGGTTCTCAACTTTATCCAGTCCTGACCCCCAAAACAACAATCTCATTCAAAACCATCAAACACAAAATGTAGGTTAATGTTTTATTGTGGTATTTAGTGTTTGTTTTTTACATTCAGTCTTATGCCTAAATAAAGTCATCTATTGCCAGCAAATCTATATCTATCACTGCATTTGAAATTATCACACCTTGTTTAATTTAACAATGTTCAACATTTTTACATCCTCATGGAACCCCCCAAAATGATTTTGCGACCATCGAGTTGTGAACAACTGACTACCATGTATTTAATCGATTAATAGGCCCTTTTCACAGTGCTGTTTTGGTACCTGTAAATAGTCCTTTTTGGTCCATCCATTCCCTGGAGAATTGGCCCCTAAAATAATTACATATTTAATTGACAAAGTGGATTTTTTAGTACAAATTTAGGTTTACATTTTTAGAGTGTATCGTTGAAGGGCTGAACCAGATTTTTGCCTCCTTAAAATGTAAGCAAACCAAAATATTAGATTTTAATCTTTCTTTTTCTTCCGTTTACTTGTTTGGTTTACTAATGCATTCTGAGTCTCACATTGTTCATCATGTGTTTTAAGCTTTTTTCACAGCTGAGCGAGACTTGTCAGAATGCTAACAGCAGTTAGCCACAATGCTAACACAGCACAATATGCAATAGAATACGAAAAAAAAAATTCGAAATTGAGATTGATCGAATAATCATCATATTTGTTTTATTGAAAATGAAAACAATCTGCATAATGTATTGAAAATTAAGATCAGAAGATGTATTTTATTTTTTGTCTAATAATGACATATAGTTTTATTTTGCTATTCATAACCATTTTTGTTTTTCAAGTTAACAATTAAATCATTGAATGACAAATGAAAAAGAATTGATTAATTTTTCCAGACCTAATTTTACACAATATGTACTATTTACAAAGAACAAAAAAACTAATTCACTGAAAGAAAATATTGTACTAGATGGATAATGATTTTATTTATTTTATATTTATTTATTTTATCTGGCATAGTGCCTTAAAGTTTGAAGCTTCACAATGATCAACTCTCTAGTCTCTATGGTACTGAAAATAGAAGTTTTATCCTTTCTTTGATTCATTTTTCGCAAACTACATAACCAGCAGCGTGTTGTGGTTGTCATTCTCTAAAAGTTCATTTTTCTAGGAAATAATCAGACCTGCTTTTTAATTTTACATAATTCTTTTGTTGTCGCCTTTGCTTGATTACAGGTGCTTGTCACGACAAATGAAACGGTTTTGAACGCTTCTTTTGTGGACTCAAATTGGTCTTGTTTACATGTTTACCCGTCTGTTCACTGGATAATATGGGTCAGAGAAAAAAAACATAAAAGACAGAAAGAAAATAGCCTGCTTCAATGCGTGTCAGTCATTCTCTGTAATACCTTTTATGAGCTCCAAGGCCTATCCATCCAACTTGTTCAGCCTCCACACTGCGTCCCCAAAAGCATGCCCGTTGGGAGCAGTCAGTCTTTGTTTAGAGCCTGTGCAATGAATTATAGATACTGGAAGCCGCTCTGATTTGCTGCCATTTTGAGGTCTAGTACACCCACTGCAGTGAAGGGGACACAATGCTATCACACGCATGCAAGAAATGTACCTATATATTCTCCTAAGTGTAAACAAATGCACCTGAACAAAGCAGGGTTTGACGTGACTGACAAAAAGCAATATTCTTAGACTTTTTGAACGTTTTCTGAGGCAGTACATGCTTTTCATTTAAGATTTGGACACGCTCTGTCAAAATAATTGGAAAAATAGCATTTCAGATAGTTTAGAAATTGTTGGGGAATGTTTGAAAGTACCACTCGACGACCCAGAGAAGCTATTGATTGTACTAAAAGCTTTTCATGTTGTTTTTTTGAGTAATTTCAGCAATGTAATAACTTCCTTTCTTTTCTGTTTCTTTAAAAGCAGCATTATAACACAAACTATTATACTTTTAAGACGTTTGCTGAACTAAAACGGAGTAAAAAATTTTGTGAACTGTGCAGTAGAGTTGTAGTCGACCAAAGAAACTCTCGATCGACTAAAGACATGTCTATGACGAATTAATGAGGCCTCTGCAAAAAACTATGACCATATATTTTACCCAACGGTGCTTTAAAACAGTGATTTTCAACCAGTGTACCTTGAGATACTGCAAAATGTGTTGCCATCTTGAGTGTCTGAACACAGCTCCGAAATGAAACAAAAACATCACATTTAATGAATCATTTAAAGATGCAATATGTAACTTTTTAAACAAAAGGTTCTGTCACTACTTTGACTATGTTCCAATGCAAAATATCAAACATGATTAGCATGTATTTGATCAATTATAGATCATTATATTTCTCAAAAAAAAAAAAAAAAAAAATCAGAAGATAAAGCCAAAGATAAAGCTTCTCCACAGACCTGACCTGTACCACTGGACTTTGCTTCTCTTTACATAGACTGATAGTAAGAGGGTCATTCTAAGCTTCTTGAAAAGTTAGTGTCCCATTGATGCTTAATTGACATTATTTTCTAAATCATTGTTTCCACAGTAGTTTAATTTGGCTATATTTGAGTAGGTGAGTCGTGAAAAAATTTCAACCAAAAAGTGTGCCATGAGTTGAGTCATTGCTGTAAAAGATTCAA
Organism: Mugilogobius chulae; assembly: GCA_038363315.1. Lineage (NCBI taxonomy): Eukaryota > Metazoa > Chordata > Actinopteri > Gobiiformes > Gobiidae > Mugilogobius > Mugilogobius chulae. Next base: position 18,260,612 of record CM076397.1, on the reverse strand, counting down.
AATGCAATGGCACAAGAACAAAAACAGCCATTTAAAATGAACAGAAAATGGTGTGTTTGTTTTTTTTGTTGCTTTTTAACTCTTTCCCTGCCAATGACAAAAGTATCCGTCATTGCGCAGTCAGCCTGCCAATGACACCTCATAGTCTTTCGCTCTTGTTGACACTGTGGAACCCAGTGGTCTGTGTTTATGTGATCAGCTGATTCTGAAGGTCGGCTTTCTTTTCAGACAGTTTACAGGCAAAACATCTTGGACTAAAAACATTGTTGAGTAAGTTTAGAGCAGATATTTGATGATCCTGCTGGACTAGAACTCTGAGCGTTTAGCTAGTTTCGAGAAGAAATACTAAACTTCCTCTTCCGTGAGCGATCCAAAGTGGACTTATACAACAAATTACTCTCCAATAAAACTCAATCGATCCATCAAACTTTATTTATATAACATCAAATGTGCTCATAGGGTTTTTCAATTGTAAAGCAGAAAAATACAAAATACACAAAACATAATCTAATGAAGTCAACAGTAAAACAAACTACTAGAAATCACGTGTCACATTACTGTGTTAAAATCCATTTTGAATAAAATAAATAGTAATAAAAACGTAGTGATGCTGCGAATGTCATGGGGTTGTTCAATCCAGAATTTGTAAAAAGCTCTTCAAAACACATTCATTTATTCATTTTCTGCTGTTTGTTACTGTGAGTGATTGGAGGCTCTCCCAGTGATTTCATAATCATAATAAGCATAATAAAACATGAAAAAGCAATGAGGTTTTCTTCCAAGTTTCCAAGTTTTATATCCTGAGCATGACAATAGCTGAAAGACTTATATGCACCTAAATAGTCCTGTGTGTGCCTGATCCACCTCAGGCCAATCAGTTGTAAATTTAGAAACACAGACACCTAAATTACCCCTGGAGTCTGAACATGAAGCTGAGAGACTCATCTCCAACACAACATGATGTCACCAGGTGTGCGCGCTGGATCTGTTCCCAAAACGAGACACAAGAAAAAAAGAAAATACAGGAGAAAGATGATTAATGTGTCTGTGAAAACACCCAGAGGCCACTTTTCCATGAACATGTTTTGTGCTTGAGAATGACAGAAAACCGCAGCTCTAGCACAGCAAGCAAATGTTTCTCCGAGCACTGTCTGTCTGGACTGAAAAGACTCATTTGCAAAGACCATGAGTACAGGTGGTTTAGTAATCGTTAAAATAAAGTCAGTGTTTGAATACATTGTGCTTTGTTGTATATTTAACTTTTCTTATTCTATGCAGAAAAGTCAAAGTCCTTATATTTTTTCCTGTGCGGTTCAAGAGAGTGCAGGCTCCTGTGTGTATACTTGGCACAAAAGTGACTCTCGTTCACGACAATGACTTTAATACCGGAGACAGCGTTTCTATAAACCACACTCGCTTTAAAGTGAGTGGATAAGACTGCATTTCTTGTTTCTTGTAATTAAAGCCTCACGTTTGCGGCCATAGGGATTCTGTGCGGTCCAGCTGCAGCAACACACACACACGACTCAGACCCGGTCGCCTGGAAAAAATACATAAATTAACCATGTCGCTATGCCACAGGGTCCAAAACCTGTGACAAAAGCCTAAAAATCCAGAAATGTTGTCAAAACTGCAATATCTATTAAGTTATTTGTGTTATTTGTCCCTAATCAACTTCATGGTAAAGACTTTATAGCATTTATATTTTGAGTTAAGCTATAGCAGAGCTGGGCAATTACAGTATGTTGACCCTATGGTCCAATTCAAACCCAGAACAGTGGTGGAGGGCCGGACTGTGAACTTTGGTATAACAAATTTTCATTTTTGCAAACACAGTATAAAAAACAATAGTACAATCAAAATAGTGTCTGTAAAATTATGATTTTTCTTTCATAAATCGTCAAGTTTAATCAATAAAATAGCTTCTTTTAGGTCTTCAACCTTATTCTGAGAAAAAATACAGTAATTTACAGTAATTCTCTAGAAACTACATATTGGAGTCGTGACCAATATATCTATCCAAGAATCGAATCGTGACAAAACAGAATTGTCTCATATCTGTTTTCCACTGGAAAGACGGGAGAACACATGGGTTTTAAAATGTAATGATGTTCTATTTAATGCGCTCAAATTGACTAATGGTGTGTGTTCCTTACTGTGGCAGAGCTAATTCACTGAGGCCATTAGACGTGATCCACTGTGGCTCCTGTTTTCTAAATGATATAAGAAGAGCGTGGGAGAGCGCAGGAGTAAGCATTTTGTTATCATTGTCCTCTTTATCACTGCCTCTACGTTACGCTGCTAATAGCATAACACCAAGTTTACCTTTCAGGTCACCCTCCGTTTCAAAGAAATAATAAAAATAATGTCTGTCATTATCATCATTTCTATTCCAAAAGTAGACAGCAGATAGATAGCACATTAAAGTGAAGCTGACCTCTAAAACAAAATTTTTTTGGTTGTATATACAGTATGTTTAAATAGCATAGCTTACTATTCTCAGTCCTGGCAATTTTAATGCAAACCGAGCAAACATGCTAGCTTTAGGTAAAAAAAGTCACAAACCTCTTGTGTCTCACTGCAAAAGCCAAAGTCTTTTCTACACTTTATGTGACATCAGCGTGGACTGACCACTCAAAACAGCACTGCAAAAAGCAAATTGTAGTTTGGGCAAAATGACAAAATTCCCTAAAGTGAGGATAAACACGCGGTCAGGGACTTACTCCGCCCACATATTTTCTAAAAATGAAAATGAAAAACTTAACACTGACATGAGTTTCGAACCTGCACATCGTTGCACTTCGGACCACTTGGTCAACAAGCTCAGCCAATTGACTGATGTCATTACGCAGCGGATGATCACCTTCAAACTCTCCGCAGCAGCGGTGTCATTGGGAGGAGTTTAGATAAATTACCTGAGCGGCTCGTCTGTCGCGTCGACTTGATGTGACGTCGGCGTGAACTGAAAATGCACTGACAGCGTTTGCCCATCGTGGCATGTCCAAAGAAGGCCTGGAAACAGGAGACCCTAACCCTTCAATTTTGACCCCATATACACAGTTTGACAGTGAAAAAAAAGTTGATTCTGAGTTTAGTTTAGTGAGGGGGCATATTTCAATTGATTATTGTAGTCCATTGGCAAATATTTTGGCTTAAAAATAATAACAAAACAATATACAGTATATATATTGAAGCAAGACATAAATACCTTGAAATAAGTCAATGGTTCTTACCTAGTGAAAATGAACAAAACATAAGATGAATATTTTGATTTTAAGATCTAGGTCATCTAGAAATACAGTTTTTGCAGGGTTTGTGGTAGATAGACCGTCTGATCCGGAGAGACAAAAGTGACCTGCTTGCCAAGTAAAACGGTTAGATCTCTATGGAAACAAGTAGGTAGCACACTCTCCTCCTATCACGTTCCATTGCACCTTTAAATATGACCTATTAGCATTGTGCTTCTTATTGAAATGAGAATATCTTTTGCTCATGTTATTGACTAAATTTTGAGTTAACAACATCTTTTTCCTGTTTTTTAGACTTTTCAAGCACTTACATAATTTGAATTTAACATTAGGGCCACAATGTGTTTGACATTTGCTTTGCGTGCTGGATGGAGTTTAACAAGTATTAGCGGATCTATTTCTTAGCATTTGGATTATGTTGTGATGCGTGCTCGGGTCGTTCAGGCTTTGATCATGAGCCTGTTTTCACTTTTATTCTGCAAGCTTAAAAACTCCAACTGACGACGTAACAGTTTTTTGTACTTCAGCAATGTCAAAACTCAAAATACCAGTACTTAGAACATGCAAATATCCAAATGTGTCTTTCAAACTTTTTGGAAAACACAAGCACAGTCTGTCCATCTCCTCTTCCCTTTTGCCAAACGCATAGATCCACAAACACACATTGAAATTCTGATCTCTTTGGTTACATATTCTCTTTGCTGTTTGCCACTCTGCTGACTCACTCACTTTCCTTTGAGCACACTGCTGCTGCTATGCTGTTTGCAAGCTCAATCTGCCTATATGTGTGCTCTTTTAACACACAGCCAAACTCAATTTTGCTCTGCCTTGCAACTTTTGCATCGCATAAAAAATTTGGGCAGCATTTATGTATTTCACACTGGAGCATGCAAAACAAAAATCACAATTTAAATGGATATTACAGCTGTTATTTTATATAAAATTGGTTAAAGCTGTAGATTCCAAAAGCATAGCATGTCTATTTCTGTTTTTTTTGGAAGGATTTTTATAGGCAGATCTACAAAGAACTTTGAAAATTAACCTTTTGTCAATATGTCAAATAGATGTAATGGCAACTTGTCAGTTTTACTTTTTAAGCTGGTGTACCTGACAATTTAGATTTAAAGATGTAATTTTTTTTCCCTACTAAAATGTGATTTTAAGTCCTTTTGAGAGACTTAATCAGACCTTTGTGTACTTTTTAAATCAAATAATAAAGTATTTACAGATAGGTGACAATGCACTTGTTGGCTGTGCTTGGTCTATTCCAGTTTCACTTTGCTGTCTGCAATCGGACTGTGCAAATATTACAAATAATTGTGATCATTATTTTATAATCGAGCAGCCCTAGCCAGTTAAAAAAATTATGGTGTGCTGGTAGCTAAAAATGTATGCATTTGGAAAAAAATGTACTTTGTATTAATAGACTATAGTAAGTTAAACAATTGTGTTGATATAATGTACTGTACTTAATATTTTGAAAAAGGCGCTGACACTAATAGGCAAAGCTCTTGATTTGACCAGTCAATACGTTCCAATCCTCACTTTTGGTTGTGAGCTTTGGCTCCCACCCCTGATCAAGCAGAAGGAAATGGATAAATGGTTAGCAAGTAGGTTTAGATGGAAAACAGTGTGGTCTGGAACCCAACAGCTTGATACAGACACACCAGCATATCCAAGGACAAGATAATCAGAGTCAAACGTGTTTCTAAGTAATAGGGGCTACAAAATATCTATATCGAATTGATAATGCAATATTGACAACTGCCATTAGCTAATTGCATAAGCCGAGATTTTCCTCCTTTTCTTATGCAATAGTTTTTTTATTGTTATTGGACAGAGACACTACGAAAGAGAACACAGAGCAGCACGACAGCGACAGGCCTTTGAACTGTGCACAACACGACTAAACAAAGTCTCTACAAACACTGCTTTCACGTCTGTTCTAGTTCATATTCAGTAAAAAACTAGGGATGGGACGAGACAGAATTTTCACGAGACGAGCCGAGCCACGAGATTGGGTCCACGAGATCGAGACGAGACAAGATTTTAAAATAATTTGCATTAATTGTTTCAATTTAGAATTTAAACAAGGCAAATTACAAATTTGATTTGTATTATTTATTATTGTTAGTTTATATTCTTTTAGTATAGCTTTACCTTTCATTATGTGTATCACCTTGGATTTTATTATTTGGAACGATCTGAGTTTGACTTTAAATTGATCCACTCCTCCGTGTGTAGCTCAGACTCCGCCCCCTTTCCTTCACAGCCCTGCTGCCGCTTGCTGCTTGCAGGACCAGACGCAGCCCAGGAGATACTTTTTTACATGACAGAGGCCAAAAAATCTGGGACTCTATTTTAAACTATGAAGTGTGAAAAACACCGCGCTGTTCTCGCGATGTCGCGTGTATATATGTTCACGCTAAACTTAACAATGTTAGGACAATTATCTCTGTCAATATTGGTCCTTTTTACAAAAAATTTACAAAACGTGAGACAGATTTAGACAGTTTTCTCCTAATAAGTCTGCTACAAGTCCGTGTGGGAGTGAGAGAATATTACTACTACAGCTGCTCAAAGATAACGAAACTTAATTCATGACCATGGGAAAAATCTCACGAGACAGTCCAAGTACGTGTGCGCACATATTCGTGACAGTTTGATCTCGCGAGAATGCGGCACGAGATCTCGTCCCATCCCTTAAAAACACTAATAAATAAGGAGTCACATTTTTAAAGTTGCTGCTAGCGTTAGCTGTTACTTAGCTTGGACATGATAGTTTCCCAGGCAAAGTCTAGTTCTAGGCATAAAATACAAAGGAGTGTATGAAAGCATGTATGACTGATTCAGTAATAACCACAGCAGTGTCACTCTAGTTTACTTATTCCTCAGAGATAAACATTGTTTTTGGAGTTTTAGCAATCTTTTTTTTTTCACTCTGAAACCCAGAGCTGTGCAGGGTCAGTTGGCATCATTATACATATTTGTGTCATAAATTAGCCAAAAACTTAATTTAGTTTGAACAATCAGTCACTGTTACTTTTTATTGTCAAGACGCACAACAGCCAATCAATCTTGGTTGTAGCTTCAGTAGTTTTAATGCTTAAAATCTATGCATAGCTTAGCTTTTCAAATTAGTAGGGTGTTTTTTTTAATTTTTTATATTTCCAAGTAATAACAGAATACAAAAGTAACAGTGGCCTATGAGGCTCTAAAACACTGCAAACCAATTAGATGGACCAGAGCCTCAACACATGACTCTGCTGTTTACCAAGCTTCTTAAATACCAAAGCATCTCAAATACACACATTCCTTGTCAGATTTTTAACACAGTCGTTATCTTTCTAGCTCTGCATACGTGCCTCTATTAAGTTGTCAAATGAGTTGTCAGCAAATGGTTGCAAAAAAGAGAATACAATTAGTTTCACTCAGCCTGATGGAGTTCTAAATGAATGACGAGGAGTAAGCCAAGAACATGATCCAACAGGCCTGTGGATGTCTTCCAGTTGGCTTTTCTGCATAGAAAATGTATCAATGACTGTTATTAGTTAAATGTCGCCTTATCACGATCTGCTGTTATGTGCAAGACACTTTGACACACAGATTAGTGACCACATACAAGCATTTATCAATTGTTTTTGAAATTATTTCATAGATGTATGTTCTTATTAACCCACATTTTTGTTTCAAGTCTTGATAACATGTTCAGTATATTACAAGCTACAACTGGTTATTAAATACATAACTGTGAATTAATCTCATAAGAAAGCCACCTTATTTTAAAATGTTAGTCTATCAACACTACAATTCCAAAATTTGGGGTCACCCAGACGAAATGTATGTTTTCCATGAACGGAATAGCCTTCATTTCAAAGAACAAGAATAGTCGAGTTTCACATGAAAGTTTTCTTTTTCTGACCATTTTAAGCGTTTAATCAACTCCACAAATATGATGCTCCAGATACTCAACCTGTTCAAAGGAAAGACAGTTTTATAGCTTTTCTAACCAGCTTAATGTTTTCAGCTGTGCTAATATGATTGCACTAGGGCAGGGCTATTCAACTTAATTTTCCAGAGGGCAAATTTTACTGAGGACCGGGCTTCGGGGGCAGTGTAGTTGCACAATTTCACCACTTTGACACGAGGTTGTGCAAAATTCCCTGGGAGTAATTTTATTGTTGTACAAAATGTCTCATGTCACGATGTCTATAAAATACCTAATGTGAACCTGCAGTATCACCAGATCTCTTACCAGAACGTCTAAAGCTGAATTAAAACTTTCAAACAAGATTTGCCAATAGAACAGAGAGCAAAGTGGATAGTTTTGCTAAAATAAGACTGGAAATGGTCAAATAATGCAAGTGTATTTAAACAAGAAAGTTCCATAGTGTTCCATTAGAAGATTGGAGTGATGTTTGCTGGAAATAGACCCTCTAGATATTGAAAAAAAAAAAAAACATTCACAGCAAGAATGGTCATTTGCCGCAATAACAGTGTATATTTCTGAATAAAAAACAGTGCTTTCTTTAAACTATTGAATATTCTAAGTGACTCAGACCTTTTGGATAGTGTACATATTCCTAATGACAAGGATGGTTATTGAAATAAAGTTAAAAATAGGCTTCCTTCAGTGACCTAAGTGCAATCTGATGTTAACGTTGAATGTTATGCACTGGATAATGTTAGCTCATGATGACAGAAAACACATACTTTCTTCAATAATAACACAACTAATCCCCCTGCTGAAACGTGAACTCTGAATCTGTCACTTTCAATTTCTAAACATACATTCCAACTTTTCTACCTTGTCATGTTTAATCTTTGTGATATAGCAGGGAACAGCTGCGGGTTGCCAGATAAGAGCCGTCTCACGCACAAAGACAGCGCCGCGGTGGAGCTGCGAGTTGCTGAGATAGCATTGGCCTTTCTTCTGATCCCTCCAGCTGTGTCAGATTTAGCCGCCAAATGTGCCAAGCTCATCAAGGTGCCCGGCTTTGCCTTTTCAATAATTCATGCCCAAAATTTGCAGGGAGGAGCTGAGGTTTGTTTCCGCTCTCTTAGTTCTCTCCTAATTGGAGTAACCCATCCCGTCGGTCAGTGTTAAATGTCATTAGAGGGGCAGCAAAATACCATATAATACCATTGCAAGGAGAGCACATGGCAATAGGCATTGTGCAGAAATTATATGAACATGTCGTGTTACTTTGCCTTATGACGAAAGGTTAGTTCACGCTCTTTGTTCAAAGAAAACCACAGCATTAATTGAGCTCATACATGACCCATCTTGTTAATGTATTTTATGGTTCATTGAGGTTAGTTACTAAAATGCAATTTATTTTTTTTTGATACAGTATGAATTCAAACAGCAAGAATAGCAATGTCTGTTTAGCTTAAATCAGCAGTTTGATTTTACTGATGTTCAATATAAAGTTATCATATTGTTTTTATTTCCCTCTCTGTTTTTACTGTCTTATTGTTGCCCAACGAAAAGTGTAGAAGCGCTTTTCATAAGAGTAAAACTGAAAACATTGCTCTCTTCCTGGTTTCAAATTTAAGATTTTATTTTGAACAGGGCATTGGGAATTTTACATTTTGTATTCCAGAGATCCACCTTCTTACGAAAAATGTATGAATGATTATGTGACTGATATGTCTGTGGTCGTCAATTTGGATGTTTAATGGACAAACAGTTCAAATAGTGATTATTTAACACTGAGTGAAGAGATTGGCTTATTTCTTTTCACTTACATTACTTACTTACTTTTGGAAAGTTCAGTTCTCTTTATTCATATTGTCACATTTTTAGGACACGTTATATGCCCTTTGGACTTTTGGGTTGTTTACCATATTCTAACTGTTGTTCTGCGAGATCTAAAACAGGATGTAAGTTCTGTCTGTGCAATAAGCTTTCGCACAGTGGGATAGGGCGTACCAGAGGCTGCTGTGTGAGCTTTGGCACGCGGTGATGGGTCCTACTAGATAGGTCAGTGTAAGGTCTCGGTGTGAGTTGTGCCGTGTCTCCTGTGGACGGCACCTTGGTACGGCATCTGGTAGGTATTTCTAGTGGATGGCTTTGGTCTGTGCTCTTCTTCCACGGTCTGTTGTGTCCTGAGCTTGGCTAGCGCTTTGCTAGCGCGTGGTGTTCCAAGATGAGTGTCCATCACTTGCATTAAAGGTGTGCTCGTTACCTCTCATGCGCTCAAGTATTGGCTAGACTCTAAACTTGGGAAGTTCTTCTATTTGGTCTGGGAGTTAATCTGCATATGCTCGCTTATAATCGTTAATTGTACGATTTGTTCGTTTGAATAAAGCCTTACTTAGCCATATCATTGATTTTTTACGTTATCAATGATCTATAACTTATTTCTCTGTATATTTTTACTTCCATCCGGTAAATGGAGCTAATTAATCCGGATCGTGTCGCACTTTGTGTTGTGCCTCATATCTCTATAGTTCCTAGTACACATAGAAATGCAGAACCTTTACTTCAAAAGATTATCTCGATATGTACGGATCAAAAGTCCTCTCGAGATCTGAGTCATGTTTAATTGTGCTTGGTTCGATTTTCTCATCGTTGGTGACCCCGCTGTGGGTACTGTATAGGTTAGAAGCTCGAGGGTCATGCTTTTGACGTCACAGATATATTTTCAGGTGTTTTATCCTTTATCTTTTGTATGTGTCATCTGTAGTTGAAAAAAGAAAACTCACTGTGCAGTGTTCGTAAGAATGAAGCCAGGCCTGGTGGGCTACTACTTTGATGCCTTTTCTGTCTAGTTCGCGCCTTCTCTAATATTCCGAACTCGGGTTGGTTGTCCTGCCGCGTTTCATTTTCTGTGGGAGCTGATTATAGAGATGTATATCAAATGGGTCGTGCTCACGAGCGACGATATTGCAAGCCCGTGCTAGCCTATGGCACAGCTGATGCGTATGTGACCGGACGCGGCCCGTGCCACAGAGAGCTTAGTTCAAAGTTCTAAATTTGTGTTGTTGCAGGGTTACATTATTTACAGAGCAACGCTTTGGAGGTCAACTGACTTCTTTCTAATGAGATGCATGGGCAAGACCAGCATTGCGGTGTAGTCATAACACTTTGACTACCCTTTAGTTTGCGCTCGATAGAGCATTTCACTTCACAATTTTTTTGACTTGTGTGGCCGTGAGTAGTTGTTCTCTAGTATGCTCCATGAATTGCATGCTTCTAACCACTTATTCTTATAGGATCGGTTTGATTTCTAGTAGTTTTCTTTACCAATCTCAGAACTAATGGATGCCCCAAGAGTTGAATTTCTGCACGCGATTAGATTTCTTCAGCTCTGCTATGGTTATTAAAGTAGCTCTGGGAAAACCTAGCCTTAATCCGTGTGCTACATGTGGTTGTGATTATTACAGAATGCATGTTATTAATCGTCTGATAGACTCTCTACCCTGTCTCTAAGATAGCTATACAGGTATTTCGACAATTGAAATGCAGCAGTTCATGGTGCCATCCATGAAAGAGTTTCCAAATATGTAATCATTAGTTTTGGTATTTGTACTATAATGTGAATAATTGTGTAAGCATAGATATTTTCATTATTATATAGAGTAAGTCCAAATCTTAATAACTTAGACTAATAATTGTAATTAGTTACATTTATACCTGGATCTTGAGCCTAAGTGTTGTCAAATGTATGCATGATCATGAGGAATACGTAAGTGCATAATCCTATGGCAGGTAGTGTGGCTGCAAAACGTTTTAGTTTTGTGTGTTTTGATGTAGTTTCTATTGGACTAAACAGTGCAGTGTTGGTCCAGGAGATGCGCTGTACAACTGCATAGATAGCGAGACGCTACACCGAAGGCTCACGTCTCGTGGGAGGCCAGCGCGCACACTCTCAGTTATGGAAGTGTGTTTATTCTCAGATAGTTGTGTGCTCCTCTTGTTTGAGGGAATAATTCAACACCAATACTGAACAAATAGTTGGTCTGCCTAGATGAGAATGTTGAAATTGCTCTCACACTGGTTATGTGCAATACAGGCATTACAGCAGTGAATGGGTTATAGCGTAATAAGTGTGGAGCCAGAAAGTCTGCATCTCGCTCGCGCTCCACACTATCGAATTTAGGAAAGTTAGAGCAGAGAGTGTTTGCGCAGTGTAGTTAATCGTGTGCGTTCATTGCATTTAAGTAAGAGTGGTTTGCTTTGCAGTGGTAAGTCTCGCTAAGGTAAGGTGTAATATCAGCATAGATGTATGCGCTGGACAAGTGGTATGTCCATTAGTTCTTCAGTTTCATAGCAAGATGTGCATAGAGAGACAGAGTGTAGGCTTGCAATGCAGATGATGGGGTAAGGTTATGGACGCTCCAATGATTGGTTGATAGGTGTGCTTAAAAATGTGATATGGTGAGCGGAGCATGCTGTATTTAGCTCCATTTACAAGCTTATCAAAACCATTGCAGGGAATAAACGAGCTAACTTACAGTTTACGTACTAGGGATACACTGAGATAAGATGCAGCTGAATACAAACTAGTTGCGGCCGAGAAGCGTGAAAAGGATACATTTTTCACCTGCTATCAAATGAAGTCATCCCCTCAAATTTCAGGTGTGAGTGTGTTTTTGGGCTTTTCATGCAGATAATATTAGGTTTGTTGTGGAATTTGATTGCAAATAGTGGTATTTGAAAAGGGGGTGGCTGTTGAGTATATGTGGAGAAGCATACTTGTTTGTGTAATCGTGATTTTTGGTGGTCAGTCGTGGTTCAGGTGCCGCCAGACACTCTATCTGTTTTTTCTCTATGTTTACACGTCATAGTATCTTCTTGAGAGAATTTACTGTTCTTCATAATATTTATTGTTGGACTGCAAAATCTCGGGGATACAGTGTGTGAATAGAACTTTGATAGTATAGGTAGTATCATCTATTCAGTCAGTCAGTCTGAGCTTTTACTAGCTAATGATTTATTCAGCAAACGGTAAATCAGAAAATTTTTAACTCTCGCTATAGGGCTGTATTACTGTATATTGCAAATTGTGTAACTTGTATATATCGAATCATATTTTAGTACTGCTGTTGCATGTTAGGTGTAATAACGTCGATAATAACGGTAATGATACAGTGAGTGTTTTCAGATTTCTGAAAAATTTTTTTAGTTTTACTGGGTAAAATTTGTTTCTCTAAAGCCAATGCTGCTAAATAGAAAGTAGACAAATGGATACGCATTAGAATTACATCTTGAATAATTATTGATCGTTCGTATATTGTGGCCTTTTTTGTTCGGCAGTATGAAAAATAAGATAAAGTTATATAGTGTGATATACGTTAATCGCAAGAATATCAGAAGGCTTTATTATTAGATAATATCGGTAATTACACAACTTATAATAGGAAATTTTGAGATTTGATATGTCTTGTCTAATATCTCCTTATAGGGGACACTTTTTTTGTAAGTATGTTCTTGTCCTCAACACGGGGTGTAAGGCTATTATAAATGGGTTGTATAGTGTACCTCGAGTACATTAAATTCGATATCTTTTACGGATAGATAATAGCACAAAATCAGTTATTATTTGTATTCTATCTCTAATAATGATTCAGATATAAATCATCCTTTGAAGTCCTAAACTCTGGGGGTATAATTTTTATTGTGAGGATCATCTGGATTCGATAGGAACGCTAAACAGATCCAGCAGTAGATTGACATGAACCGGCTTTTACAGATCTTCCTGAATTCATTAATATGCACATATAATGTCTAGATTTATTAATCAGGATCTTGATTTTGAGATTTCTGACTCTTTTCACAGTTAAAATGTATTTTCTCAGTGGACTTGTTTTAAGCCAAAACGAGGCAAGACTGCCTCTAAGCTAATTATTACATTTCACTTTTTGTCTTAAATTCTGCTGTTTTTGTCATTTTTAAGATCAATCAAGCCTAAATATTGTTTTTCCTATGAATTGTGCCAACTCTACATTGCTAACTTCAGTTACCATGGTGACAACTGTCGACAAGTGTCAGAAAAGTTTAGTGCACCTTTAAAGGCTTTAGAGATGACTGTTGACTAGAATTAGTTTGCTCTGCGAGACATTTTGTTCTTCATCTTGTTTGTAAGTTCCATTTGCCACTGTGTTGTTGCAGGGGAAAAACAATGTTTGAGATGACAGCCTGTCAGATAGCCAGAACATGCCAGTGGTGGTGGTGTCGAGACATAATTCTGATTGTTCGAACAAGTACAAGTGTAAAACCCACTTGTTTATGTAGCCGTCCTATGCTGTGATGTTTCCACTGCAGACTTAGAAAACCTACCAGTCATGAACCAAAGTTTGCTCTCTCAGCTACGGACGATTTGGAAGAATATCGGATTGCCATTTATTGATTAATATTTCGATTGGACATTTTAAGCGTGTCTGGGATATTGGCAAAATCGTCAGACAAATTAGTAAAGTAACACATGTAAGCTGTTTTAAGACATGTTTGTATGGTGTACATTTAAACTGCAGAATTAACCGTGTTTCTTCTGCCTCCCGTACACTCGCAGTGTATGGGAGGCGTTACAAATGTTTAGCACAGTTTATTGCTCTACCCATTCTCCTCTCTTCTCATGCTCTGGCGTAGTGGGACGCTAGTTTGTATTCATGAATAACATAGTTGAAAAAATAATTTTTAGTGTCAGTGTGGCAGCAGTTATGCCGACACCATCACTTTGCACTTTACAAGGTTAGGTTTAGGATAAGGTTATGTTCATTTTTAGTTGTTAGGATATGGGAAAGTTATGCTTATCGAGTTGCGGCAAACTGCGTTAGGGAAACTAAAGACAAGTCAATGTGCTGATGAGCACAAGCCATTGAAAACAAGGCACCATCAACTTCCAGTTCTCGTTATACTTCCATGAAAAATTACATGTTGTTTGTTTAGGAAATTATGAGATTTAAAAAACTGCAAATTTTTTGGTTTGCTAATTGCGTCCTTTGGAATTGCAGTTTTAATTTGATTTTGATTAGTCATGCAGCCTTTTTACAAACTGTTTTGAGCTATAGACAGAAGTTTTGAATTGTTCAGATATCACCAAAAACATTAGTTGGATTATTTATTCTTCCACAATGCTTTACTTACACAATCAGTTTGATTCTTCCTTGGTGTGAGTGACATTGACAAAAATATTTAGACAATCAGATTAATGGATGTGAATAAATTATAAAAGTACTCTCAAACCTTCTCTATCATAACCTACACTTACAACCTAAAGCATTTTGAAACATCAATAATTGTGCTTTAAAACAGAATCCTACTTTATCTCAAAAACTTTCTCAAGAAAGACCAACAATATGTGTGTACTTCTTTAGTAGATTGTTAGCTTATAATGTATTCCTTAAATCGCCAGAACAAGGAGACATGTTATTGTTTTACCCTATTAGTTTTCTAAGTTGTGCACTTTCTTAAAACGTCTGCACTGCGTTGCTAATACCTGCTGCTTCTAATTAGCTGTGTCAAATGAAAGGGTAAAACTCTCCATGGAAGTGATTCATAGCTACCTTTTCTTCTGAGCCTGAATAATGACTGTAAATAACTATATATGCAATATTTTGAGGATTTTAGAGCAAACTGTTGTTGGTGTTGTGAAAAATAGATAAATTGCCTTCACTAATTGGGTCTCAAATACTTAGTTTATTGGTCAGTTGTAATTATAGCGAGCTGTGTCGTGCCAAAGTCAACGTTATAGCCTCTTCAACAGCAGAAATGCAGGATGAATGAATGTAGGCAAAGTATTCTCATTCCTCAAGTGATATACAGACGGACAGATGCATTTCCGTAGTGCACTGTGTGTTTTAAAGGTCTTTCACACCAACACAATCCCTAGTTGCCTCCGATAGGGTGAAGCAACCCAGCGTCTGTTCAAGTCTCTTTGGAGACGGACAGATGCATTCCGATGCATTTCCGTAGTGCACTGATGTAAAAGAGCATTCATAGAAATACGATCCAAACAGTCACCAGAACAAATGCAGAGTGGCATGTGCGTGAATACTTGATGAAAAAGACAAAACACATGTTGCGTGTGAGTAGTTGCTTCCCCTGTGAATTTTTTTTGCAGTCAGTAGATGGACCGCTAACATAATTCCTAATGTCGGAAAAACTTTTTTTTTCTTCCAAGCAATGGCATATGCTTTTTCAGTTTTCTGTTTTGATTTTAATGCGTTCATCTCTTTTACTTTATTGCTTTCTTTTTATGATTTTGTCCTTGTGTAGTCTACGTACACTGGGTTCCATGATGTAAAATGTTGTATAATAGAGAATATTTACCATAATCATCAAGTTATTCATGTCTGTCCGGGTGCTCTACTTCTCCAGGATGGCTATAGCTTCTGTGTTTTGCCTGTCCAACCTGGCAACTCCTGATAAGACAACAAACCTTCAGTATCCTCGGAAAACACAAAATTGATGGAGAACAAGAAAGGAGGATCAGCACAGGGAAAACTGGCTTGGTATATTTAAAATTCCCTATATACTGCCCTTTTGGCACATTCACCCAATAAAGCAGTTTTTACCCATCAGCCATTGAGTGGAAATCCAACAATCCTCTTAGTCACAGAGGAGATGGGGAAGGCCTCGCAGCAACAGTTACCCTGGCACACATACACAACACATCATTCTGGAGTTCATCTCTGTTAGCAGCCATTTTAAATTTGGTTAATTCTATCTATAGGCATGGTTTAGGTTGCCAACAGCTGCGGCGTTAATATACTTTTCAAAGCAAGATGTCTCATAAATTCAAAAGTGAGCTTCAGTTAGGGCCAGTACATAAATAGTTATAATTCTTAAATACATTGAAGTTTATTCCTGTTAAATTAAAGACACTGTATAGATTTTTCCTCATTACTATTGGCTAGTGCAGTGCAGAGACAAATCTTAGTCGCTTTTTTAAGATCTTGTCTTGGACTTGATCTCGTTTGGTCTCAGTCTTGTCTTGGTCTTGAGATTCCTTGAACTCAGTCTTGTTGTGTTTCCGGGTCTGACATCGAGACCACTTTTCACTACCACCATGTTCTGCTAAACTTGCACCAGGAGTTCATGGCCCAGCGCAGTGACCTGTCCTGGGCACAGTTTGCAATAAAGACTGCACAATAAGATCATGTAAACACGGATAACTGAATGTTGAATGTTACAAAGTTGGTCTTCATTTGGTCTCAATGGGCTGCGGTCTCGGTCTTGTCTCGGTCTCTACTTTTAAAAGTCTCGGTCTTGACCCTCAGTGGTCTTGGTCTGGTCTCGGTCTTGACCCTCAGTTGTCTTTGTCTTGTCTCGGTGTAGACACTCAGTGGTCTTGTCTGGTCTCGGTCTTGACCCTCAGTCGTCTTTGTCTTGTCTCAGTCGTCTTCTCGGTTTTGACCCGCAATGATCTTGGTCTTGTCTCGGTTTTGACCCTCAGTCGTCTTTGTCTTGTCTCGGTCTTGACCCTAAGTCGTCTTTGTCTTTTCTCGGTCTTGACCCTCAATGGTCTTGGTCTTGTCTCGGTCTTGACCCTCAATGGTCTTGGTGTGGTCTAGGTCTTGACCCTCAATGGTCTTGGTCTTGTCTCAGTCTTGACCCTCAATGGTCTTGGTCTGGTCTCGGTCTTGACCTCAGTCGTCTTTGTCCTGTCTCGGTCTAGACACTCAGTGGTCTTGGTCTGGTCTCGGTCTTGACCCTCAATGATCTTGGTCTGGTCTTGGTCTTGACCCTCAGTTGTCTTTGTCTTGTCTCGGTCTTGACCCTAAGTCGTCTTTGACTTTTCTCGGTCTTGACCCTCAATGGTCTTGGTCTTGTCTCGGTTTTGACCCTCAGTCGTCTTTGTCTTGTCTCGGTCTTGACCCTCAGTGGTCTTGGTCTTGGTCTTGTCTTGGTCTTGGGACACTGTGGCCTTGGAAAATCCTATATTTGAAGGAAAGGGTTTTTTTTTTACTTCTTGTATTTGTCATATCATATATAGTCTTGTTTTCATACTTATGATATTATGAATACACTTACTCACTCACATGAATTAAATGTCTTTAACAGTACAGTACAGTTTACAGTCAGAGCAGTGTGTATTTTATATTATCAAGCCTTTTAATTTATTAATAAAAAAAATATTTAAACATTTTGTTTTGGCTGGTGGCACTGGATTTTAAAAAGTCTCAAATTACACTTCGCCAAACATTGAGCTATACCAAGTTTGCGTGTACAAATGCAACACTGTTACAGCAATGTACTATAACATGCTATCTCATACGTAAAGTCTTAACCAACAACAGCATTCTCTCAGCTGTAGCATCGTATTACTAAAGGCAGTTTTTGAATTAAAAGTTGATAGTACATCATGCAGAAATAATGGAGACTCACAATTTTTCGAAACACCGCACAGCACTTGAGAGGAGGGCCAGAGAACGAATTTTGTG